>JAJGRX010000175.1:0-600000 GCA_025461125.1 Carex kokanica
ACACTTAAATAAGGTTCTTTTGATCTCTAATATAGTGAAGAATGACTTCTAGTAATGCAAATCTCAAATTGGTAATTCCATATCTTCATATCATACTTGAGATGGTTGGTATTTAATAGAAGAGTTTTTCAATATTGTTTGTCAGAACAAGTTATTAGAGGACTTGATCAAGCTGTAGTCACAATGAAGAAAGGAGAAGTGTCTTTGCTCACAATTCCACCCGAGCATGCTTTTGGTTCAAATGAATCAAAGCAGGATATGGCTGTCATACCACCGAACTCCACTGTCTACTATGAGGTTGAGCTAGTCTCTTTTGATAAGGATAAGTTAGAAATGCTACTTCAGGAACAATTTCTAAGTTGCAGTTTAATTTAATCTCTTTATTAGGGTGGTAATTCTATCACACAGTACCAAAAAGGACCACTAAATATGAGAAGTATCCTGGTATTCTCCTGCACCTACAAGCATGAATATGGATAAATTATCTCCCACATTATTCTTGTATCCCCTAATAAGATGTTTTTGAACAAAATTCTTCTTTGCCACTCTCTCTGAAGAGCTTTGTCGTGTATGAATTCAAAGGTCTACAACAAACTGTTTTGCTTTGAAGATTGGGTGAAGCCTACCAAAATGTGTTTCCTCATGCATGTTTTGTTTTATTGTTTAGGAGAAAGAATCGTGGGACATGAACACGTCAGAGAAGATAGAGGCTGCTGGAAAGAAAAAAGAGGAAGGAAATACATTATTCAAAGCTGGCAAAATTGCTAGAGCTTCAAAGAGATACGAGAAGGTAAGTACTATAATGTTTAAAATAATGATCATTCTAAATTATTGCAGTATTGGTGTTTAGGTGCAAAGGGTGGTTTCCCTGTAACTTTCTGTTTTATCTCCAATTTTCTCCTGAGCTTTTCTTAGACAATCTCAGCCAAACAAAAAGACAGGGAAAGTAGACTAATGGTTATCAGCCATAGGTATACCTATTTAAGAAAAAATATGCTGAGGTAGGATAGGAAAAGTGTTTATGTTTAATTTTATTTTTTGTGCATCAAAAAAAGGAAGAAAATAATGTTTGTATCTCAATATTAGTAGAGGGAAAGATGCTTATTTTCTGTGTTGAGCCTTCAATGCAATGTGTTGTTGACAGGCGGCAAAATACATAGAATATGATAGCTCATTTAGCGACGAGGAGAAGAAGCAATCCAAGGCATTGAAAATCAGTTGCAAGCTTAATAATGCTGCATGCAAACTCAAGCTCAGGGACTACAAGGAAGCTGAGAAGCTGTGCACTAAGGTAAAGTATAAAAGTACCAACTAGTTGTAACATTAAACAAGATTTCAGTACAACTTATAGTGTGCACCTGTTGTGCGGTAGTAGAGTTTCTTGCAATGGCAAGAATTTTTCTGGCGGTCCATCACTTGTGGGATTGCTGCAGTAGTGCACATGATAAGTTGATTTGCAAGATCAAATGAAAGGAAGTTATGTTAAATTGTGTAAAACTGTAAATACAATGAGATATTGCACCTATAGGGAATAAGATAGAAAAGTACCTTAGATAACAAATGTAAGTTATTTCAATTGAAGGTATGTCCAGTATTACGAGATGCTTTGGTACAAATAGTTACGATCAAACTCTTGTCGATTAACTGTTTCTTTCAGGTTTTGGAGATGGAGAGCACAAATGTGAAAGCACTGTACAGAAGGGCTCAGGCATACATACAGCTTGCAGATTTTGACTTAGCGGAGTTGGACATAAAGAGAGCGCTTGAAATCGATCCAAATAATAGGTATTTATTTGCTTAAAACATAGAATCCTTTTTCATGGCTTCAGTGTATCATGATTCTGTTTTGCTGAAACTGGTATTGTTGAATATGCTCAGAGATGTGAAGGTGGAATACAAGGTTTTGAAGGAAAAGGTGAAGGAATACAACAAACGAGATGCCAAATTTTATGGCAATATGTTTGCTAAATGGAGCAAGGTAGAGCACATGGAGGCTAATGTAAGTGAAATCTTTCTCCCAATCTTTTATGACACATAGAACACAACTGTTTAGGGCTTAAACAAAAGCTTTGTATGATGATGATGATGATGACCTTTATTTTACTTTGGGAAGGATCGTTTTCTATTTGATAAAATATATTGGGAAGGATTTTTTATTTGATAACTATATCAGGACCTCGCAAGGGTTATATATTAGCAGCAAACCTGTTAGAATTACAGACCTGGCTGACTTATTGTCTTTATCTAAAACTGCTTGAGGCTGCTTTGACATTTGCTGTTAGTTCTTTCATGGTTATGAAATTAGTTCCGACTCATCTCAATTGTTGACCTTTTTTCTAGTTCTTAACCTAATTGAGCACTATCTTTTGTTAAATGCAGAAGGGGGATAAAAAGCAGGACGCTCAGCCTATGGTAATAGACAGTGCTGCTTAAGGAGTTTTTAACTAATATGACAATATATGCATGTCAGGTTGGTTTGTATGGACGTGTTTAGCCTCTAATGCTGGTGCTTCAGTCTGTTTTTGTTGTATGAATTCTGTTTAACCTCTAGAGTGCTGGTTTAGCCTGATGTTTCCAACAAAACCATATTTTACATGTAATAGCAAATTTGATGAACTGTTTGATGTAAGATGTCGGCTGGTGCTGTTTCTCAATCAAATATATGTTTATACTAATATATTTATTGTTCTTGTTGCCTATATTCTGGCCCGTTATGGATTCAAGCAAAGCTGTAGGGGGATGGAAATTGTCTCTGCTGGTATCGGATCAGCCTCCTGTAACGTACCAGGCCTTGCTGGTACTGTTTGTTTTCTGTTATTAGTACTGTACCAGGCTTGCTTGTGTACAATTTGGTTGTCTTTCTGGCACAGATTGGTCATCTTGTTGATGGTATAATTCAGATTTGTTCAGATTTCTCTTGCTGGTACATCTTGGTTATAATATTAATGATTTCAATTCATGTTACTTGGTTACAAGACAACAACAACACTTTTCGGAACTTCAAACGACGATGAAATTTTAAACGGTCATAAAATGGTGCTCGAGTGTTCGATTTCAGCAAATGACTACTCTTTTCGGAAAGCTTGCGAAAAGATGTATAAGTCGGTGATTGCTTTGTAGTTTTTCAAAATTCAAAATTATCAAAAAACAAAGAAAAAAGATTCAAAACTTTAGTTAAAGTTTCTGATTAAGATTTTCATTTTTATTTTAGATCTAATAAGTAGTTTTGTAAATTTGTTATATAATGAACTCGTAGAATATCAATTTTTACTATTTTTGAAATTTTTATTATTTTTTATGATTTATGAAATATAACACAAAATCGACTTAATTTAATGTAATTTAGTGTAATTCAGCGTATTTTAGTATAATTAGCGTAATTTAGCATAATTTAGCATTTTCAGTGTAATTAGCTTAATTTAGCGTAATTTAGTGTATTTTAGTGTAATTTAGTGTATATTAGCTATATAACTAGCGTAATTTACTGTATTTTAGCGTACTTTAACATAATTTCAAGTAATTTAACGTATTTTAGTATAATTATGCTAATTATACATCAAAAGAAGTAATTTAATAAATATTTAAAAAAAACTGTTGACATGTCAAAAAATAGCCGATTTGAGTATTTTTAAAAATACCTAGTTAAGCTGAGTATAATTAATATTTCGTAATTAATTTGGATATTAATAAAAATGTCGGAATTTTGAGTGGATTCAATTTATAAGGTGGCGGCCGTCGCTGAGTTGGAACAAAATCAGGGTTTAGAACCTGAATCTTTTAAACCTACATTTCATATTTAGGGCCCAAATCATCCGTCCTACATATCTAGGGCCCAAATTGTCCATTACCCAAACTCTTAAAAAAATGACAATAAAGGAGTCAAATATCTATTCTTTCTTTCTTTTTAGTGTATTTTTTTTTAATCTTTGAGAATAAACCCGTAGGCAAAGTTTAAATATCTATTCATTGCGCAACATAATGAATAGAAAAAAATAAAAAAATAACGACAGGCCCATCTTCTTCCTTCTCGTTAATTTACGAAACCTAGTTCATATTATCCCAAATCTGAATTCGTATCCTCTGCTTAACTCAAAAAAGAATCTTTGAGTTAATGCATTTGTACCCTCCGATCAGTTTTAAGACCGTGCCAACTATATCTGCACTAATATTAAGAGCTCCTTGCTTTATAGGCGAGTGCCGGATTGACTCATTTAAAATCAGACGACCAAAATGTAGTAACTCAAAGAGCTCTTTTGAGTTAATGCAGATGATGCGGACTCCCCAAATCTCTCTTCCAATATAAACCGCGCATGCTTTCAAGAACCAGGGAGTCCCAAAACAAACTAGCAAGGATGGTGAGAATTGACATAAAGCGTGAATCTCATCGGTCTAACTCACTAACCTTGAATTCAAGTATGCCCTCTCTTGCCTTTATTTATGTATTCATTGTATTGCCATTAGTTGAAGCTAGATCGAAGCTAGAAGAGAATTAAATATAGACTAACTATAAGCATTAAATAGATTAGCTCAATTAAGGAACTCTGCAACATTGTTATACCACACATGGGTTTAGATAGTTTAGGATTTCTTGTCTGTTACCTTGGTTCTTTCAGGAATCAAGATTGAATAGACTGAGGCATTATAGCTGAGAGCTCTGGTTTGGCCGAAATTTTTATTAACCGAAAAAAAATTAAAAAAATATCGAAAAAGAGCTGAACTGTTGCCAGATTTTTAAAAATAGGTAGGCCGGGTTGAATATTCCCGTCCCATGGGACGGGATGGACATTTCCGGCCCGATTAAGAATTCGCTAACCCCAATCTCCGTCCGAATAAAAAAAAAATTGACAGACCCAGGGATGGGATGGACCTCCCCGTCCGAGGAGAGGGCAAAAAAAAAAAAATCAAAATCAGGGGCCGGGATGGACCACCCCGTCCAAGCAGCGCTGGAAAAAAAAACTTTTATAGAAATGAATCTCTCCTCCGGTTAGGTTTCTTTCTACCCTATCCCAAGTGTTTGTGGTTGGAACTAAAAGCTCTTTTATTGTTGTTGTTGTTACAAATAAAAAATTGGGTCAAACGAGCTAGAGAGATCCAAAGTAAGAGTCAATGAAAAGTACTGATGAGGCTTTGAATTGTAAGTATATAGCTAAGTAGGTATTAGCTTGAATTTGACCTATATAGTTAATCTGTGTCCAAATGACTCCTGATGAGGCTTTGCTTTACAATCCGAGAATAAATATTCTCGGATCATAAAGATTATATCCTGGTGAGGTGATTACTGCTCCAGTAATTTCTTCTCTTTCTCATTTAATTTGGTATATTCTACTAAGATTAGCAATTGTTTTTTTTCTCTGCTTGGACGGGGTGGTCCATCCCGGCCCCCGATTTTGATTTTTTTTTTTTTTTTTGCCCTCTCCTCGGACGGGGTAGGTCCATCCCGTCCCTGGGGTCTGTCAAAATTTTTTTTTATTCGTAACGGAGAAGATCGAGGGTTTAGCGAATTCTTTAATCGGAGCCGGGATGGTCCATCCCGTCCCATGGGACGGGAATATTCAACCCGGCCTACTTATTTTTAAAAATCTGGCAACAGTTCAGCTCTTTTTCGATATTTTTTAATTTTTTTTTTGGTTAAAAAAATTTCGGCTGGTTTGGTCATCATATAGATTCATCGGATTCCGATAGCGACTCTTTTACTCTTTACTATAACTTCTGGTTGGCGCTAGTGGGACATATTAGAACGTTTAAAGGAGACCGTAAATTTACTAGGGCAACGTACCAGAGAGCAACTAAATTATACTTCTCGGAAACACTAGTTTATCACAAGTAATTCTGGTTGCTCTTCCGGTGTGACAAAGAATGTAGCATTTCCAAAAGTGTGAAAATAGAAGGAACCATAAAAATTAAATAAACAAGCGACACGCGAGGCAGAAAAGTAAGTTTCAATCGTCCGATGCAAGACATGGCTCCAATCAACCTTTTTTGATCTTAATGACACTAAATGAGTGAGGACTGAACAAAAATAACAATAAATCATTTTTGTTAATACTTCAAGTCTTCAACAGAACAAAAAATAATAACATGTTTATTATTTTAAATAATAACAATCACCGCAGCCCATTTGAACGGCTATTTTTAATTCACTTCATGGTAAAAAGCAGAGGCCCGGGGCAGAAAAATAAGAAATGAAACCGTACATTAATAAGGTGCAGGGAAAAATCGTTTTCTTTTGTTTACAGCAGGGTTTAAACATTTGATTGTTTGCATCAGATTAGCTAGGATGGTAATACCTATATTCAACGTAAATTTAGTGAGATTATGGCTTGGGGAGCGATTATATGATTAGTTATAATAGAGATGACTGCCAACCATAAGTGAACAACTAAAAATAATGATAAGGTGGCAACATAAAGTGAACAGTTTAGAAAAAAAAAAATGGCTCCCAAATTCAAATTGACTTTTATTTCCTTTTTCCTTTTTGGTATTGGTACTTGAATACAATCAAGATGCAAGATGCTTTTGCTGATTCTTTCTTTACTGCCTTGTTTTGAGAAGGCCCTAAGTGCTGGACTGCTGGATCCTATAACCTGTCGAGACTAGAGACTAACTATAAGCTCTATACAATGAAGGCCGTACAATGCCGAAATCAAGGAGAATTTACAAAATGAAATGCTCAATCATCTTTGTAATTTATTGTGAGGATCAAAGGATGATAACCCTGTTGATTCTATTGCAACTTGCAAATCACAAAGCAATGGTTGGTTTGGCTGAGGCTCGATATTTGTCACTGTAAGGGTTCACAATGAGATCTCTCCATCTGCTGAAGCACATGTATGGTACTGGGTTTGTATTTGTATCGGAAGTACTTGATTGCCAAAAGTGGGCCCATCCCTGCAGCCACCATCAGCTTAAAAGGTGGAAACTATTAGTGCTGTGAAAAAAGGTAACACGACATTTTATCCTATTTGGGCTCAATTGAACCATCAGGGGCCAAAATGGGCCTAAATAAAGTACAATCAAAGTACAGAGACCCTTACTGAGATCAATGTGTTTAAATTCAAACTCAGTCCCGTAAATGTGAAAACTAATACCTCGCCATGTAAGGTTCTTGACCAGTAAAAGTAAAGCACGGGCTAATTTGGATCTTGGAGTTTCTAGACTAGCAGTCATATATAAAACTAAACAGAAGATATAATACTTACAAGAATAGTCATCCAGTATGACGGTTGTTTACATAGCCGGTGGATTATCATGTACATCTTAGTGGATGGTATCAAACTTATTGCAAGATTTATGACGTAGAATGCCACAAAATTTCCCCAAATGGCTAGAATTTGTATCATAGTGAATTCACTGCAGCAGAGAAGAAGGTAAAGTACCAGGTCTATGATAAGAATTTGTACAGTAGAAGTTCCAAAGACAGGTTGACAGGTGTTATAACACAAGTGAAAACCACAATATCATACAGTTTGGGAAAAAGAACCAGTATGCCCAGTCAGTCTAAGCTAACACCGGGGTTGACCCATGACCTGATGAGCCAGATGCGGGTTGGGAAATCTCAACCAATAGCCAGTTGGGTCTGACCATAAAAGGATGATAATAAAATATTCTTGATCTGACCTGAAGTCTAGTAGATAAAATGATAGGACTTACTTGGTGTCCAGGGTAATAACAAAGGCCTGTAACAAAATACATCCAGAAAGTGCTACCATAGCTAGTTCTACTGTATCACATGTTTTGTCACAATAACAACAAACAGCTATTACATATGTAACAAGTGCCTGAAAAATGACGGAGCAAAATAAAATTTCCAGTCACTAATAAGCTACAATTCTGAAGCTTCATTTCTAATCCTATCAGTCGATGCAAGATAAGCAAAAAATAAGATATATGAAAAAACATGATGAATCTTTTCTTTAAGGCTTGATTAAAAAAAAAATATAAGATAGCATTTTACTCGCAGTAATTTTGTTATTGCATTTATCTCATCTTTAGGTCAAAAGTTAATGATTTTAACTTCTGGAGGACCTTTTTGAAATTTCTTAAATAATGCAATTGACTGTGATTAAGGAAAAAGTAATATTTTTTTTTCAGAACTCCTTAAAATCAGGACATCTTTCCATACTTCTCAGAGAAACAAATGAACCTACATGGTAGAGTGACCGGCCAAACCATTCAGCAAAAGTACTCGAGTTCAAAAACCTGAAATCATGATAAAAGTTTCATTTAGGGGAACTGCATATTATGCATCTACTAACAAGAAAAACTATTGTTTGGTAGCAAGTAACAAAGCCAGTTTCCTACATAACGAGGGATCATTTTTGTGGTAAAACCACTAAACATCATCCCCAGAATTTTTTTTTTTTTTCTATCTTCATTCACTATCTTCTTCATTTGAAAATTGTCTCCTTCCCTATTGTTTTTATTGTCAAAAGAGTGAGATGTAAAGGTACACCGTATAATTAATTGGAGGACTTGGGAAAGGATAGGTATAGAAAATGTTTCCCAACTCTTGGAAGGCCTATTGGTTGTTCTGTATAATTTTTATTACTTCTGCTTATCATAAACAACCAATCATTTAGCTTTCCTGAAAGACAAAAAACTATGTATTTTACCTTCCAGCTTGGCTAAAATAGAAAATATGTGGGTGGTGCATGACAGTGTCCTCTGAGAGATCTTTATCAAGAACACTACCAAAAGCAGGGATGCTTGTATATAAAACATTATATGCCATCAAGCTAAAGGAGTTGAGCAGGCTTGTCCCAGAAAGACCCGAGGAGCCTGAAAAACTGCAAGTAAAAGGTGAAGAATTACAGTAACGGACAAGGACTACTGCTACCTCATTACCAATCTGGTATATGCTTGTAAACTTAAAAATACTAATATCATTTCCATGGACACAGGTAATTGTATCCTAAGCGGTGCTTTACAGGAGGGAGGGGGGGGCCTCACAGTATTTGTATGAAGCTAATTAGCAATGACTTGTAGACAATATACTGGGCAATAAAGGCTGTGCGGTTGTATGAGTATCTCCCGTGAACAAGAATCAATCTTTCAAGGAACTTGAACTCTACAAAACAGTCAACAAGGTGTTAAAAAACTGTTAAAATTAATTAAGTATAATGGACACAGTTTACAACGGCTCTGTATGTTTTCAGGTAAAGATAAAACATCATCCTCAATCTTGTCAGACTGTCAGTAAGCGCTTAGGGTTCAACCAGAATATTCTCATATGTCCAAAAGTTTCTTTTGCAAAGATATTAATTCCATCTCCCTTTGCCAAAGAAGCCAACTCACTACAATCAACTTTTCTATCAGTGTCAGGGATTTGTAATGTTTGGATGTACTGCCAAATATTTTGGTCAGTACTTCCCATACTGGCTCTTACTGAAATAGTCTCCATATGATATGGTATTGGTGTCCCAATTTTGAATAACAACAAACTAAGGTTTACTGAGCTTCATTCAACCCTCACTTATGCAATTCAACCACAAGTAACATTTAATTTAACCAAAATTTGCCTCAATTATCATTAGAGAAATTATGTTTCATTTTTCCTCATGTTAGCCCGCATCTTCTGCAAGTTCTAGTTTTAAATAAACATGAAAATGATAAAGATTGGTTGATTTTCATGCTAAATACCAAATAAATAATAACAAAATCAAATTATATTGATCAGTGTAACTTACTTCCAATGCTGTAATCAGCAGCTCGAGCAGCTTGAAGCCCTTCCCTACCACTAATTCCTATACCTACATGAGCTTGTTGTATCATTCTAACATCATTTCCACCATCTCCAATTGCTAGCGTACGGAAGTGGCACGATTTTAGGAGTCCAACGAGCTACAAACATTGAAAAAGGGAATAATCAGGGTGACTGACATTGTGACCAAAACTTCACCGTAAGAAATTGCTTGAATTAAATGTAGATGATGTGAGCGTAGTCTAGAATTAAATTCCTCCAAGTTATAAAAGGCCATCAGTGTGAACCTGCGCTTTCTGGGAAGGCATCATGCGGCAACATATTGCTGTTTTAGAGAGAGCAGCAAGCTCAGTGAAAGTGTCTTTGTTCTTCTCGACGATTATTTCAAGTGCCCTCCCATCCACCACAAATGTCATCTCCTGTTGTTTCATTTTGTATAATAAAGCTTTTCAGGATTGGTCCTATCTCAGTACAGAGGAACACAAGCCACAATGTTTGACATACGTAAACCCAAATAGTGAAAGGAAATTCAGCCTAATTCAGCCTCGATTAACAGCAGATTGATGCGGACTTCAATTATATTACAGTTAAAGGAAGGGATATATTGACAAGTGTCGGTTATGTATGGAATTTTAGCCTCAGTTAACAGCAGACTGATGTGGACTGCAATTGTAGCTATGTTCTCTATAATTTAGATAGACTGTGTATAAAATTTGGTGCAATTTGAGAATTGTTTGGTCATAGATCAAGTGCCAGTTGAACTGTTTATTTATTAAATTGCTCATTGGATAACCAAACAATTACACCAAATCTGATATACAACCTTCTAAGAACTTATCTGCAATTAACTTTATTATTTTCATAAGCATTTTGTTGATTGTCAGGTATACAATAATTTTGATGTCAATATTTAATTAATTCTCACCAAGGTGACAACTTAAAATAAATAGAAGAAAGAGACCCTAATTTTGCAATTAGAACTCAGTTGAACAATCATGCCTTGCTGGCTTTTAATTTAGATTGTTTCAGGACACACCAAAACAACTCAGGAAAAAAGTAAAGCAAAGACCATAAAATTGGTCAATATTAGTATATTACAATCTCTGGTACAAAGGTCCAATTCCAAGGACATGTAATTTGTCAAGTACCTTGTTTTCTCTTGCCGTTACTCTCATTATTCGCAATGCTCTGTCTAGGCTTAAGACTACATCATCATCTGTTTTTCCATTTATATACAATATCTCCCCTTTTGGTTCTAATGAAAGTACAAGAATAATTGAAAATTTAATTAAAAAGATTAGAACACAGAATGATCTATTTATCTTACAAAATTTCCTATAGTAAATTAAATGCAAAAGGTGCAATATTTATAACACGCACTATATGGTCAACTTGTAATTACATGGAATAGATCTCATGTTAACATTAGGCTTCAAGGATATACAAACAGTAAACAGAAAATTACAATCTTTCACCTAAAACTTGTGTCAAGAATGAGAATGCGATGGTGTCCCCCCATCCCAAATGTATGCAACTAAGCCTCAATCTCTTGATTGCACAACACACCCAAACTCAAGACACCAAAACACGAATTATTCCTCCACTGGACCCAAATTGTTGACCTTCAATTTGGCACAATGCACCCTCAAGTCACCCTAAGGGCCATAGTAACATTGTACCATACCGCCTACCAGTACCCTGAGAACCTTAAATTTGGTACATTCACAGCAACTACTAAGTGCCCTGGGAGCTATACTAACCAACAGAGTTATGTCAAGTAAGGAACCAATCATGCCAATTGAATGAAAGATACAATGAAGGATATAGGACTCGATTACGTCTTTGATGTGATGTACCTGGAGCAATTAAATTGCTAAGAAGAGCAATTTGGACCGCTGTATTTTGCTTATCACCCGTTAGCATCCAGATTTTGATTCCTGCTTTTCTTAGTGTACTTATTGTTTTTGGAACACCATCCTACGAAGGAAGCATGATAGCACATCAGATCTTGAAGGGCACGTCTGATACATATTCTCCAAAAGAATGAAAATCATATGATAGACTCAAATCATGGTACAATTATAATATAAATACAAAGTTTGGTTTTAAAAGAAAAGAATTAAATAAAAATGTAATGATGATGCATTATATGATCCAGTTTGGTTTTTATAAATCAAAACCTTTCTGATGGCAGGTGTTGAAAATTGGCTGTGTACAGTAACCAGATCAGCCAACTACAATGACATGGAAGCATTCTTTGGCACAGGTTGGGCCATAATAGTCATTGGAATTCTCCACCACTCGAATAGGGTAGGGACTAAATATCTTTCAATGCTCATTCATGCTTATTTCCAAACAAATGACAGAAGAATATCTGTACCTGGAGGCGGTCCTCTATTGCTGCAACTCCAAGGATTTCAAGGTCACGCTCTAACCTTCTGCAAACCTCAGCAACTTGCCTCTTTTACCACAAAAAAAAATTATATAGACTGTTAGATTTTTGCAATTTGCCACATAACAATATTTGCTAAAAAAAGAATCCTATAATAATCAAAATGCCCTTTCTTGGCGCGCAGACTTTTCTTGCAGCAGGCTTAATATAAACCATTGTTGTTCGGAAAGCACTGCTGATGACCTTACTGGCTATTCTTGAGGTCAGAAAAGAAAACTAAGAGAAAACAAGGAATTTAGGTCACTGCACATGTATATATTAAAAGGGCATATAGGATATGTATCTTCCAAGCAGGACAAGTCATGAATGAAACTTTAGTGACTGTACTCTGTACGCGTGTACTTTCTATGTACATGGTAATTCTACATGAAACCTAGGGTTTGGCAGGGATACCTGACACTTTTTCAGAGAAATGTACCTCTCGATCAACCAGAGAGCAACTAGCTTCTTTATACATTTGAGACCAACTTTTATATTCTTCTTCTTGTAATGCTCGATAAGCGATGCAGAGAGTTCGCAACCCAAGATGTGAATAATGCTCTACTGCATCAGCATATGCTCTTGTTTTTTGTCCTGAAATATAGACAAAGAATCCTTAGCAGTTCAAGGAATTCTTCAAAAGGATGCACCATGGATCTCTTAACTTTCTTATTTGTCATTCTTTTGAAATTAAATAAATCAAGAAGGAACCATCCTAAAATTTGACTAAGAGTCTGAATAGGATATGATAAATATCAGTAGTTTAAGAAGAATTTTGTTTACTATTCTCTGTTGTACAGCAATAAGCACACGGAAGATAAACATTGAAAAAGAAAGTACCAGAAAAAGAAGAAGGAAGAATAGCTTCATCTGCTCCCTTCGACAGGAGCATAATCTCTGCAGTCCTACAGTTCTTCACTACGACCGACATTTTCTTTCTATCAGATGTAAACTCCAACACATCCAATATCTCATATTGGATATTGTTGTCCCAAAAATTGAGTACTGCAGATGTGTATACGATTTAACCAAAAAAACGAGTACAAATTAAGAAGTGAAATCCAAAACAATGAAATGATAAAGAAAGACCATATATTGCTCCACAAATGTAAAAGGCCCATATGCTCATTTCAAGATACAATTTTCTAAGTTTCCAAAAGGATTTTGTTTCCTAAGTTCTTATTATTTAGGGCCTGGAGCAAATTTAACAATATATTCAGAAGAAATTGTATCAAAAAGCAAAGAGTTAAAAAAACCCGAAATTTTTATTAATATTAAAAAAAAATATAAAATTTAACATTCTGCACCCAAATCCGGGAAAAATTCGAAATCTGCCCAATCCGGAGAATAATTCTCCCGATCCAGGCCTTATTTCCGGAAAGAGTATTGGATTTCCGGAGAATAATTCTCCGGATTTGTGTTTTTTTTAATTAAAATAGAAAATGTTATTATATTTATTTTTTTGTATTAAAATATTAGAAATATTTTTTATATTTCTTTGAAAATAGATAGAATACTATATCATTTAATTTATTTGAAAGACTGTGACAAATAACCCGGATCAACATTTTTCAGGCCGAATTTTTTACGGCCGTAAGAAAAATCAAATTATTTCTCTGTGTTATTGGAAAAAAATAAAAATGTTTTGGATCTAAGTTATTGATCCCGGTTCAAAAGTCACTTCTGAGTAAATAAAGAAAATATTGTGGTCTTTCTAGTACATTTAAATTCTAAGATATTGTATCCATTTTGAAAAAAAATTTGATGAGAAATCATTTCGTCTAACTTTTGTTAGAGAAAATTCTTATTTTTTTTAAAATAGAAGGACCAACAATATTTTATGCATTTACCTAGAAGTGACTTTTAAACCGGAATCAATAACTCAAATTCAAAACATTTTTATTTTTTTCCAATAACACAAAAAAATAATTTATTTTTCTTACAGCCATAAAATATCCGGCTTAAAAAATGTTGATCCGGGTTATTTATCAGAGTCTGTCTAATAAATTCAATTATATAGTATTGTATCTATTTTCAAAGAAATGTAAAAAATAATTCTAATATTTTAATACAAAAATAAATAAATCATAACATTTTCTATTTTAATTAAACAAAAAACACAAATCTGGAGAATTATTCTCCGGCAATCCAAATCCGGAGAATTATTCTCTGGATCCGCGTTAACCGAGGCGCCCTTGGATCCGGAGAATAATTTTCCGAAAAGAAGGCCCGGATCTCCGGATTGGGCAGATTTCAAATTTTTCTGAATTTGGGTGCAAAATGCTAAATTTTATATTTTTTTTTTATATTAATAAAAATTTCGTAAAAAAACTGTTGAAGTGGTCATATACCAGCTATACTGCAATTCTTGCTGATAAGAGCCATATGCAAATGAGCAGCCGCATGTACTAAGGCTTCCTCATCTTGTGACTGTGCCTTGTACACAATTTCTCTATTGCCACTAAAAAAAATAGGAAAGGACAGCAAATGTGAATCAAGCTTTTAAAATATAAAATGTAGTAAGACAAAAAGTAACTTTAGGCAACTTGTTTAGCTATCCAATTAAGGGCAACTTGTTTCCAAACGAGGCAGCAAATACAAATGGAGTCTTCTACAGTCATGTTTTAATTCAAATTTAAACCTCAACCAACCCATTTTAGCCATTATCCACAGCTAACTCAGCAATTTAGCTATCCAATTTACATCCTCAGTTGTACCATTAAAAATCAGACAGCCACCCCCCTTTTTAAAAATTAAAAAAGGGAAAGAACAAGGACAGCAGTTGGTCCTAGTTGACCTGACAGGTAACAGCATCACGATAGAGCATGTTGCTCCTTGGGAAAAAGACCACACATATTTGCATCACAAAGACATAAGTTCCTTTATTAAGTATCCAATAAGGACTTGCCTTTTGATAGGCATAACAGTATTGCAGAGAGCCATAGCAGTCAGAAATCTGATGACATAAGGATCACTTGTTCTCACAGCATTAAGCAGTTCAACATCTAGAAAGATGAAATGATTACTGGTAAAAATTATCAGAATACTTCACTAGAACTTTTAGCCAAACATACATTAATGCAGAAATATGGTTAGTATCCAAAGATCAAGATTTAAGTTTTCATATCACAACTACCAGAGAAAAAAATCTCATACTGCAACAGTTTTTAATTGAATTTACAGATGAGCATATTTTTTTTTTTTTTCTCTTTTTTATTGAAGCTTGCAGCTTCTACAAGAAATTTAAGAGTAACTACCTTCTTAGTTCTGTATTTTTTTCGAGAAACATTGTTAGACCCCAATTAAACATTCCAAATAGCAGAGAGAGAGAGAGAGAGAGAGGTAACCTTTCAACGCATCTCCACTCTGGTTGCCATAAAATGTTCCATTTATAAAGCATTTTCTAAAGGTCATTTTATTCTCGGTCAAAGTCCCGGTTTTGTCGGTCAGAACATATTCAACTTGCCCCAGATCCTCACTGATAGCCGAGCTGAAAGAGACCATTTGTTATCTCTAGAACTTACCAATAAGCAAAATCATTTTTTTTATTCCAATGAAAGGTTTGATACAAAACAAAAGAACCCTCATACAGAATATTCTACATTTAATCATACAGGTACTGTTTAACTTGATTCATAATTTTTCATCTACATAAAGTGGTTGTAAGCTTATGTTCTTTGATTTAGTTCTCTAACAACGGGAAACATTGTCTTAATAATATGTAAAAAAGCAAATAAAAAATGATTTATCTTTCTTCAAAAATGGTAATTGACCTCTGCTTTGAAAATAAAATGAAAAACATGGCCATAATTGGAAATTTCAAACAAATAAATATAATACTAAGTATCCTGAACTATTTTCCTTTGTTTTGGTTCTTCAAGCACTTCAAATTAGGCAATGTGACACTCCAGTTTTATGCCAAAACAGTAAATAATAACTATAACTTTCTTCCAAAGTGTTCAGTGCTTGGTCTTTTAGGAAATCAAAGTGAAATCTGGCCAAAATTGAAGTACAGAACAAAAAGAACAATAATAGTAGTAGTAGTGTAGTAATAATAACAACAACAACAACAACAACAACAACAACAATAATAATAATAATAAAGATTTTCTGACTTAGCCGCATAAGCAGGAGTATTAGTTTCTCGATCAAACATTTTCTCATCCCACTCGATAAACTTAGCGTATGCACTCTTCACCAAATCAAGAGTCACCTATAAAAGATAAAAATATAAATAACATCAAGCTCAATGCAGAATAGAGCAAACATGAAAACGTGATCCTATTTGTAAGAGGGTTTTTTAAAGATTAGTCCCGTTAAATATTTTTGAAAAGTCTCTGCTAAATCCATTATTCTTTTTTTGAAGGTGCTAAATCCCTTATTCTAGATTGAGATTATAATAATGCACAATACATAGAAAAACTGCAAGGTTAAATTATTCTAACTTTACTATGAAGATTGAAGAACAGAGTACATGAAGAAAAAATGAGCATAAACCTTCAAAGAAATCGGGATCATGATTGAACACAATAGCTCAAATCGAAGAGGGATCACCAAGAGTTTGTACCATGGTCCTTCCTTTGGGTACATGAGGTACCAGTGCTAGACAACATAAGGAACAGACAAAAAAAAAGGTCAAGAGTAGAAAAGGCACCATTCAAGTTATCAAATACATGATGACATGCAAATAATATAAATGACATGGCTATTGCTTGGCCAAATGCAGTCTGTATATTCTCAGTGACATAACACTCATAGGCAGCTTGCACACAAAGAGGTTGCTACAACATCAGCTCACAAAAAAAGGGGGACCTTGGATTACCTTCTGTGCTTGAGTGTCATTCCAGATGTTGCCAGCAAAACCCAAAATCACAACCACACAAATTTGCAATACAAAAATTGCAGCAGTAAGCTTGTCTACAATTGCATCCAAGGCAGTTAGCTTGGGCTCCGGACTGCCCCTACTCATCCCCAATTTGGTTTCGTTACCTACAATCAAATTTAGCAAATTCATGCACAGCAAATTCTCAAATATCTACACATTGTTTACAGGGACGTACTACAGGCCAAGGTTGCCAAACTCAATTCAGTATCCTAACAGTTCAACTATTCAAGTATTCTTATGATTGTGCTAAATTTCAATACAAATGGTAAGTTTGGGTTAAATTGAGACATACATGCACAACTGAGGAGCCGTCGAGGGGTAATAGAATAATCAGGATTTTTGAAACAAATCAACTAGTACCAGAAATGCTCGACAAGTCAAGGGAAACTACAATAGCCATCAATGAATACTAAAGAGAAAAAACATACATATACAAAGATGGCATCATAACAGGAGTACTTACCAGTATAAACTGCAACCCCACATGCCCAGTTGGTAATTCTAAGGTAAGAAGACTTCAGAAGGGTGTTATTTATGGTTAAAGGCTGAACATCACTTTCATTGAAAGGAGGGTCCAAGCATATGTTTACATCAAACCTCAGTATGTTGTTATCAGGATTTGGGCACTCAATAACCCCCTGTATTAAAATTTGTAAAGAACATTACAAACAGAAAGAAGGAAGCTGAGAAATATAGAAAACTATACATTTAAAATTGTACTAAGGTTCAGAATATGATAACCCTGATTTTCCGGAGCAGTTCTGAGGATAGGCCAAGACATATGGGTGGAACAGTTCTTATTTTTAAGTCAGTTTCTCCATCCAAAGCAGAAGTCTGAAATTTTTTGGAAACAGAAGTATAAAACATATAACCAACAAATCAGAGTTAGTATTAAACATGGTATTAAATATTCAACCAATTCCAAGGAACAAGCAAGTAAGACATTCAATTTCTTTTCTGATAGGTCACATTTTTGGCATCCTGGTGGTGTCATGCCCTTTGATATAATTACAAGGGAAAGAAAAGGAAACAATTCTACCTCGACATAACATATGCCTTGTGGATTAGAAGTACCAAGCAGAACAAGGTCGCATGGCACCTCATTATTCTCTTGTAGCCACACTATATCCCCTACACGTATCTCCTGTGCTTTAATCTGTGACAAACCATATTCAGATATTTCAGAACTGATTGATTTAAAACTTTATATGCTGATATTCCAATATAGTAGATCAGAGCTGTGTGAGGAAATCAGGTAAGTTCCAACACCTCTGACATATCTTGAAACAACTCAAATTATTGCAATAACACCCCACAATGTTGAAAAAATATTCTTTATAATTCCCTTCATATATCATTTGAATTAGCACAGATTATATATCTTCTCCATTCATTAAAAAGTTTCTTTCTTATGGGGGAAGGGGTTGCTGAGACAGTTGGAGCAATTTGTAATTTACTCAGCTTTCACTCAGAATTAGAATAAACAGAATAGAATACTGCAATTTTCTTAGGTTAGATAGGGATATATCTAAACTTCTAGTTTCGCCAAGTAAAACAGAAGTTTTGAGTTTTGCAGGGGTTTTATGAAAACCAAGAAAATAAGAAAAGATTTCTTCATGCAGGCACCTCATGGAAAAATATTGTGTGCCCCAAAATGAGAAATATCTCATGCACACTGGAAAAACAGGGTATATCTTTCTTAAAAGAAAAAGGTATATCACATATGCCCATGATTTATATTTTTATTTTCTGAACATATCCATGCTATCCTTCTTTCTCCCATGTGATGCAATCCAAAAACAGTAGGATGGGTAGTTACAGGCATCCCCCAATGTCCAATACTGTTTGCACAGTAACACACGAACTTAAACCCGAAACAGAAATAAAGAAAGAAAAAGATTGCCTGCTTAAGGATGCCATCCTTCACAACCTGTACTTCTCTCTCATTGGCTTTCTTATCAGCAAGGTATCTAAAATAATCATCCCAAGCCTCCTTCAAGGCTGAAATTGAGAAGATAATGAGTAGTGGGACCCACACAGTTACGGGACTTACAGGAGCTATTTCAGGCCACAGCTGAAGGCACGCAATCAGCAGGAAGTATTGGTTAAGAAACCGCCTGGTAGATAGGAAACATAAGTATTAGTACAGTAGAAAACTTCGTCTGTCTCTTTGTCCTATAAGAAGCAGGTAAATCCAAGAGGTGGATACTGTGATTAAATTTTGATTGGTAAAACAAATTTAGCCCAATCCAGAAGTCCAGAAACAGACTAGAATGATACCAGTTCACTGAATTATTCAGTCACACCCCAGTTAACCTAATTAAGTGCTTATGAAGCCTCAAAACAATCATCAGTTGTGCAACCAATCCTTCCTGAAGCTTCAATTGTTCTCAACTTACTACGAAAGATGCAATATAAGTACCAAAGGGCGCGATGGAAAGAAAAAAAAAGCCCAATTGGGAAGGCTTTTGGCCAAACAGGTTTTTGGTGCATTTATTGGTATCGAGATCCAAAATGGTATGTACTGAATTAGTATGAACCTGAATTGCTCCCGTAAGTTCATTGGCAGGAAATTTACAAGAGTATATTTTGTATTTGATATCCTATTGTCACAGAAATACCCCCGGCAGCTATCGTCATTGATGCGCACAAATCGCTTCATTTTCAGAAAATCAGATCGTGCACTGTTATATACTATTACCCTGACAAAACAAAAACAAATTATTGTTAAAAAAACACCATCGGAACTGAGATATCAAGGTAAATATAAGATAAATGCTCTTACGGGAAAAAGAAGCGAGTAGCTTGCCATGCTCCTAAACACGCTTTGTGTGCAATCAACCGAAACTGTAATTAAATTCGCGAGCAAATTTGCAACTCGCCGAAGAATGCAATTGACGGGAAATGAGCTTAACTCTAAGCTCAGTTATGAGTGACAAAAGTTGAGCAACAAACCACACAAATAAGAACTGCAAACAAAGAGAGTTGGAGAGTACTAAAATAGAAGCCGGGTCGAGGGAAAGAGAGAAGAGAGCGAAATAACAATACACTATCTCTCTCTCGCTCGATCGCTCGGGGGTTCGCGCTTCGGGAGACTTCGACAGAATACAAAAGGAATCATTCCGTTCTTGATGCTATACTGCTTCAGTGGTGGGTTCGGATCCCCTAAAGTAACCCACAAATTGGGTTTTGGATCGGGACCGTCCGAATCGAATTCGTCGCTCGAAATTGTGTCGAAATTCGAATCTGTCTCTTGGGATGTGTGCACTCTACTTTAGTTGAATGGTCACAGATTCGAATCGGACGGTCACGATCCAAAACCCAATTTTTGGGTTACCTCGTTGGATCTGAATTCTTCAGGGGTTCGGCCTATTCATTTAGTTACTTTATAATAACTATATAATTTTTTTATATAATCGAAAAATTAAATATTTATAACATTTCTATTAAAAAAAACAGCCGCTTTAACTTGATAAATGATAAAAACTGTTTTTTTTTTGTAGATTAATTAATTAAATTAAATATAATCTAAAATTTATAAAATAAATATCAAACAGTATTAAAAGTGTACTTGACCAGTAATAAACAAGGAATTTTTTTTTACTATAAAATCTGTAATAAAACAAAAGAAATTTTCAACAATAAAAGCATACTAATGTATGACATTTGTATGACATTTCAAATTAGTTAGAAACGAAATAACATGCAAAATATTATGTGCTCTATATTAAACACCTAATAAATACTTTTTGATCTGAAGACCTACAAACAAAAAAAATGAAAAATGTTTATAACTATCTTATTTTTTGGCATAATGTTTTGTTCCTACTTCTATGAAGTGTAAACGGAGCAGATTCAGAGCGGATAATGCTGATACTAAATCTGTATCCGTCTGTATGGGCGAAAGGTAAGTCACAGTGGAGGTGCTAAGCCACCTCTAAGATTTTCAAAATTATATACCAAGTACATATAAATGTAACTAAAATGTGTATTTTATATGTATTAGCTCCCTTATGTATAATACAAATTTTCTAAAGGACTTGAATGTAAGAATGACATATCCTTTTGTTTGTAATTGACGCTTTGGCATTCTTTGACTGTGTGAAATTATTGAAGTTTGAAAAAACAGTTGAATTGAAATAAAAATTAGGACACAAATAGCGGTGTGCGTCTTAACCAAAATAGACACTTCTACCGATTTTTTTTTGGGAATTATAGAAAGTGAAATCCGATTGTCGAAAAATAAAAGATAAAAATTTACATTTTCTGAAAAGAGAAAAAATCAAAGTAAAAAAAGGTGAAATTGAAATTGATGTGAAGCCGTGAAGGACGTCATATTTTTTCTTCTTGAAATTGAGGTTTAATTCAAGGTTTGTTTTTTATTTATTGACTATTTACAAATTGTTAAATTGTTAAATTCTTTTGGGTTTACTTTTTTTGTATAAAAAATTAAATTATGACAAAAATGATTTGTGTATGGTTGTACCCTATTAAATTGTTGGCCTGTCTCCCTTTAGAGAAAATTTTACACAGTGTGTCAACTGCTAAGATAAATAAGAAAGGTGAAAGTGGATCACCTTGTCTTACTCATCTTTTATAGTAGAAATAATGTGTGAATTCTTCATTGAAATTAATACAAGATTGGGAGCTATAAAGCCAATTTTTTATCCATCTAATCCATTTGTTTCCAAACCCTCTACTTTCTAAAATCTCTAAGATATAATCTCAATTTATCTTATCATATGCCTTCTCAAAATCTATTTTAATGACTACTCTAGGTTTCTGTTGAACCTTACAATGGTGAATTAATTATTGACTAAGGACTACAAAAGTTACAATTAACTAAGCTAATTGGTCTAAATTTGATAATAGTTTGAGCATCTTTTTCTTTAGAATTGTTAATATTTAATTAATATAATACTAATATTGAATTAATAATATAATTAAAATATAATAATAATATATAATAGACGTATCATATTCAAGATTTTTTAAAATTACCGTGTATCCATATTGTATCCAATATGATAGCCGTATCTGTATTCATTCAACATATCTGTCCTAGCGGATCCGTATCCACTGCATTAACTCAAAAGGGAATATTTTGAGTTAATGAATTTCAACCGTCTGATTTTAAACGGAGCCAATCTGGCTCGTGTCTATAACATAGGAGCCCATTAATATTAGTACAAATCTAATTTGTATAAATCTTAAAACAAATTGGACAGTCGAGAATTCTCTTTTGAGTTAATGCAGAGGATGTGAATTCTGTCCTAGCAGCCAATTTTTTATTTTTTGTCTTTTTGTCTTTTATTTTTCTGAACCGCTCGGTTTCGACTTTCGAGGCATGCCGCATGTGCATACACGGATGGATAATATATTTTGTGCGCAAAATATCAATGCGGATCACGTTGCCGCTTAAATGTGAGTCGTTGAATAATTCAAACGAGTCGCACGTGTTGGGCGTCAGGTGTCGGGCGTCGTGTCTCCGTCGATTCCTTTCCAGAAACTTCAAACAGCCTCTCATAATCTAATTTCATAAAGCATATAAATTTTATTCAATATCCAATTGGAAAACTCATTCCTCCGAATAGCTTTTTTTAGAGTATAAAGATCATTAAAAATTATAGTTCAAATGGAAAACACATGATTTGAACAAGTAAATATTGTTCTTGGCTGCTGGTATTGTCAGTGGCAAACTGGCAATAACATTTTATAGATATTGCTATGTCGACATCTTTATTTTTTTTTGGTAATTTTAGATAGAGAAGCTCACTTATTTAAAATTTCTAATCTGTTACTTTTTTACAAAAAAATGTATCAGATGCTTGATTGCTTATTTACTACTGAATTCGGCCTTCTTTTTCCTCTATTTTTTTTTTTTTTGTTTCTTTCCTTCCTTAGTTGGGGCTTTTTTAGGCCTTTTCTGAAAAATTGAGCTCTTTTATAGACCTTTGTTAGCTTGTTAGTAAGGATAACCTGTTAGGGGGTGGCAAAAAAGCTCGTGGCTCGCTCGCTAATAGCCTGCTCATTATTAGACCGAGCAGTTAACGAGCTAGCTTGTCACTAGCTCGGTCAAGAATTAACAAGTTCAAGCTGGGGCCTAGCTTGCTCGCCAGCTCGGCTAGACATCAATTTGTGAATTTGTATGAATTTATGTGCATTTTTTACTATCTAGCTCGGTCCAGCTCGGTTAAAACAAGATCCAGCCAGACCCAGCTCGCCAGCTCGTCATGATTTCAAGCTGAAATTTTAGCTCGGATGCCCTAAGTCCAGGGGCGGACCCAGGTACATCCAGGGGGGGGCAGCTGCCCCCCCCTGGATTTTGAGTTTTAGTGGAGATTTATCGGTTCTGACTGACTCTGCCCCCCCCTGGAATTTTTTTTGCCCCCCTCTGGACGTTTAATTTGTAATTCGGGTTAAATTTAGGGTTAAAATTAAAATAAATTTGTTGAATTTTGATTGATAATTAGAATTATAAGTCAAAACATCAGAAATTATAAGTCAAAGTATTGGAAAATATAAGTTAAATATTGTTTTTTATCGAGTACCCAATTGGTTATTGGATTTAAACCCGATTCGATATTTTTTTTGCCCCCCCCCTGACGAAAATCCTGGATCCGCCCCTGCCTAAGTCCAGCTCGCTCGGTAAGAGCTCGGTTCAGAATTAACAAGTTAAGCTAGGACCCAGCTCGTTGACAGCCCTGCCTGTAGGAAACACACTACTTTCATTCCAATTAAATAGCATTTCAACATTCAAAAAAAGAAAAAGAAAAGAGGAGTTTGTTACCCAATTATTCAGGACATTTATTTATTCCGAAAAGGAAGTCTTTCTACATTTCCCTGTTCAGATAGGTCAATAATATTTTTTAGTTAAAATTGGGTATACAGCTATGCTAAAGACAAATTATAACCTAATAAAAGTTAGTTATGTCTTTGACAAGGACAATATCAAGAATTAATGCACATAAGACCAATTCCAATAGTCAATGCTTTTACTTAGCCGCATGCTTTCCCACCCCATTCACTTGGTCCTAAACTCCTAATAATATGGAGTACTTGCCCCTTGTCAGGATTATTTTTGGATCCGACTCTGCTGTTTTTCAAATGCGATAACATGACTGTTATTTCAAATCTAACTATTGGATTTTTTTCATGCAACGGTTAGATTTGGAATAACAGAATCCTGTTATCTCATTTGAAGAACAGCAGAGTCAGGTCCAGTATTTTCAGGGGAGTTAATGGGTAGGATAGTAATTGGGCGGTAGTAACTTTATATTTTATGTGTTTAAAATTAAATTCTGTTTTTATTTGTTAAGTATTAGGAATATCAATATTTTATTCTTATCTGTTAAGATTAATGGATTATAAATCAGATAATGAATATTTATCAAATAAATTGATAGCTTATATAATCTAATATCCAGTCCAAAAGTATACAAACAACTAAATATATTATTTTCAAACACATCATGCACATAATATTGTAAAGCATAGAATAATTTATTGTACCTATGTTGGCTTAAACTTAGTTGGTTTTACATTTTTCAGAACAATTATCCTCCGGGCTTAGGGAGAAAGTGTGAAACTCATATCAGGCACTATACCTGATGAAACACTGATTTTTGTAACTTAAGTTTTATGCTAATGAAACGGGCTTTAAGCCTTATTTAAAAAAAAAAATATAAAAGAATTTATAATTGTTGGTAAAATTATTTTTAAAAAATTATAAGTTACTAATTACATAAAATTATATAAGATGTGGTATGAATCAATATTGTCATAAATAACTAATATAAAAAACCATATAAAATATTCTATAAATCAATCTCATGATAATTATTAAATATTATATAATCATATTTACATATACAAAAAAATATTATATATAATTTTGTACATATCCATACCAACATATACGAAATATCTTATTTTTATCCGATAAGTTAATGTGTTTTTACATGTACCCTTATGCATTACGCTAATGGAAACATTTTTATCAGTATCCGTTTTACCGAATATGATACTGGTTGAATAAGCAGATTAAAAAGTTTTATTGACTCCCTAATTTTCATAAACAGGTTAATTTCACTACAATTATTACTTCACACTTTATGTCATCTAATAAACAAATGCAAATGGTTAAGGTGGGGTTCTCTCTCTCTCTCTCTGTGTGTGTGTATGGATTGGCTAATATATATAAAAACGTTTGTTCCTAGACCATGGAACAAACGTTTCGATTTATACATTTTCGAAGTCCAAACAGTCAATCCAAACCGTTCAACATTCAATCTATAATAAAATGTGCTTGGAGACCAAATTTTACATTTTTAGGAATTTTTTTACTATTTATTAAGTCAGCTTTAAAATCGTTGTTTTCAATGATCTATAAATTTTTCACTATTTATTAAAATCAACGATTTTAAAACATTAACTGACTTAATAAATAGTAAAAAAATTACAAAAAATGTAAAATTTGGTCTCCAAGCACATTTTAATATAAAAATCATATCTAACGGTTTGGATCGACTATTTGGACTTTGAAAATTAGAAAACTAATTAGTTACACCACAGCTCTGGAACAAATATTTTAATATATATATATAAAGAAAATTTAGTTTATAACATAAGAGAAGAAGAAAATAAATAAATTACTTCAAAACAAGAAGACAAAAGAGGTGGAACTGTGGTAAAATATCGCTGTTGTACGTACGCGAATATAAAATTGAGATATCAATATCGTTTCCAAAGTCAAATGATGTAATTATATATAATACTTCATTAAGACGAAATCCAACAGTTTTAATTTTGTTATAGTCAAAGAAATTAAGTAACAAAAACTGACCCTTAAGCCGCCTCTTGATTTATATATATATAACCGGTTCCTACATTCCACTCTATCATCAAGCATTAATTTGACTAGCAATATATATAAATCATAAACCAATCAAAGCAATTCTCCTTCAAAACTTCTTAACTAAAATATTAAGAGATCAGCAAAGGTATACATGTACATGGCAACTGCCCGTATCTTTCTCTCCTGGTCGCTCTCTCTTTGCTCTATCCTTCTCCTTCTCCTTCGGTTAATTCTGACCCAAGCCCCCTTCTCCTTCTCCTGCTAGCATGCTTTGTTATCATGTTTCTTAAACGAGTAAATACCAACATATACATATACATATACGTGTACATATACATATATCTGTATGTATATGTATATATCTATATGTACACGTATATGTATATGTATGTGTATGTATATGTATATGTATATGTATATGTATATGTATATGTAGATGTAGATGTAGATGTATATGTATATGTAGATGTATATGTATATGTATATGTATATGTATATGTAGATGTAGATGTAGATGTAGATGTAGATGTAGATGTATATGTATATGTATATGTATATGTATATGTATATGTATATGTATATGTATATGTATATGTAGATGTATATGTATATGTATATGTAGATGTAGATGTATATGTATATGTATATGTATATGTATATGTATATGTAGATGTAGATGTAGATGTATATACGTATATATATATGTATATGTATGTGTGTGTGTGTGCATGTATATGTGTATATATATATGTATGTGTGTGTGTGTGTGTGTGTGTCCAAAGCATGTTACAGTGGACTCCTCCTCTGGACTCTGACAAGCCTGGCAACACTAGCAAGTAGCAACCAACTGGGCTCTGAGTGCGTATCCTCTGAGATATCTCAACTTTTGCGTGACCGATGTGTCCGGTGCCTATTTGGGGATAGCGTGGGAGCCAGTATTATTCGTGCTTTGGGATTCGTGCAGAACGTATTTGAATGGTTGAGATTTTCCATAAAGTCACGCAAAGTTTGAGATATCTCAGAGGATGTGAAGCGGTAAACCTAGTGAATGTGGAGAAGCTCCCAGGTTTAAACACCTTTGGCATGCATCTCCTTGGCCCGTATGGCCTCAACCCTCCCCACACGCCCACACCCACACCCACCCACGTGCCACCCAATTCAAGTACTAGTGACTAGTCGGATTTGTTACCACAGCTAATAAGCTCTTTGCCAATTAAGGTGCTCAATAAAGGCGATTCTTTCGTGTTCCCTAGCTATCGGCCTGACTCACTTTCAATACAATTATGGCACTACTAATGCCGTGGCCTTTTCAGGCTTCAGTAGCCAGAATCCAGGGGTGATTAATTAGAGTTGCCGATGCGCTCTTCGGAACCAAACCACCCATCTCCGATGATGAAGGCATTAATTGATGGTACGTGGATCACAAAACCGTTGATTACATCCAATCGAAGTTCCAGTAAATTTGAGCTAGCTTTCATCATATATTACAAGCAACTCTGAACTAAATAGCTGTTGTTTTATTTTTCTAATTTGATACATGAATTTGCTTCTGTATCTGACTATCTGTGCACGTGGTTTTTTTTTTTTTTCATTTAATTATCAATTGTGATGTAACAAATCGATATATATATATATATATATATATATATATATATATATATGTATGTATGTATGTATGTATGTATACAATAAAATAAAATGTACTTGTTGATAGCTTGTTAACACTTCTTGCTTTCTTTATGGAAATTTAATTATTAAGTTTATCTTTGTCCACGTAATCTTGACTTGGTTAATACAATTTAATTCTTGCCCTGACCGTATGTCCTTAATTACGTGTGTGTGTGTGTGTGTGTGTGTGTGTGTGTGCTAAGAATCATGATCTAATTTTAATAATAAAAAAAAGAGCATGATTTAATCATTCCTTTTCAACCATATATTTATGACTTCCTCATGTATAATTGACAACTACCGCACGATTATTATTAATGACAATAATGAACTTAATACATAACAATTTTAATATCATCGCAAATACTTCCGTCGATAATAGCGATACTCTCAAAAATAACAAATTATGTTGCTTTACTGTCAGCAATAGTTATTTTTTACCCTTATAAATAGTGACAGATTCTTGTTGATTATATATATTTTGGAAATAGATGATAGAAATGGGTTCAAAATCAACATATAACTTTTTGTGTGGGCAAAAATTATGCACATTAATTCAATCAAATATTGTCATCCCTTATTTTAAACAGAAAAAATTACAATGATATGCTTGAATTTTAATATGATTATCAATTTATATATGTTTTGGTTACCAAAATATTTTTTAAAATCTTACCTCTAAAACTATATATTCTAAACATAATAATAAACATGTCTATTTTTCAAAATAAAAATTATGATATGCTCTATTCTAATTTTGGCCCCTATTCTCCGCCCCTGATTTTACAAATTCAGATCTCCTAAAGTAACTCAAAGTTTATGTTTGAATCCGGATCGTTCCTCTAGAATTCACACAAATATTAAATAAATCACGTAATTTCTAATTTAGACCGAATTAATTCGAATTCAGGTGCTCAAGCTTGCATATTGATTTGTTGGCATACTAGCTATTTGTACTGAATAAATTTTTTGATAAAAAATTAGCTCAAACTAATATATAATTAATATTTATTAACAAATCATGCAAAAATAACACTAGCCTTTCGTATTTTACAATTAATTCCCAAATATTTTGACTAATTATGTTTCCATTCGATCGACTTAGCAGGTTATATATATTTTTTCATTTTATCTTGATCTTGAGATAAATTTTAATAACTATTTACGTGTAACACTTTTCATATGAAAAGCTGTGGGTTCGAAATTTGAATAAGAGTTCTTTATGAATATTAAATGGAGGTTGGAACACTAGATCTTCATCTTAATTTCCATCTCAAAAAATGTTTGAGAATCAACTTTTGATCTAATGACAAATACAATCCCTACCTAGTAGTATGCCTCACGTATACACAGTAACATTTATGTATATACGCGTGTATATGTTAGAGGTACAAAAATAAATTATTTGCTCTCGGAAACTGATAAATTATAATACTGATATTTTTCTTAAACAAGCTACATATTTTTATTTTTTTAATAAATAATAAAATAATACTTTATAAATTTAAAAAGAGTTTTAATAGAAAAGATACTGAAATAGATAGATTTATAAGTTTTTAAATATTAGAAGATTAAATACGATATTTTGAAGTTTAGAGAGAGAAAAATGTGATTTCAAAGTTTTTGAGGAGTATAATGAAATTCCTCAAAAAAGAAAAAAAAAGGAAGGCTAAGTAGTTTTATCTATAATCAGCCTCATCTTGCGCAATTAATATATTTTTATTGAAGAAGAGAAGATTCCATTTATACTCAGTGTCTCTGCTATTTGTAAATAACGGTATGCGCTCGTCGGACGGACAGGGTACCGTCAAACGATTAATCAGGAAAAATTGAGAATAATCGGTCATAATCGGAAAAAATTGGTCGATTAATCAGAATTTTTTTTGATAGTTTGGTCACTGCCAATGACTAATCGACCGATTAATCAGCCTAAACGGACGTTTTTTACAACACTGGTCCTTATGAATCCCTCAATAGATAGGAAAAGCGGAATACGTATCCTCTGCATTAACTCAAAAGAGAATCTTTTGAGTTAATGCATCTCGATCATCCGATCTGTTTTAAGATTTGTGTGAACTAGATCTGCACTAATATTAAAAGACCCCTATGTTATAGGCACGAGCCAGATTGGCTCCGTTTAAAATCAGACGGTTGAACCACTTTTCCTCCTTCCCGTTTGACTGGGTCTAAGATTTCGCTCATTCATCGACCGCAACAATACAGAAATCTGAAATTTTAATTAGGACCTGATTTACAAATAAATATCTTAACAAATGATAATTGCATGTATCAACTCCAAAGCATTCATCCATATATATGACTTCTTCTCATAAACTCTCAGAAAGTACGTCAGAATGCATCTCTCTTCCCAATTTATACCGAGATAGGAGTAGGTCCGATGGGCATCGGATCTACATTTAGGTTCAATTAGCTCTAAGGTCATACGATTAGCATCAAGATCTATGCGCACGGAAATTGATACATACTTGCACTATTTTGATGCAGAGCACACGAATCTTGATGCAGATGGAATGGTCATCACACCCATCGAACCAAGGTAGGTCCGATGGGCATCGGACCTACTCTGATTCCATTTATACCTGGTCGTACAAACGACACGTACAGAGTACAGACTACAGACATCTTCCATTAATTTATGAGTATCGCACGACCCAATCTCAATTAGTTTTACCAATGTCTTGTTCTTATTCGATATCTTACGGGTAATAGACGAATAATATATAATTATTGTATAAATTGATTACTTATGTAATCAAATATTTAGTCCAAAAATATACAAACAAATAAATATATAATTTTAAACATATTATGTACATCATATTGTATAATAAAAAAGAATTTATAATTTTTATTCCAATTAATTTTAAAAAAATATATAAAACTAATTTCATAAAATTATATAAGATATTGCATAAATCAATTTCATTATAATATTAAACATTATATAATCATATGTACAAATATAAATTTATTATATATAATTTTGTTTATATATATTCATACCCGGTAGGATAACAAGTACCAAATGTCTATCTGTACTCTTACCAGATATGTTAATGAAAGTTTTTTCTTACATGTACCCTGTAACCCTTGTACGTTATGTTAATAAAATATTTTCATGAACAGATTAATTTATTTGACGACAGTTATTATTTCACACTTTATGGCAGCTAAACAATTAATGCAAATTGATGGTAAGGGTGAGCTAGCTAGGTTCTGTATATGGCTATATGCCATTCAAAAAGCAAGCACATTTTATAACTTAAGAAGAATAAATAATTAAAAATACTTCAAAAACCAGAAGAAAAAGGAGGTGGCCAATGATAGTACTGCATGTGGTAAACTATCGCTATTGTACGCAGAATATAAAATTGAGATGTCCAATATCGTATGAGTCCGAATCTGCTGCGATTCCGAGACGGATCGCAGGATTCTAAAATTCCGAATTAATGGTTCAAAATTTTCTGTGCGCGGATTTCGAATTTTTTTTGAAAAAGTAAATTTTCATGTACGCATCTCGAAAAATATCAACAGTTGAGATCGGAAATCGCAGGTCCTGTGATTCCCGAGAATCACAGCAGATTTATTTTCATATCGTATTTGCAACGGAGCAAGAGTACTTTACTACATCAATTTCAAAGCATATATATATGAGTGAGGCTATGGTGCTATGCATAGCACGGATGACTAGTGTACTATGGCTCAATATGGTACTTTTTAAAATCCTAACGGTCGATCCGAACCGTTCAATGTGATAACTATATGAATATGTACTTGCAAACTAAATTTTATATTTTTTCAAATATTTTTACTATTTTTTTAGATAGGTAGAATTTTGATGGTCCAGAATTTTCAGAAAACACTGATTTTTCTACATATCTAAAAAAATAGTAAAAAAATTCGAAAAAATATAAAATTTAGTTTACAAGTACATATTCATATGGTTATCACATTGAACGGTCGATCTGAACCATTCAATGTGATATCTATATGAATATGTACTTGCAAACTAAATTTTATATTTTTTCGAATTTTTTTACTATTTTTTCAGATAGGTAGAATTTTGATGGTCCAGAATTTTCAAAAAACACTAATTTTTCTACCTATCTGAAAAAATAGTAAAAAAATTCGAAAAAATATAAAATTTAGTTTGCAAGTACATATTCATATGAATATCACATTGAACGGTCGGATCGACCATTAGGATTTTAAAAAGTACCATATTGAGCCGTAGTACACTAGCCATTGGTGCTATGCATAGCACCATAGCCTCACTCATATATATATATATTCACGAATATGAATATGACTTCTTCTCATGCATAAACCCTCGGAATGCATCTCCCTTCCTAATTTATACTTGGTCGAACAAACGATACGTACAGACCTCTTCCATTTAATATTTTATGATGAGTATCGCACGATCGACCTTTCTCAACAGCCTTGAAATCTGATATATATACTCTGTAGAACTCCACTTCTTCCACCATCTCACGGGCTGAAAAACCAACCCAGTTTCTTTCTAACCTTCTTCCTTTACATAGCAATTACAATTACATCTCTTTCTCTATCTCTTGTCTCTCTTAATTCTTCACTTGTGAAATTAAAGCCACACACATGGCCTTTTCACACATCTTTCTGTCCGCATTTATAGTGGTTCTCTCTGTCTCACTAGTATTTGCTTCCGAGCCAAGCCCCCTTCAAGATTTCTGTGTAGCTGACAAAACATCACCAGGTTTATAACACATGCATATTTATACATTGATATATTTAGTTAATTTTGCTCTGCATATGTATATAACTATATATATATATGTACTAGTTCTGGTACTAATTAACATTTCCTCTTCCATTCCGATGCAGTATTTGTAAATGGAGTTGCATGCAAGAACCCGAGCCTCGTAACTGCTGATGATTTCACCTTCTCCGGCCTTGACATAGCCGGCGACACCAGAAACAAGCAGGGGCTTTCGGTAAATTTGGTAACAGTAGACAAGTTCCCTGGTCTGAACACCTTTGGTGTGATGCCAGAGCGCCTCGACTTTGCACCGAAGGGTCTCAACTCACCGCACATCCACCCGCGTGCAACCGAAGTGCTGACTGTAATCAAGGGGTCGCTGTACGTCGGCTTCATCACCACAGACAATAAGCTGTTCTCTAAGGTGATGAACAAAGGAGATGTGTTTGTGTTCCCGATTGGGTTGGCTCATTTCCAGTACAATTTCGGAGACGTCGACGTTGAGGCGTTCTCGGTTTTGAGTAGCCAGAATCCGGGTGTAGTGAGGATTGCCGATTCGCTGTTCGGAGCACATCCAGCAATACCAGATGATATTCTTGCCAAGGCGTTTATGCTGGATAAGAAGACTGTCGATTACATACAGTCCCAATTTTAGTAAATTATTTATTAGGTTTTGCATGAATTGGACTTTAATTAGGATGTAAAGTACAATTTGACATTAATCTTTTGCTATTTGATTTGTTTGTAATAAAAGCTCTTTTACATGTACGGTATGTACTTTGGGAAAGCAATTATAATAAGTATGGAGAGTATTAATTTTCTTTCTTGAGATTCTTAATTATTTACTTCTCCAAAGATTCAGATGAACTATATATGTAGTTAAGTTGATTTTTTTTTTTTTCCAATTTATACACATCAAAATCAAGGTGTTAAGAACGCAGTTAGGGGTGTCAACGGGTACGATATGGGTACGATAAGGGTCGGGTGGAAGCATTTTCATATCCATACCCGTTACAAATTATCCTTGCCCGTATTTTACTCTTACCCATTACGAATTTCCTTACCCGTACCCTACCTTTACCCGTTATGGTTGTCGAATAATGAAATGGTAGCGGATAAATAACGGGTAATACTAATATAATAATTATTTTTATTATTTACTAAATAAAACATTAAATTCATTACACACATTACATTTTTTAAATATCTAAACTTCATTGGAATTTGTTGTAATTTATTTATGTGTTTTAGTATTTAATTAAGTGTAACATAACTATCAAGAGTAGTTGAAGAATGAATATTCATTGCTCATTAATATATGAGGAGGAATCAAGTTACAACAATTTTGAGTTACAACAATGTTACAACACCCATTTTTTGCGATTTCAAAGTCCAAATCGTCGATCCAAACCGTTCAACATGATCTCCATATGAATATGTACTTGCAAACCAAATTTTACATTTTTTAGAATTTTTTTACTATTTTTTTAGATAGGTAGAAAAACTAGTCAAATTCAGACCATTGAATTTTGTACCCATCTTAATAAATAGTAAAAATTTCAAAAAATGTAAAATTTGATCTGGAAGCACATTTTATTATGGAGATCATGTTGAACGGTTTGGATCGACGATTTGGACTTTGAAATCGCAAAAAATGGGTGTTGTAACATTGTTGTAACTCAAAATTGTTGTAACTTGATCCCTCCTCTTAATATATATATATATATATATATATATATGAGTAGAACTAGGGTGCTCCTAAGCTCACCAAGTCCTTCGTGAGCACGACTCTAAAACCTATCGAATTGACTTCAAACGACATTTTCAAACCGTTAGATGTTCAATCTATATTAAAATGTGCTTGGAGACCAAATTTTACATTTTTTGGAATTTTTTTACTATTTATTAAGATGGTTTGAAAATCGCTGTTTTTATTAAAATTTTGCACCATTGAAAAACAGAGATTTTCAAACCATCTTAATAAATAGTAAACAAATTCCAAAAAATGTAAAATTTGGTCTCCAAGCACATTTTAATATAGATTGAACATCCAACAGTTTGAAAATGTCGTTTGAAGTCAATTCGATAGGTTTTAGAGTCGTGCTCACGGAAGGGCTTGGTGAGCTTAGGAGCACCCTAGTTCTACTCTATATATATATATATATATATAGAGAGAGAGAGAGAGGGGTTGGCTAATATCAAAATGTTTGTTCCGGAGCTGTGGTTCTAATTAATTGGTTTTTCAATTTATAAAGTTCAAACGGTCGATCCAAATAATTAGATGTGATCTCTACATTAAAATGTGATTGGAGACTAAATTTTATATTTTTTTGGATTTTTTAATTATTTATTTAGCCAGTTGTAACAAATTAGATTGCTTCCGACAGTTTGTCAAGACAGGGGTATTAAATGTAATATAAAACATATCTTGGTATAGAAGTGTTGAACTTGACCATTTCCGATTTATCAGCAAAGCAGATATACAACAGAAGTTTTCACTAAAGCGTACATTATGTGTATTCGTGCGGAGTTTTCAATAGAGCGCTACATGCATTATGCAAGAACTTCAAAGTTCCCTGTTATATTGGAATTGCAACAGGTTTTCTCAAAAAAAAAAAAAAAAAAAAGGAATTGCAAAAGGACCCTCCATATCTTTGGAATTCGGGAAAGGATGTATCAGATAAAAAAAAAACTAACATTTGGACTTTCCTTTTGAGATGTAATTTTTCATTTCAATGCAATATATTTTTTGTGTGTCTTTATTCTTAAAAGGAGGGTTCAAATGTCTCTATTTTGTGTACCTAGCCTCAATCTTGTCTCTATTTTTAAAAACTTTAATAACTCAAAATTTAAAAATTAAAAGTAAAAATAAAACCATTAAATATGATCTACATAATTTTATCGAATTTTTTATTTATATGCAAAAAATAAATTAAATTACAAAAAATAACCATTTTGGTGTTGAAATTCGAAATCTACCCAAACCGGAAATTTTTTTTCCGGATTCAACATCTAACTCCGGAAATTTTTTTTCCGGAAACTCAACTCTAATTCCGGAATAAATTTATCCGGATTCTAAATCCGGAATTTTTTTTTCCGAACTCAGTTAAGCCTCCAAATTTTAAATATAATTCATCACAAAATGTGATCAGCAGTACATTAATAAACGATATGGCATTTATCATGATATTCTATATTTGAAAAGAACGAGAAGTGAATAAAATATTCTCTAATAAGTTTTCTAATGTGAAATAAATTCATTTTTTTTTCTAATTTCAAAATGAGTAGGGTTAAAATGCACCATTGGTTTTGTGCTCCAATCATGCTCCACGTCTTTTTCTCCGTTTTCAAAGTTCGAACAATCGATCCGAACCGCTCAATATGATATTTGTATTATAATGTTCTTGGAGACCAAATTTTATATTTTTTGGAATTTTTTTACTAATTTTTTAGATAGGTACAAAATCACTGTTTTCAGAAGATTCTGGACCATCCAAAACAATGATTTTGTACATATCTAAAAAAATAGTAAACAAATTTCAAAAAATATAAAATTTTGTCTTCAAACACATTTTAATATGCAGATCATCTTGAGCGATTTGAATCAATTGTTCGAACTTTGAAAACGGAGAAAAAAACGTGGAGCATGATTGGAGCACAAAACCGATGATGCATTTTAACCCTACTCTTTGAAAATATTTTATTATTAGGTGATGTTTTAAGAAATAATAAAAGTAGTTGGGAGGTATTTATCATGATATGCTATATTTGGTAGACGATTATCTTAATAGGAAGTTTGAAGGTCACTTTTAATTATAATAAGCTCATTTTTTTTTTAAGAATTCAATTGCATTACTTAACGCCTTAGTAATATTTATATTCAGGACATTAGAGCACGGGTCTAATCATAGAGGTAGTTTGCAAGCATATAAAATTAGAGAATAATTATGTTGAATATAAAATTTATAAAATCTATAAAATTGAGTTTGCAAGCATATAAAATTAATTATGTTGAATAATTTAAGATCAACTATTTAAGCTTTGAAAACAAAAATATTAATCGATAATACGACCAATTCAGGCAATGTATATTACCATAGTCTCACTCTTTTTATTTTTCAGTTTTATTATCTTTTTCCACTACGTTGATCTTCCTTGACCGAAATTTTTATTAAAACCATTTCAAAAATAAATAAATCAAAAGCTACTAAAATTAAAGAATTCGAAAAATACCAAAACCTCCAATTTAATCTGCGGCCCTATTCTTAAGGTGCCGCATATTGAATTGGAGGCCACCAAAATATTTATGAACATTGTATATAAAATGTTTGGAACATCCGGATTTTAGTTGGACTTTTGCATTTTGAAAGGGACAGATAAAAGATGAAAACGATAGTCCAACAATGAAGGGTTACACTCAGTGGCGGAACATAGTAGAGAGTAAAGGGGGCTAAGCCACCCCTATAAATTGAAATTTTATACTTTAGTCCATTAAATTTTGTAATTCTTATATGTATTCATACATTTTAGCCCCTCTTATAAAATAAAATTGCACTATATTTGATTTTTCAGCCCCCTCAATCTCTATTTTCTAGTTCCGCCCCTGGTTACACTTACACTTGCATGCTCTGATGGCTGATGCACAAGAGTCCAAAAGAAATAGGGAAAATATAATACCTTTGATAGTGATCAGACGGTCAACGTGAGAGGGACACTTGTACAGAAATGCATCATGCCTTTGTCGTCTTCTCTGTTGGGACTGAGTTCCGGTAATTACAATTGGGACCATTAATTGAAAAAAAAATTCGGAAATTGAGTTCGGAAAAAAAATTTCCGGTAATTGGGACTGAGTTCGGAAATTTTTTTTCCGGATTTAGAATCCGGATAAATTTATTCCGGAAATAGAGTTGAGTTTCCGGAAAAAAAATTTCCGGAGTTAGATGTTGAATCCGGAAAAAAAAATTCCGGTTTGGGTAGATTTCAAATTTCAACACCAAAATGGTTATTTTTTGTAATTTAATTTATTTTTTAGATATAAATAAAAAATTCGGTAATTTTATCTATGCATGTGTAAAAAATTATGATATTTCAACTTTGTTTTGATTGTTATCAAGAGCTTGTAAAAACGTACTAATGCGGATAATTTTTAGACGTTGATTTTTTAACTTATTGATTCATATAAAAACAAAACCAAAATGTGATAATTTTTTATGAACACATAGAGAAAATAATATAGATCACATCTAACAGTTTTATTTTGACGTTTATGATTTAAATTTTGAGTTATTAACGTTTTAAAAATGAAGGCATAGTGGAGGCACAAAAAATAGAAGTATTTGAACCAGTGTAGTAAAATTCGGTGAATATTCGGCCGTATATTTCTATTCAGTGTCCAACCGAATAAAAAATAGCTATTCGGACCGAATATTAATACACTGATTTGAACCCTCCTCTTCTCTTAATTAGACGTGTTGTATATTCATTGTGAAAAGATAAGAAGGAGAAGTACAACACACGGGCTGAGCAAGTAGAACAGAGCCCATGGAAAACAATAATAGGCCCGTCATAGGCCCGTCCTAGGCGCGCAGTATTAGCCAGAGTTATTTGGGGCGCCCGTACCTCGTTCGAAACCACATTAGCCATTCACTTTTAAATAGTTAAACTCGTACTTGTATTGTTTGTTTTTTTATGGATGTGAATATGAATTATATGTTAATAATTATAAATGTAAAATAAGGAATAGGGCTGTCAAAAAAACTCGTAGTTCGTGATTCGATTGACTTTGATTTGAAAAAAAATTCACAATTAATTCGCTCGATTGAAGTTCGTTCTGAAACAAATCAAACTAGTTTTGTTCGATTCTTATTCAAACTCAAACTCAAACTGAGTATAGTTCATTCGAAATTGGTTCGCGAACTATTTAGGTTCGAATCTCAAATTAACATGTATTGTTTAAATTAGAGCAATGCTGGTAGCTCAGTGCAAAATCAAGGTTTCAAAGTTTGTTGTTCAAAATTTGGTATGTTGAAAGTAGATTCATGCTAGAATGTGTATCATGTTCAAAGTACGTGGATTTTCCTGTTCAGATCGACTATCTCCAAGCACATTCAACATTTGATATGCTGGCCCATTTATTGTTTAAAGCAATCCAGATGGAGCCCATGTATTAATGTGCATTTATGCAGAGAACAATCAAGCAACCCATTTAAAGCCTAGCTGTTTAGTGGCATTTAACAAAGCCCAGCAGCAGCCTAGCTCCTCTAGCCGGTTTGTAACTCAATCATTTAGTCCCATAAGAGAAGTGGACTTAAATTTGTGTATAGTTGTTCCTTATTGTATAGTCATTTTATTATAAATAACTCAATCATTTAGTCCCATACAAGACATGAGGAGGGTTCCAATACCTCATGTCTTTCATACCTCATATTGTATATTTTCGTTTTTAAAGTCCAAACTGTCGATCCGAACCGCTCAACATGATATCCATACTAAAATATGCTTGGGGATGAAATTTTATAACTTTTGCAATTTTTTTACTATTTTCTAAGATGGGTACAAAATCACTGTATCTAGACTGTTCAAAAATAGTGATTTTCTGCTTATTTAAAAAAATAGTAAAAAATTTCCAAAAATTATAAAATTTCATCCTCAAGCATATTTTAGTACGGATATCATATTGAACGGTTCGGATCGACATAGTAGACTTTGAAAATGAAGATATAAAATATGAGGTATGATGAGATATGAAAAGTATGAGGTATTGGAACCTTCCTCATGATATATAATATATTAGAAGTAACAATACAATTGTAAAATTATGTACCTTGTTATTTATAATACTTGCCCTTATGTTATTAATAATTTTTAATTTTATATAACATGAAAATTAAGACTCTCATAATCTCATGCATCTTACATTCTTGAGTTAATTTTTTATATACTCTTCATAATTTTTGTAATTTCTTATTTGTTCCTATAGACTTAAATTTATCTTATTCACTTCTCAATTCTTGTAATCATTCTTATTTATCCCTCATGTAATTAGTATAATGCTAACTTTGATTAAATTATTAAATAATGTTAATTTATCTATGATAAAATTATAAAGTCAAATTACCTTTTTCTCGTTTACCCTGACCAAAATTATTTTGATCTTACCACCTTTTCACCTATGATTAAAAAGAGGCTCAAATGCCCTGTTTTTTTCATGCTTCAATCATATCCCACATCTTTATCTTCGATTTTAAAGTCTAAACATACGATCCGATCCGCTCAACATGATATCCACACTAAAATGTATTTGGAGACCAAATTTTATATTTTTTGAAATTTTTTTACTATTTTTTAAGATAGGTACAAAATCACTATTTTTCAAACAAATTTGGACCATCTAAAAATAGTGATTTTGTACCTACTTACAAAATAGTAAACAAATTTCAAAAAAAAATATAAAATTTGGTCTTCAGGCACATTTTAGTGTGAATATCATGTTGAGCGTTTCGAATTGGCTGTTTGGACCTTAAAATCGAAGATAAAGATGTGAAATACGATTGAAGTATGAAAGCAATGGAGTATTTGAGTCCTCCTCCTCAATTAGAAATTATGAAATAAAAACTATTTAGTAATAAGAACAGAATTTCTTTTTGAAGCAGAGGTGAGATGAGGATATTATTTTGGACTAGAATTGCGTGAACTGTCTTTTCAATCTAGACCGTCCAATCTCAGATGAATGTGCTGGATCCATCCATTGAGTCAAAGATGCCGATACAATTTAATTGTATTCCATCAAAGAGTCAAAGATGGATATGATCAATCCGTTCAAATTTGTCTTGTGCAGAACAAATTATTTCATGGACATTGTAGAATCTTTGAATACTATAAGATTGGAATTGACTATGAATTGAAAGAGTGATACAAATCAACAAGAGTTGATTTCGTCGTCATGTCTACAACATGAATTTCAACAATAATACTTTTTGGTGCTTTATCTGTCTGGGATCCGTATCCTCTGCATTAACTCAAAAAGAAATCTTTTGAGTTAATGAATTTCAACTTATCTAATTTTAAACGGAGTTAATCTGGTTTGTGACTATAATACAGAGGCCTTTAATATTAGTGCAGATTTAATTTGCATGAATCTTAAAACAGATCGGATAATTGAGATGCATTAACTCAAAAGATTCTCTTTTGAGTTAATGCAGAGGATACGAATTCATCTATCTAACATAGGGGTGAAAATGGTATGGATAATATACGATTCGTATTTAATCCGTATTCGAAAAATTAGATGTGGATATTCTATTTCCTAATATCTGTGTGGATATGGATACTGATATGATTTTACGTTTTAATTATCCGTATCCAAATAGTAGATTTATATATCATATATTTTAATATATATTATGAAAAAAAATATTGTTATTCATCGTTAAAAATAGATAAATATTATGAATTTTAGTATTTTTTTAATATTATTTCAATAAATATCCAATCTGATCCGTATCCGTATATGTATTGGCTGATACCGATCCGTATCCGTATCCAGAAAATTAAAACAAATATGGATATGGTTTTACCACTATTCGCTCCGTATTCGCTCTGTTTTCACCCCTACTCGGACTCTGACATGTTCATATTTTTATATATTAAATATTATTTTTAAATTTGATATTTAATAATACATCGTCAGAAAGTTATATATTTGTTTTTCAGTCTTTAGAAAAGTATATAGTCTTTCGTTCAATTAAGTCTCTCAATAATTTTTATTCAATTAAGTTCTTAAATTATTATTTTTAATTCAATCAAACTCTTCTATAAATTGCATACCGATTTTACTATTATTTTTTGCTGACACAATTTCCAATTGGCACTGACTGATTTCTAACTAGCCACCAGCGAAATTTTTTTATTGGTAGAAATTAATAAAAAAGAAGAGAGAGAAATAGAAAGAGTACATCGGTTGTTAGAGTGGGAAAAATGGCACGGCAGAGCCGGCTCCGTTACGGAACGGCACGGCACGCGTGTCGGTTACGTGCCGTGACTTGCGTGACTCGTGCCGTGACCAATTGTTGGCAAAGAAGGCACAGCACGAAAATTGTCTTGGTCACGGCACGAGACACGTGAGTCACGGAACGGTAGACACGGAAGATACGTCAGTCACGAAGCAATGCACTAACATACCTTCCTATAAGATATAATTTTATTTTAATTAAAATGTTTACATTTAAATTTCAATTAAAACATTTGAATTTTAAAGAATGTTTCATATTTTTTTTAAAACGTTAAATGCGATCAAACGTGACTAATGCACGTTTGATCATGAGACGACTTAGTCACGGCATGCGAGTCACGGCGTGACTCGCGTGCCGTGACCACCCCTCGTAATTTTTGTCACGGCACGGCACGTGAAAAATTTACTTGGTCACGGCACGGCACGGCACGTTTTTCCCACTCTATCAGTTGTAATATTAGTAGAAAGATCAGTAAAATTCTTACCAATTCAAAAAAATTAAAAAGTTTGGATCAGTATGAATTCTACCGATCCAAACTTAGTTTTTTTTTTTTATCTGATGTATAGATGGAGAGAATTCTTATATTAGATTTCTAGTAAAATATAAAAATATTTTAAAAAAATAGATAGAATGTTTCTATTATATCTAAATTTTAAGATCCTCTATCTATTTTTATAAAAAAAATTATATTTTACTAGAAAAAATGAAAAGAAAAAAAACAAACTAATTTTTAGATCGGTAAGAATTTTAGTGATCTTTCTATCAATATAAGAACTGATGTACTCTTTTTATTTCTCTCTTCTTTTCTATTAATATCTACCAATAAAAAATTTCCATTTCTAACTAGCCACCAGCTCATCCGAATTTAGTATTGAACGAAGTGTCTAGAGAAGGAAATTTGTCACGGGGTGATCAGTCACGTCACGTTACGTCACGTCACGTGTGTCGATTACGTGACGTGACTCACGTGTTGCGTGACGTGACTATTCGCGTGATGTGATTGTATTTAACAAAAATTATACGTCACGTCACGTCACGTCACGTAAACTAATCACGTCACGTCACGTGATCACGTCACGTTACGTCACGTTATAAAACACATCACGTGATCACGTATTGTCACGTGTAATCACGTAAACACGCATAGTCACAGATTCCTTGGCTGGTTTGCACTAAAAGCACTATTAGACTATGTTTCTATAGTATATTCATAGTATATTCAGACTTTTTTTTTTTGTAGTTGTTTGTAAAAACTATGTTTCTTAATGAAACGGCCAAACGGACTTAAATATCTTTTATCCAAAAAATTTGGCAATTTTTAGAATATTATTTACTAGTTAATTTTTGCAACATTATTTACTTATTTTACAAATTTTATAATTTTCATATTTTTTGATATATTTTTTCTGAATTTTCAACAATTTAAATTAAAATATAAAAAAAAATTCAATATGAGTAATTTATGTCACGTCATATCACGTCACGTTATATCACATCACGTGTAGTCACGGCGTGACTATTCGCGTGACGTGATCGTCTGCCACTATTTTGATCACGTCACGTCACGTGACCAAATCACGGTGTGTTTGTCACGTCACGTCACGGCGTGTCACGTATTTTCTTCTCTAGAAGTGTCCATTCTTTCTTGTTGTCCTTTCATTATCTTGATCCCGCTCTCCTCCGTTCTTCCTTGGAGAAGCAAGCTATTCAAAGAAGATCAAAAGTGATCCACTTGGATGAGATTAGTTTGATGACTAGCTATACTTCGTCAAGTGCTAATTAAATAGAATAGGGTTAAAAATTAGGGGTCCAAACGGATCGGATACGGATTCCATAGTGGTAAAACTATATCTATATCTGCTTTTATTTTTTTGGATACGAATACGGATCGGATATCAAACGGATATGTATACAGATCGGATCTCGGATATCCGTAGAGATATACATAAATATTATCATAATATAGAGTAGAACTAAGGTGTTCTTAAGCTCACCAAACCCCTTTGTGAGCTTAACTCAAAAATCTATCGGATTGACTTCAAACGACACATCAAAACCGTTGAAACCGTTCTACTTCACGAGTGATGCGTTTACATGTCAAATTTTTAAATTTTTGAACTAATTTAGTATGAAGTCACGCAGTAAAAAAAAGATGATGAATAAGTTAATTTTAATGAGTTCATTTTTCATTATCTTTTGACTGCTTGACTTTATACTAAACTAGTTCGAAAAATTACAAATTTGACATGTAAATGTATCACTCGTGAAGTAGAACGATTTCAACGGTTTGGATGTGTCATTTGAAGTCAATCCGATAGGTTTTTGAGTTAAGCTCACAAAGGGACTTGGTGAGCTTAAGAACACCTTAGTTCTACTCCATAGTATATATTAAAATATATGGTATATATACTACTATTCAGATACGGATAATTAAAATTCAAAACCATACCCGTATCTAATATTCGGATATCGGATATCCGTGTCTAATTTTCAGATACAGATCCGGTTATGGTCGGATATTATCCGATCCATTTGCACCCCTAGTTAAAATGCATTATTGGTTTTGTGTTTCAACCATATCCCACGTCCTTATCTATGTTACTGAAGTTCAAACAGTCGATTCGAACCGCTTAACATGATCTCCATATTAAAATGTGCTTAGAGATCAAATTTTATATTTTTTGGAATTTTTTTCTATTTTTTTAGATCAGTGTTGTAAATAACGGTATGCGCTCGTCGGATAGACATGGTATCGCCAAGCGATTAATTGAGAATAATCAGGAATAATCGGCCAATTAATTGGAAAATTCCTTGACGGTTTGGTCACTACCAACGACTAATCGGCCGATTAATCGGCTTAAACGGACGTTTTTTACAGGATTGTTTTAGATAGATACAAAATTACTTATTCTGGACCATCCAAAAATAGTGATTTTGTATTTATCTAAAAATTGTAAAAAAAAAAATTCAAAAAATATTAATTTGGTCTCTAAGCACATTTTAATATGGATATCATGTTGAGCGGTTCGGATCGACTGTTTGAATTTTGAAAACGGAGATAGATATATGGAGTATGGTTGGGGCACAAAACCAATAATATATTTTAACCCTACTCAATTAAATATTATGCAAGTGAGATTACGATGCTTTGAAATGCGCACATAAATTCGTACTATAAATCAATATGTTTGTGTTTATAGGTCAGACAACCGATCAAAAACCGTCAATATGATCCTCATATGAAAATGTATTTGAAAATCAAATGTTAAATTATATGTTTTTTAAGTTTCTTTTTCTTTTTTCTTAGATATGTAGAAATTACTTTATATAAATATTTTAGACCATTTAAAAATATTAATTTACTACCTATCTAACACAATATTAACTTTTTAGAAAACATATAAAATTGTATCTCTAACATTTATACATGAAAATTATATTGAACAGTTCGGATCAATTGTTTGAACTTTGGAAACAAAGATATAAATACATAGCAGTTAGCACATATCAATATGTGCATTGCAAAGTACCACAATTTCACTCATATCAAGTCAGTAAAAACTAACATAAAATTAGCAGGTAATTAATAGAAATATTTTAATTAATTTTGGGGTTTAATTGAACACAAAAATCAGAAGCTCAATTAAATCTAAGATAATAGATCAAACGGCCATGATTTATTTAAATTTGGTCAATCTCGTCCCCACTACAATTGTAGAGTACCGGGACCCACACTGTGAGCCCGCGGACAAAATCGGACCAGTTTTTACAGAAGAAAAAACAGCGTCAGCGACCGGACCAAAGAAATAGCACCACAGACAGCGGAAGAACCTAGATTCTAGAAGCCGAAGGTCGTCCGGTCATCGCTACTCCCACCCACCTCTATTCCATCTATTCTCTCTCCTCGCGTCGCAGCAGAGAGCGACAAACAAAAGCAATAAGAGAGCTCGCTCATGGAAGGAGCGCAGGGCGGAGGCGGGGGCGGCGGAGGACCGGCGCCGTTTCTCGTCAAAACTTACGAAATGATAGACGATCCTTCGACGAACGACGTGGTCGCTTGGGCCGATGAGGGTGCGAGCTTTGTGGTCTGGGATCCGCCCGAATTTGCAGCCCGGCTCCTTCCCACCTATTTCAAGCACAATAATTTCTCCAGCTTCATTCGCCAGCTCAATACATATGTGAGTATGATAATTTGTCTTTTCTGGTATTGTTTCCGTTGTTAAGGTTAAGTTAGATTGGGTTAGGTTGTTGATTCGAAAGGTTTGCTTAATTGATTCATCTTGCACTGAGTTTCATGTGAAGTTTCTCTGATTTCACATGCCAGCCCAGACACCAGTGTTATTCACTGGGTTAATTCCTTGATTCTGGTTGATTTTATTTTTAGGATGCTTTGGATCTGGTTTTTATTTGAGTGAGGTCCCCTGCAGGTTATGCAAAAGTCAGTTTTGATCTGATTTAGGCTACTAATAGTGCGCATATGTTAGCTAATTTTGTAGCTAAAATATTAGATGTGGTTCTACGTTTTTGCTTTCATCTTTTAGGATTTTATGGACTGAAATCAAAACTGGACATTGTTGCCTATTGTAGGGACCCAACTGGTACAATACTGGACCAGATAACCTCCAGTATTATGCTAGTTGGAGATTACATCCAATCCTGCAGTAATTGCAATTTTATCTATAATTAGCTCATTGTCATCAAAGACAAGCTGCTGTAGCTTATGATCCATTCATCAAATTCATCAAATTCATCAAAATGGAAATTTAAAGTTACAGGTCTGTTCTTTATTACGGAGTCAGACCGTGCATGAAATTTGGTGCACTTTGAGAGTTGTTCGGTCACCAATCAAAAAGTGATATTCATCTATATTTTAAATCACTCAATGGATGAGCAGTCCTTCAAAGCACACCAAATTTGATACACTGTGTCTAAAACATGGAGAACATTTCTAAAATTTTGCTTTTGTTGTTTTGATAGCATTGCGTCGGTTGTTAGTGATTTAAGATAATATTGTTGCCAATGTAACCTATCCCATATAATTTTATATTAAAATAAATACAAAATCATTAGTTGGCATGGCAAAAAAAATCAGTTGTTGCATGCCTGCACAAAAAGAACTGGAATGGTTTTAAATATGACGTTGTTAACATCATATTGCTAAAACTGTTATTCCTAATTATCTTGTATCATGACTGTTATGCAGGGTTTCCGAAAGATAGATCCAGAGAGATGGGAATTTGCAAACGACCACTTCATAAAAGGCAAGAAGCACCTTTTAAAGAGCATCCACAGACGGAAGCCAATCCACAGCCATAGCCAACCACCTGCAGGCCCACTGCCAGAAGCTGAGCGAGCTGCACTCGAGGAGGAGATCGACCGTCTAACGCGTGAGCGCACAGGCCTTCAGGTACAGTTGCAAATTCAATCTAGGTTGCTTGGTTATCATACTCGTGTCCAACCCAATAAGATCACTGTGGACAGAAGCCTAAAAGTGAAATCTTCAATGAAACAGAGACGGCTATAAAGAAGAAAAAGGCTGTAGGAGTTCGGCATCTGAGTTACAAGCTCACTTCTTTATAATTGACAACATACCTTGCATTCTATCATCAATATTAGTTTGAATTGGTTAAGACTGACATATGTCACTATGACAATCTAAGTCAATAACTCTGGCCTATGTCTTAAAAATTTTCATCATGTCTTGTTTGTTAAGCCCCACTCATTCTGTACCACCCTGCGATGAATTATTTACTCAATTTAACCGTTCCCAAAATGGTCAATTGTGAATTAAAGCTCAATTCACTCATAATCTGTTTTAACTTTAAAGAAGTCAACAAAATCAAGAAGGGAATTAAATTGGTATCGACCAGTAGGAGAGCTTGATGTAAAGATACACAAGTTCCTAGAGTAATGCTTTATCTAATACATGCATGGCAACTAACAATGGTATACTTTCAGAATGAGCTGTGGCGGTTCCAGCAACAGCAGTCAGGAACTGAAATCCAGATCGGAGACATTGAGCGCCGTATCCAATATATGGAGCAGCGCCAACACAAGATGATCACTTTCCTGCAAAAGGCCACTGCCAATCCCCGCTTCATGGACAACCTCATCAAGATGGCAAACGGGTTACCAGGTCCAACAGCTATGTCAGTTCCCAGCCCTGGGTTACCAGGGTTGCTGGATCCTTCTCCGGTCACTGATTCCCTCCACAAGAAGCGTCGGCTCCCCACTGGGGAGGATATGCAATACTCCCCTGAGCTAATGGAGGGTTGCAACAATAATAATAATTTTACGAATAACAACAGCAGCAGTTTGTATGAGGACCATTGTAGTAGCAGTAGTTCCGGGAGAACTGATTTTAGTTTAATCAATCAGAGTTTCGATAAGCTTAAATTAGGGTTGTGTCCTGCAATGGCTGCTATGAGCACACATAGCTCAAATGAAGAGGATGACCATGTGGGTCCGCATGTCAGGATTTCGGATACCTCACTTTGTCCCTTGAAGAGCACACAATTGGCTGGAGATGGGCCTTTCTCTTCCCACCTGGATCTAACCTTGGCTTCTTTCCCTTCTATGGAGATGGCCATGGGTCGGGATTTAAACATTGCAAATATGAGTGCTGTAGATGAGAGAGGTGAAGACACCAATGGAACTGGAATCAGAAGTGAGAACAGGAGTGAAACTGAAAATGGATCTGGAATCGGAAGTGAGAACAGGAGTGGAACTGAAAATGGAATAGGAAACGAAAAGAAGGTAGGTAGTCAAAACGGGTCGGGTGGGTCGCAAGAGGAGGCAGTAGAGAGAGGGGAACCTGTGGACCCACCGGCCAGAATTAATGATGTGTTCTGGGAGCAGTTTCTTACTGAGAGGCCAGGGTGTGATAGCGAAGAGGCCAGCTCTGGCTTGAGGCCCAATACTAACCCTAGTCCTTCAGGGGAGTCACAGGAAGGCAAAGAAATGGAGAATCTTAAACTCTGAAAAGTGGTACAGAATCAATACTTCCATTATGGAGGGAGGAAACTGTGCTTGCATGCTATGTAATAATGCTTTCTTAACCTAGATTAAGTTGCTTTGTTTTTTGTACATAAGAAAGGTGGACAAGAGGTTTTTCTTCTCTTGTATGAAAATAATATTCTTTCTAAGACACCGTACTAGTGTACCTGCTAATTTACATATTAGATTAGAAATAGTGCTGTTCTTTTGGATGTAGAATTCTTGAAATAGTGTTATAGCGTTTTTCTTCAGGCCGCAAAGGAAAGTTTTTGTGCTTTATTCTAAGTCGAAAATGCCCCCAAGTTTTGTCTCCTTTCATGGCATATATCATCAATGGGGTGTCAAATTCTTTAATAGAATATCTAATGTTTTTTTTCTTTTTTACTTTGATGTAAGAAGATGCTATGATCTATTAGAGTATCATACGGTTGGATTTATTATCAGGACGCATTTTGCGGTTGGATTTTAGTTTACAAAACCTACTCAGGTTAGTGACAAAGCTGAGGGGTCGAAAGGGTTCGCCAGAAGTCTGAAGTTGATTCATGTTAGCGGGCTTTAGAGGTGCAGACTCATTAATCAAACATTTGAATCCGTAATCCGATAAATGGGCCCAAATCTTCGTAATAGGCCGAGACGATTCGACCATGTTCTCTGACTAAATTCTAATCGCCTTCTCCACTGATTAAGCGCAGGCTGCGCAGCATCCTCTCAACGACTGAGCCCCCCACAAGGTCTCCAACCAAACCCAAATTCTCAATCACAGAGCTCGCAACAATGCCAGCGACGGCGACGGCGATCGGGATGCTGCTCGGATTGGGCACTCAGATGTACTCCAACGCTCTCCGCAAGATCCCTTACATGCGCCGTTCGTACTTTGCTCCTCTCCCCTTTCTCCGTTCCTTCTTTATTTCTACCTCTTTTTATTTCGAATTGTTCTAGTCTTGATCTGATCGAAGTGATGCACGGTTTCGTTTTAGATCCTTGGGAGCATGTGATCGGAATGGGGCTGGGCGCGGTGTTTGTGAACAGCCTCGTCAATTGGGATGTGCAGCTCAAACAGGATCTAGACAAAATGCTTGACAAGGCCAAGGCTGCTAACGAGCGCCGCTACTTTGGTAATTTCCCCCCTTGATATAGGAATTTTCTCCCTTTTTTGCTATAATTTGTCTCTATTTTTTCTTTCTGATTTGATGGCATATAGAAACTAAGAACTAGTTTAGTAATTAGGTTCATTTTAGGAGTGAAGAACTAGGATTTGTCGATACAACAATAGGTATACAATTTTCTGCTAGAAGCAGACAAAAAGAGGGGAAGTATTTATATTTACAACTTAATCTGGTTTAAAGTCAAGCATTGTGAATTATCATGTAGTCTGATGAGAATTTTTTTTTAATTTTTTCCTGTGTGATAATGTAGAGCAAGTTTTCTTAGCTGTAATACTTTCTGTTTATTTCAATTCGAGTTTTTCACATAAAGTAGCAAGTAATTTGCTAAGCTACATTAGTTTGCAAAAACTTTGCTTGGCATGTTTACTTATACTGAGCTTTAAGGGAAAGCAAACACCTTGTAAGCTGTAAAGGCACTTATATGCATGGAAACAGGGAAAGGTTTACTTTTAATTAAGGGTTTGATTTGAAGAGAGATCCAATGCCAAACATTTTGGTGCCAAATCGGTGCGAATGAAATTAAATCTCAAACAGCAATCTTATGAACTTTCAGATGACAAAGTAATGGATGGAAATGTTATACATATCGTGTAATATGTGCATGAAGAAAGAATTCATGACTCAAATATGTATTAAGAACACAAAAATAGTCTTGATAACACTTGAGGCCCATAATCAGCTGAAAGCATATAGAGAACTTGACTTATCCTACTTGAATGCCTGCTTTTTACTACTTTAAAGCTGGCTTGGCTCTCAGACCAATTAACTTAACACCTTTTCCGTTCGTTATTGTACTTTCACTGTAAGACTGACTTCTACGGATGGATTTTCCCTATTGCCAATGGAAGTGGAAAATTTCGCTCCTATAGCTAATGAACCCAGAAATATGACATTCTGCAAGCTCCAATGCCTATCAGATTAAAGTCCAAACCCCAGTTGTTTAGATGCATGTGGTGAGATGATAGAGAATACATCCGACATTTTGAATTTTCTTTTTCAATCTCAAATTAAAAAAACTGACATAACTTGGCACCAAACTCATTTACAGTGGAGTCCTTTGCTGATTTTTTATAATGAAGAACTGTATTAAGTTCGTATGAATTTGGGCAGCGGGACAAAAAATATTTCTTCTGCTTTGGAAATACTTGAGATGCTATTCTAAATGAAATTCTATAGAGTTTAGTCTCTGTACCATCATGTACCTTTTTTAGTGCTGAAAAACCTGGTGGTCCAAATAATCCTTTACTTAAAGTGGTGGTTGCTTAGTTATGGTATTCTTTGTTGCTTTTATAAGTTTCTTCACCATTCGTCATTGTGATGCTGAGGGCAGAAGTATTAATGCTAATGCTGTAAAACATCTGTTATTAAGGCATAGTTTGTATACATATACTTCTTCAAAATTAGAGATTTCTTGGTTATTATTGAGGAAAGTATGTCAAATGCCTCTATAAGCCTTGACTAAAACTATGTCCTCCTTTTATGACAAGTACTGCATTCTCTTTGCCAAACAGTGTGGATGGATGTGTAGTTTGGCCTTGACTAAAACTTTGTCCTCCTTTTATTATTTCCAAGACTTATGCTGTCCACCTTTTCCCTTCATCTGCGATTACAAGACAGTGTGGATTGAGGGGTAGTTTGGAAAAGTAATGGGGGAAAATGATGGTAGAACTTTATGTTTTTGTTGTGGTACATCCACATATGTGATATATTCTACGGTTAGGGGGCACTCGCATGATATTTCTCACTTTGCAGGGACAATCGATATGTAGAGATTTTCAGGGTCACAATGAAAGTTCCCCTTTTATATATTATAATACCATTAGTATTTTGTATGTGCTAAGATTTCAAATTGTCAAACTAAAAACATCATTTACAACTTCAATTTTTGTTCAAAAGGGTGACAACCAATCTGCAATATCTGGCAAGAAAATATTAGAAAAGTTTATTTGCAAGCTCTTCAGTTTTGGATGTTTCAGAAGCCTGGGTGAACTTTTGATAAATAGAATTGATCTAGTACATTCAATTAAGTATTGTTAATGTAAATTGCATAACTATGCTACATGGATACGGATACAAATACGAGTATTGTATCCGATACGGTATGGCATTTCCAAATTTCAAAGATACAGTATATGTTTAAATGAAAAAAAAAATTAAATTGAAAAACATTTAAGGCAAGATAGTATTTTGAAAGGCAATACAAAAGAGTTCAAAGTTTGGGGGCTAAACAAAAAGGTTTCTGCACTACAATTAGAAGAAGCATTTTGTAGGGGCTCACATGGAAAGTTTACTAAGACTTAGTTTAACCTCATTTCAAGTGCTATTATCTATTAATTGAATTTCATGTAACTTCAAACCCCAAACCCCAAATTCTAATTCTAATATTTTTGCTTTTTTTTTTTGTTATTTTTTGTTTTCTGCAGATGATGATGATGATTAGTGTGCAGTGAATTCTTAAAATTCTGCTGGATTGCCTTTTGAAATTTAGCACAGTTTTCAAGTTTACCTGAACATTTCTCCCATCTTTTCGAGGATGATATACGTTTGCAATAAGCTGTATGTAACAGATTCTACTACAATTTTTTCTGATGGATTCGTGCCGTAGTGAAATGCTGGTTTTGTCTTTTCAATCAAAAAAGGGAAAAGTAAAGATTGTTTCAGGCCAGCATATCTCAAGAGGGATATTATTTTTGTTTATTTAGAAGTAAAATAACATTTTATTCTAAAAAGGGAGAGGTTTGGGGTGAATTTTCAAAAAAAGAGGGAGAACCGGAGCACAAATTCGGTGTATATGTGGGGGTAGTTCTTACACCGGAATCTTGATCTGGTGTATGCATAATCCGACCCAGCCTCAAAGCCTATGCAAACCCTGCCATTGAAAATCCTGTTTGGTGAGTACACCGGGTTTTTTTTTAAGGGAAACCCTTTTTTTCATATTCAGTCCTGCCTCTCTTCTCTTTCTCTTCTTTCCTTTTTTTTTTCCTCCCTTCCAAGTTCGAGCTTCTTCTAAGGGTGTTCATCGGTTCGGTAAGTTCGGTTAAAACTAAAATTAAATAAGCAAATCAAATTTTTTTTTCGGTTTTAAAAAATACAACCGAACTTTAGATTTGACAGAAAATTGGTTGCACTGCAACAAAAGTTTGGTGTAAATTTTTTTCTCAAGTTGGTGTAACCTTTGGTGTGTGATGTGGCGGGTGGAAAAAAGAGCTACACTGAATTTTTTTTAGGTGTACACTCTGTACATCGAATTTTGCTTCGATTCTCGTTTTTTTCCTCAAAAATTCACCTTGACCTTTCCCTTTCCCTTTCCAGTATAAAATATTATTTTATTTCTAAATGAAAAAAAATCTCTCGAGAATAGGGATGTAAAAAGGTTATGTCGTGATTGGATATGTCACGTGGCATGACTTGTGTATCTTGTGTCGTGACTATTTGCATGATGTGATTATCTTTCAAAAAATTGGCATGCCACAGTATGACGCATGAATTGGTTTGGTCACAACATGTGGTCACGCGAGTCGTGCATGATCAGGACCATTAGATTTAGATTGAATGGTGAATTTTCAATAAACTAACTCAAATTATTAAAAAAAAATAGTTAAAACGTGATCAGTTATATTTGGACATGACACGTGTGGTCACGATGTGCTTTGATTATGGCATAATTAACATATCATGAGTATCTATTCCAATTTGATCATAGGATAACACAACACGGAACTCAAGTCATGACATGTCACAACACAATAAAGGTATGTTTGATTGCATTCTTAGAATAGTTAGAATACCAAAATTAGTGTTTGTCTTATTATAATAGTTTGTTTTGAACTTTTTGTGAAAATAGCTTGTTCTAAGACAAACAAGTTTGGTTCTCTATTCTAGCTATTCTAACTCAACCAAACACCGAATAGCTTGCTCTCAAGAATAGCTTATTCTTAATCCAACCAAACATATTCTAAGTATTTACATTCCTATTTCAGAGCTTCTGGCATGATAATATTTTCTTCTCTCGTAATAATATGGGTTTTTTTTTCACCTGCCTTCATCAAATGTGAGAGCAAGAGGAACAGTCCACTAAAGTCTTGGAGGGTAAAATATTTATGGGTTTATGTATTAGTTTTGGTCGTTTTAAAAATCTTCAACAAGTGGAAGGAAGGATGCCAAGAATTTTTTGGTAACTCATGATAGAGTCAGATTAGATCTGGATCGTCCGCTTAAAATTTCAAAGTTTATTGAATTTTCACAAAGTTTCCTATATGTTGATAAATATTCTATTTTAGGAAAGTTGAAAATTTAGTACCGAGGTATTCATAAAAATTTAGTACTCAATTATAAAATCTGTCAAAGAAAAAACCTTTCCTTTTTCACATGAACTCTCTATATTTATAACATTATCGAAATCCTAAATGTAGTTTTCCAGTTTCCAAAATAAAATGTTCCCAATAAAACCCAAATTACATTAGAGGGGAACACAGTGGGAAAGAGATGATTCTCAAGCTTATACTGTGGTTTTTGACATCATTAACACAAGTAACCACACTTTTTGTTCTCAGAGGGACCACAGTTCTGCTCATAACGCCTACTCTGCAACTGGTATTCACGCCTGGAATTGTAATTGGTGTTTTACTAGACTTCATTGCGAGCACCTTCAGCACGATCGGCGAATATGTAGTTAGGATAATCTTCTATGTTGTAGCTTCTGTTATCTCTGGATTTTTCAAGTTTCTTAGCACCATTGTTAGGGGATTTTTTGGGCTTATATTCAGTGCAATTATGGGGATGATGCATCTACCGAAGGAAGGGCTTGTGGATTTGTCCGGTTTGATACCGGAAAGTTTCGGAGGATTATCAGAAAATGGCAATAAATTGGTGCTGCTTGGGATAATCATAATAATATTATGGGTATTATCATGAAGAGACCTGAGCTTTTGTTTCTATTGTTGTATATATAAGAATTAGGATGAGCACATATAGAGTGGAAAAAATGTGTCGTGACTAACACGCCGTGACTTTGGTTTCGTGCCGTGCCGTTCCGTGACCAAGTTAATTTTTCATGTACCGTGCTGTGCCGTGACCAAAATATCAAGTGGTGGTCACGACATGCGAATGGTCACGCCACATGAGTCACGCCGTGCCTAACGTGCCGTGACAATTTAATCATAATTTAGGTTAGTTTATTCAATATTCACCATTTTAAATCAATATCTAATGGTCCTAATTACACGTGACTACGTGTCGTGCCGTGCCGTGACTAAATCTCACGTGTCGTGCTAAAGTTTCAAAAGATAAATACGGCACGCGAATGGTCATGACACGGGACATGCGAGTCACGGCACGTAACTGACACGCGTACCGTACCGTACCGTACCGTACCGTTCCGTGACAGAGCCGGCTCTGCCGTGCCATTTTTCTCACTCTAAGCACATACAACGATTATGAACAGCTGCAGATGGAATTTTTTTTCGCTTTTGAATTTTGAGATGTAAATTGATCTTGCAATAATTATCCATGCTTTCTATATATTTGTGAATTATTTTCATTTTCTTAAAGGCTATATTTGTTTTGGATCTACACTTTTTTCTCAGTTTAGCACAATTTTTGCTTTGCATTCTGTTCTCTGGACTCCTTCCAAGTCATATATTCTGACTTACTGAAGTTGGAATATTTTATTATTTTCTCAAATCCTTCTTTCCTTTTATTAGGAGTACAAAGAGAATTGTTAAAGAGTTAAACGTGTTGTAATGAATATGGTTACGAGGAAGAGTTGTTAATTTATTAAAAAAAAAACTTGACATATCAAGAAGGAAAATTATATATATACAATAACATGATATATGAAAGGGGCATTTTGAAAAATATTTAATTTCAATAAAAAAAATTTCACACAATTTAAATATAGTATATTTTTATAGGTTTTTATTATCATAAAAAATGACAAAAAGTGCCACATTATATTATTTTTACATTTTATGTTTCAGTCCATTTCCTCCACCTATTTAAATTTTCTAGTTCCGCCCGTCATGTGATAGGTGAATTATGAACTATTATTATGCTTCAATAACAATACGATCTTTTTGTTGAGCATTAATTGGTAAAATATATTGCAATCCATACTAATCCGCGTGATTAGCAAAACAAGTATTCAAGATTAAGAGCAAGAGAGGATAATCCAAACATATGAAAATGATAAATAAAACAACAAAGTCAATTCAACTCATAGTTTCTTTATTTACCTTTTAATATGCTTGCTGTGACATAATCAAATTCAGTCAAACACTTAATCTTGGACATTAAACAAATAAATTATTGCTTGTCTGTTAAATATGCACAAATATGCACATAACGGAATTATAAATAGTCCTATAGCCTGTGAGTCTCAATTATCCATTCGAACTTGAGAACCTTAGAATTTTCAAATTAAGCCTCCTATCTCTCTATATTATTACTCTGATTTTCTCTTGATATAATACATTATACATGGCCGGTGTCGCTGGGACATCTCCCTCTTTCTGAATCTCCTTCATACTTGCGGTTGAACTGTTCGTTCTTCGGTATTTTAATGAGTGTATTTAGTTTTCCTGCCCAAAAGAATATAACAAAAGATGCATGACCCCAGTACTGCACCACTCGAGTTCAACAATTGTCTGCATAACATTTATTCCTCTTGGTACCCAGGGGTGGACCCAAGTAGTCCCGAGGGGCAGCTGCTTCTCATAGATTTTGAGTTTTAGTAGAAATCTATCCGTCCTGAGTCCTGACTGACTTTGCCTCATCTGAAATTTTTTTTGCCCCCTCTAGATATTTGATTTGTAATTCGGATTAAATTTAGTGTTAAAACTGAAATAAATTTTGTTGAATTTTGATTGATAATTAGAATTGTAAGTTAGACTTTCAGAAATTATAATTCAAAGCATTAGAAAGTATAAGTTAAAGCATTATTTTTTATCGAGTACCCAATTAGATAATGAATTTAAATTCAATTAGCTATTTAAACCCGATTCGATATTTTTTTTGCTCCCCTCTGACGAAAATCCTAGATCCGCCTCTGTTGGTACCCGTAAACAGTGTATGGAATGGTGTAGAATATATCCCTGGTACAAGTCAGTAACACTACAGTGTTAAATCAAGCCTCAGAGGACTGTTTCCAAATGGTTTCCTTTACTATTTAAGAAAAAAATAAAAAAAATAGCTTCGTGAGTTTGAATGTAGAATGTTGAAATTCCTATTCCACGACCAAAGAAAGATGAGGTGTTGGTTAAAGTAGAAGCTTCAAAGCATCAACCTGTCCGATTGCAAAATCCAAAAGGGGAAGCTTCGGCCATTTTTGCCATTTAAATTCCCCTTCACTCCCGGTACACACGGAAATAAATCTGCTGCGATCCGACATGTGTGAACAGTAACTCTGAAATTCCTGCTTTTTCAAATCCAGCCGTTAATTTTTTCTGTGCATGCATCTCGAAACAATTGATTTTTCTGTGCACGCATCTCGAAACAATTCGACAGCTGGATTGAGGAAAGCAGTGATTGCAGGGTTACTGTTCACAGGGAAGGGCCGCAGCAGATTCGGATTCGGTACACACAAGTACAGTGTTGTAAGACGAGCTCAATTATACTGAAAATTAAATCTCGAGATAGAAATCATTTATTACAAATAAAGGAGCAACCATTTTTCCTATTCATATTTTGGGACGCTTTGCACACAGTTTCCATTTTAATTTTTGATGAAATCTATATATAATTATAGAACAAGAAAATCCCAATAAACTCCAACCGCCACATAAAAAATTAATTGTGATTTCGTGATACTGATTTTTCATTTCTTTTAACTTTTAATTGGTTTTATTGGTGTTTAATTGCTGATATTGGTACAGAAATCAGGCGGACTTGCCCGAGGAAGTGTCTTCTGTTAAATCTCTCAACTGTACACGTTTGATCACACGGCATGAAATATATAAGATCCCTGAAACCATAACGACTTAAAAATAATTCATTCATTTTAATAAATATAAAAACCTGTAAAGTCATCAATTTCTAAAAAAGAAATAATTATCCAGACGGGGTGAAAATACTTTATATATAAAAAAAAATCGGCAAAATACGGCGTATTGTGTTTCCATGTCATATTGTTGTCAAATTCAACTTGAGAGCGTTTTTAGATACCGTTGACAAAATTTAAATATTAGAATTTAATATTCACAACATGAGAAAATTTCAAGCTAAATATTAATTAGTGGAAACACAATATTATAACTATTTTCTTAGAGGTGCTATTTTTATCCGATTATCTGGATCTGATTCGGAACCGAGCTGGATCCGATTAATTTGAATATGATATGGTTTAAAAAATATAACCAGTTAAATTATGAGTACGGTTACAAAATTAATAATTTAATATCCGACCCAGAACCGATACTGTAATGGATAAGATATGGTTTTGATTTAATTATTCGACCCATAACCGAACCCGATCCGATACCCGTATAAATATCCGATAAAATGATAATACCATTTCTTTATAATTATTTAATATAAAACATATATTAATAACTATGAAAAAACAATCATTTGTACTATTTTTTAAAACATATATTCGTACAGATCATTGAAATCAAATATCACATTCACCTTTTGCCTATAAATTTTCGAAGCTAGTTAATTCCTTTCTTGATCTCTTTGTCTACCATATATTTGCCTTTTTGCACGGATCATTGAAATTTATTGCTCTTTTCGCTGATTGAAATAAATAAATTAATATTTTATTTATGGTTTTTTGGAACCATAGAATGAAATCATCATCTTCAATATTTTATTTTCTAAAATTATCTCCTTTAAGTTTTTAGAGCAGATTTTAATTTATATTATAATGATATATTATGTGAGATGTTTAAGAAATTATAATTATATTTAAACGTAAAGTATTTCTCAAATGCTTGTGAGTTGCGACATGTACCCACTCTGGATCCGGACCCGTCCCCGATCCGAACCTAACCCGGTAATTCACAAACAAGTTATGGATATCTATCTACCCGAAACCGAAAGACTAGACCTGAAATATATACGGATAGATAGGTATCCGGATCCAAACCCGATCTGATTTGAAACTAATAAGTATATGGATCGAAATTCGGACCCGAACACTTTTAGAGTACGGGTCCAAATATAATAGTATCCGGACCCTACCCGACCCGATAGCACTTTCCATCATTAACCGCTTATGTTGCATAGATACGGACACGAATATCATAATGAATACAATACTGATAACGGTAATTTTCAACGTGATAAAGGAACAAATATAAAGCATCGAAGTAGCATAGTTGACCGCACAATATTGGTCCCATTCCCATACCAGCTTACAGAATAGTAAGCTATTACCTATCCTATCGTGGGGCACACAAGAGGGTCCCATATCTAACAAAGTATATCAAATTTTGCATTTGTAGAAAAAAATTTACTATTGTTTTAGATGGGTAAAATATTACTAGATCTAAAAGATTATTCAAAAGTACTGATTCCACCTACTAAAAAATTATAAAAAATTATAAAAAAATATATATCAAATTTAGTCTACAAATATATTTTGTATATAAAGATCATATTGAACAGTTCAAATTGACTGTTTGAACTTTGAAAACAAATATCTTAATTTAAAATCTATATACAATGATTTATATAATACATGCTTCTCTTATACATTAATTGCTAATTTGAAAAAAAAAATTCTAAAAAGTAAGAAATAAAGGATTTTCAGATTACAGATTTTTGTAAATGACGGAAGAAGAAAAATAAAGTTCAACGAAAGGTAAAAAAAAAAAACACTGGGTCATGGTTAAAACGAGTGGGAGATAAATCTTAAAATGAAAGTAAGAGGGAAAAATATTATCTCATTTTAAAAATATTTGTTTTGAAGTATTTGTATAATTATTTTTAGTTCACACATGATGTCCCCACATTTTAGGTTAGAGGCTTAATTATTTATTTGCCACCAGTTTTAAACTACATTGACGGTTAAATCTAGTCAATCATTTCATCCTTTTTTAAAAATTTAATTGGTCAATCCTCTCCAAACTTTTATTTAAAAAGTTGACCTAATTTTTACTAATTAATTAATTAAGCATACTAACAAAGAAAAGTTGATCATATTTGTCGTTTGTATTGGACTCCCCCTTCCAAATTTCTTTGTTTTTTCCTTGAATTTAATTTCCATTTGGCAAATTTTCATCCAAATAAATTCCAAAACGAATTCGGTCTAATGCTAGAAGATTTACGCTAACAATTTTAAAATTCCGCAAATCAACTGCATGCTAATCTTGATGCTGATCGGACGGCTCCAACCGCAGGGGCGGACCAGAGTATTCCAGGGGGCAGCTGCCTCCCTGAATTTTGAGTTTTAGTAGAGATTTATTGGTTTCGACCGACTTTGCTCCCCTTGAAATTTTTTTTGCCCCCCCTCTAGACGTTTGATTTATAATTCGAGTTAAATTTAGGGTTAAAATTGAAATAAATTTGTTAAATTTTAATTGGTAATTAGAATTATAAGTCAGAGTATCAGAAATTACAAGTCAAAACATTAGAAAATATAAGTTAAAACATTGATTTTTTATCGAGTACCCAATTAGTTAATGAATTTAAACCCGATTCAATATTTTTTTGCCCACCTGACGAAAATCCTGAGTCTGCCCCCGTCCAACCGAATATATATGATACCCATCAATCTGCCCAACTCCAATACATGGAGAAATCTTGTCTTAGACTTGGTAAGTAAAACATTATAAAAGGAAAATTCATGCATGCTTACACGCTATGACTTGCCATCTTTGAAAATACATGGTAAAGATAACATCACTCATATCCAACCTTATACTCCAAGCAATTTCATTCATATCTAGCTACCTCCAATAAAACCCAGTCCAAATCTCTCTTGCTTTATATATAGTTTGTATGCCTTAGAGAGAAAGAGAAAGATGATTGTGAAGCTTATAGTATGGTGTTCAACAACACTAATTGATGTAGCAACTTTTATTGTCTTTAGAGGTGCAGCAAGTCTAATTATTTGCGCGCTCAAATTGCTATCTGCACCCGGGATTGCACTCGGCGGGTTACTTGACAACTTAAGAAGCATCTTCAGCACAATAGGTGAATATGTATTTGCTCTGCTTTGGGATATTATATCCTCCGTTATATCTGGATTTTTTGAATTTCTCAATGCTGCTGTTACTGGATCTTTTGAGCTTATGTTAGATGCAATTATGGATATGATGCAGTTATCTAAAGAGGGGCTTCAGGAGTTGTTCAGTTTGATTCCACAAATTTTTGAGTGCTTATCAGAAATTATTGCTAAATTGGTGGTTGCTGTTTTGGATAATTGTCAGGATGCTTTAGGTTCTATCTTTGACAAGATTTGAGATTCTGTAGAATTTTAGCCTTAGATTTGCAATGCAAATATATTATTCGTTCACATAATCTCTGTAATCTTATCATATATAATTAATCTTCAGAAACACATTGAATCAAATTCTATCTAATTGATGCAATAAACATGTTGGCTGTTTAATCAACCACCAACTCTTTAATCACCTTTATTAAATTCCCACTATTTAATGATGAAGGATTTGTTGGTGAATTCTTGAAAATTGATCAAAGTAGTCAGATTAATAAGAAAAATTTAAACAGTCATAATAAGTCTTAAAATTATAGCCGTGAAATTAATTATTTATCCATATCTAACTGAGAATGTTGCTTGGTGAATGGTTAGATCTTATATTTAATGATCATCTAGCTTCAACTATACAATAATTAATACGTGAATACATAAAATAAAGGTCATAAGAACTAGTCTTTGATCTAGTGGCAAAGTTACATGATCTCTATTTAAAAGGTCATGAGTTCGAAATCCGGATGGAGAAATCCTTTGTTGTATTACAAAGATATTAAAAGTTGGGTAGCTTGACCTCCAACCTTTACTCAAAAATAAAGACAGAGAGGCAACTTGAATTCATGTTAGTGAGTTAGACGATGAGATTCACCTTATGTCATTCTTCCATCCTTGTAGTTTGCTTGGGACTGTCCCTAATTATTGAAAAGGTAATGCACGGTTTATATTGGAAGAGAGATTAGTTTGGGATTAGGGGTGCCAATGATACCTTTTAACTGTTTATCCGATTGTACCGTATTCGATAAGTCAGGTATGAATAAGATTTTTTTTCATTAGCTTATTGAGTATGGGTAAGGATTTTGTTTTGTTAGCTAAACAGGTAAGGGTACGGATAAAGATATTTTTATATCTATTATCATATAAAGTAATCATATAAAATAAAATTATATGATAATGTTTGAGCAATAATTAATGATGTATTTGTTATTTAGTGTATGATTTTTGTTATAAGAAAAATATTAATCATATTTACTTTTATTTGCATGTCTTGTTATTTAGTTAAATAATTGAATTTGTCCGAAAAGATATTTGAGTTTTTGATTCTCTTGCTTTATAAAAAACTAATTTAGTTGGCATTGATTGCACGTTTTTTTTTGTTTTTTTTATTAGTAATGTGATTGAATATGTGTGTAAGAGCAAAGTTAGGGTATGTTGTGGTTTGGTGAGCATAATTCTAAAATCTATCATATTGACTTCAAACAAGACGAATCCAACCCGTTGAAACCAATCTACTTTACGAGTGATGTGTATACATGCAAAATTTTGAAATTTTTGAATTTATTAGTATAAAGTCAAGTGGTAAAAAATATGACTTTGTACATGCAAAATAATGAAGTTTTACAACTTTTTTTAATGCATTCATTTTTCATCAATTTTTGACCGCTTGACTTTGTACTAAATGAATTTGAGAATTTTAAATTATTGCATGTACACGCATCACTTGTGAAGTAGATCGGTTTCAACGATTTAGATTTGTCTCATTTGAAATCAATATGATAGATTTTGGAGTTATGCTCACCACATATTTGAGCAAAGCTAGGGTGTGCTGTGCTCATCAAAGGGTTTGGTTAGGATAACTCCAAAATCTATCATATTGACTTCAAACGAGACAAATCCAAACTGTTGAAACCGATCTACTTTACGAGTGATGTGTGTACATGCAAATTTTTGAATTTATTTAGTATAAAGTCAAGCGGTAAAAAATATGACTTTGTGCATGCAAAAAAAATAAAGTTTTACAAGTTATTATAATGGAATTCACATCCGCTGAAATCCCCATCCATAATTTCAGGACCCTGTAATCCCCATCATATCTCTATCTCTCTCCTCTCTCCTCAAATCTTTGAGGAGAGTGAACGAGGAGAGGAGAGATAGGGACAGGATGGGGATTACAGGGTCCTGAAATCCTACTAAGAATTTCAGCAAAATCGGTTTCATTTAATGCATTCATTTTTCATCAATTTTTGACCGCTGAAATTCTCATCCAGAATTTTAGGACCTTGTAATCCCCATCCTGTCTCTATCTCTCTCCTCTTTTCTCAAATCTTTGAGAAGAGAGAAAGAGGAGAGAGATAGGGACAGGATGGGGATTAGAGAGTCCTGAAATGCTACTAAGAATTTTAGCAGATTCGGTTCCATTTTAATGCATTCATTTTTCATTCATTTTTTACTGCTTGACTTTGTAGTAAATGAATTTAAAATTTTAAATTATTGCATGTGTATACATCACTCGTGAAGTAAATCGGTATCAACGATTTGAATTTGTCTCGTTTGAATCAAATCATTTGGTGAAATTATGTATAGTTTGAAAATGCTTCCATCTTTCCCGTATAGCCATTGACACTATCTTGGATAGTGTGAACTGGGCTTCGTAAATCAACGAGAAGGAAGAAGATGGGCTTGTCGTTATTTGGGTAACGCACAATTTGGGCCCTAAATATGAAATATAGGTTTGAAAGGTTAAGATTGAGGTTGTAAACCCTAATTTTGTTCCAACTCAGCGACGGCCGCCCCCCTTTATAAATTGAGTCCACTCAAAATTTGAGGTATCTCAGAAGAAGATACGGACTCCCTTATAATTGAGTCTCTTGTGGCCACCTAGGACTTGGCCAGAAGAAGGTTTTGAGTCGGTTTTGAGTCGGACTCGTCGCCGTTAACACCACCATCTCCGCCGCATGGTATCGTGTCCGAGTCCGATTCAAAACCGAAGATGCACTAGTACTGCACCGTTTGTGGGGTCGAAGTTTCCTTCTGAGCAAGCCCTAGGTGGCCACATGAAACTCCATTGTAAGAGGTGATGAGGAAGGTCGCTGAGTTGGATCTAGCTAGGCCTAGGGCTGAGAAGAGATGCAAATAGTAAATTGATTATTGGTAAAAGGCTGTGATCCTAGTATATTTGATATTCATTTAATTTAAGAATTGTCAGACAGGCTAGAATTTTGAATTATTCTCAGATATATATTATGGAGATGACTTTTGATTGTGGAATTCACATTGAAATTATTATAACTGCAGAATTTGATGTGTAATTTCCAAGGAGTACTGCTACTCAATTGAAGTTGGTTTTATCAAACTCACTCTTATGTTACCATGTGATACTAAGGATTTAACAGGTTTGACAATTTCAATCATAGAGGAAGACCAGACTATAATCTCTATGCTTGGTTTAGAGACGGCATCTGAAGAGGCAAGGGAAGAAGAATGAAGTATTGAAATTTAGCTTGTTTTTTATGTGTTAGGGTTGTTTTTGTGTTTCAGAACTCATGATGTTTAGTTGTTATTTTACTTTTGTTGTTCATTCAGTGTGGTTTTTGTAATAAGGTATTATTTGCTAGTACCTAGGTTTAAGAGTTAGGTTGGTAGGGACAATCTGTATGGTACCAGAGATGAGGTACCAGTTTGAAAAACTTTGTAATGGTTTATGAATGGAAATTAATGGGGTATATCACCTTTCTCCAGTTTTTTTTTTTTTAACAGACCCTTTTTGTACCAGTATTGATACTATTTTGCATGACTTTGTTTCCAATTGTCTGTCTGCATTCTGCACCGGTGAAGAGTAAGAAGGATTTTAATCCGAGCTGTGAACCGTACATCCAAAATCAAACAGAAAGTACTGTTCCTACTGTTCAATGACCTCCAGGTAGAACCAATATTTTGTTAACAGTGTGGATCATCTATTAAGATTAAGTGTTGTTGTTGTCTTGTAACTAAGTAACATGAATTGAAATCAGCAATATTATAACCAAGATGTACCAGCAAGAGAAATCTGAACAAATCTGAATTATACCATCGACACGAGTTACAAGATAACCAATCTGTACCAGAAAGACAGCCAAATTGTACGAGCAAGCCTGTTATGGTACCAACAACAGAAAACAAACAGTACCAGCAGGCCTGGTACGATACCAGGAGGCTGATCCCATACCAGCAAGACAATTTCCATACCATTACAGCTTTGTTCCTAACTAGCAAAAAACATAACCGAATAAAATTGTTTACTCTCAAGAAAAATAACATAATAAAATTAGAAGAATATAACTATTAAAGATGACAAAAGGAAGCTAATCTCTTTCATAACAGCTTGAGCTATCTCTATTTAAGTATACAAATTGACCGCTGATCATATGGCTACAATAATAATTCACCTAAAATAGCTGAAAGTTCTTAAAAAAGGTGCCAAATCAGTACAAGAACTATTGAAATTATTGTATACCTTTATTGAATTTCTGAAAAACAAATGAACAGAATTATTGTATACCTTTCTTCAATTTCGCTAAATTTAAGATAGTACTGGCATTTGGATATAGGTGTAAACATCGTTTTTAAAAAATTATTTTAATAAAAAATAAAATCTATATTACACAGGATAATAAGATCCTTCACTATTTGATTTCATAAAAAGAAATTATTTTAAAATTTATTTTTATTGTATTGTATAGAAAAGGAAAAATCAACCACATTAAAGACATCAAAAATAAAATAAAAGTTTCAATGATAAAAATAAAGTTCAATTAAATTTCAACATGATAAAAATTTAAAAATCCCAACTGAGCACTCCTTGAATCCATCAGCGCAGAGAAAAGTTTCAATGAAATTCAATAAATTTCAAAAATGAAATACTTCACCCTTTCTCTTACAAATTAGAATTTCACAATATTGTTAAGGAAACAATATCATTCTTCCTCAAAATTTTCATCATACCAGAAGTATTTAACTAGGAAAATCCCAGCACAGCAATTCTAAGTCCTCTTTAAGTAACAATTGCTGCTTGCTCTCTTTTTATCACGTTCACCTCTTTCTTGTCCCCAAAACAATAATCAAATCACCCTTGGTAGCCTCAGCCAAGATTAAAAAAAAAACAATAATAAAATCAATTCAATCACTGTCCCAACTCTCATCACTATTTTTCTTACTAAATTCATTGTCAGATTCAAACTCAGCACTTCCCCTCATCTTTCTTGACTCTGGGGGGCTAAGTTCTACATTATCAGACACCCAGGACTCATTGTCTGACTCTGAACTGAATCGTTTACCACTTCCTTTTGATCCTCTATGGCCAATATCTCTGTAGCCCTCAGCACAGTTCAATTCTTTACCAAAATTCTCACCAAAGCTAGAATCGAACTCGACTCTTCGACTCCTACCACTTGATTTGTTAAAACTGTCCTCTCTATAGTCATCTCTGTAAGACCCATTTCTTGATCTATCCTGTAGTGCTCTCCTTGATACATTGAGTTCCCTACTTCTGTAGCCCTTGGTGTGGCCAAACTTCCCGCTCTCATCTCTTCCGACTTTAACCTCTTGGTTACTAAAATCATCTCCACTATCTTCCTCCTTGTCCCACACCTCCCCGTCTGAGGACCCCGAGTTGTCACTACCCCCCTCAAATCTACCCCTCGGTCTATTCCTATAATCCTCCGTATTCCAGTACCTTATTCTATTTTCTTCTTCTCTATCTGCCGCCTCTTCTTCCTCCCACTCCTGACCCGCTGCATCCTCTATGTCCTTAATATATCTATCAAGCTCCTCTTGATCACTATCCTCTTCTAGATTATCAGGTTTCAGGTCGACCACGAGGGCATTTTGACCTGTTAGACCTGCTTCAGGAACAGCTTGAGGTTGCCTGAACACATATGGAGTGCCTTGCTGTTCGTCAATAGCACGGAAGAAAGTGGAGGCCACCCGTTGGATGCTTGACATGTGCACAGGATCTTCTGGGTTTACACCCTTGCGCCTTAGCTGTTGCTCAATTTTCTTAATGTTTAGTTGTTGTGACTCTAGGGCTTGCTCAAATCTTGCCTTGAACAGAGCCTGTGATATCATGATCAAATCAAAAGAATTAGTTATTGGTGGTTGCAGCCAGGTCTTTAGCTTCTCGATACATAGGATTGCAGATAACACAAGCACTTGATTTGTTATAAATGAGATGATTAACTTTTTGAGTTAAGGCCAATTACAACTCAGTGTAGCCTAAACTAAGCACAATCCATAACAGAAGGGTAAGATCCCTCCATTTCCAATTGAAAGTTCAAGGCAAAACAGATTATAGTGAAGCATCCCAGAAAGGGTTAATAAACCAAAAAAATTTTGAATGGTGATACACAATAGAAGACTGATTATACACAATAGAAAATTATTTTTTACCAGTATTGGTAAAAGTTAGTGTATTTCAGGGAATCATACCTTTCTTTTGGTAAGAGTGTTAAGAGGTATTAAATTCTTTGGCTGCCTATAATTCCTCCCTCTAAACATAATAATAGTATTGACAGCATGGACATTTACGACAATGCCCCCACTCAGTCTAGCAAGCATGGTAGCCATCTCTTTTATCTTCTCCTTTGGGTAATTATCACAACAGACTTGCACTGTCTCATGAAATTTCCAATGTAGGTGCATATTTTGTACCACTCCTCCAAATACACCACGTATCCCTACTGGTGCATAATTTCGGTTTCTAAAACCAATTTTTTTGTATGCCTGAAGCTGCTCTTCGGTTAATAACTCAGGGTCATGACGAGGTGGGGGTAAATCAGGTAACTCATACTTTTTGAGTTTTTGGAGAAGCAAAGCCACCTTTTTCTTGGCCTAGACAAGAATGTATAAGAAAGATTTGTGAGTAGACAAGCCTGCATGGGACAGTTATATTCCTTTTGGGTCATATCCCAGTGTTTACTATCAAATGAGTTCTCAGATGTCCTAAATAAAGCAATCAAAAGAACAAATAGGTGGTTAAAAGACAAGGTAAACCAAAGTAAATTGTAGTATACAAACAATGTATTGCTGAAACTTCAGTTAATTCATATGAGTACCAGAAAAACCAGAAACATCCAGTACTGTGGTCCATCTAACCACAAAAACAGGGCTTAACACCCAGTACTCTATAATATTTGCTAGCACACTAAACATTTTCCATACCTGAAATTAAGACCGACAGTTTTGTGTTATTTGCAGATAGTAATAAATAGTTAGAATATATATGCCATTAGACATTACTAATATCGCCTCTCCACTTAATAAGCGGTTCCCTTTTCAGTTGGGGCAAACCCAAAGTGAACTAATCTAAGGCCTCAAAACAATAGAAGATATAATTCAAGCATTAATTAACATGTTACAAATAAATTACTCTTTCTCCACGGGTAGTTTGGCCATTTTATTGGCATCATTTTTTGGATGCAAGGTTTTTCATTGCAAATCACCAAAAAAAAAAATTCATGAGCTAGTTGCAAACACAAACATTTTCAGTAATTACTAAACAAATAAGTTAGAATATTGGGTACAAAACAAAAACCAAAAGAAAAGGGAAAAGAATAAAATAAATAATATATTGTCATCTTACCCTCCTTAAGTTGTAAATAAGCCTTTCGTCCTCTGTCATAAGTTTTTTTCTAAGTTTCTTTGCACGCCTCATCTCCCTTAAGGTTTTTCCTGTTTCTCTTTGCATTCTCTTCTCAACTTTACTCATCATGCTCCTTCCCTTGCTTGTTGACATGAATCTGCATTGGTTAACCCATTATGCTAAGATAATGTCACAATATGAAACATGGTTTCTCTCTTAATCATATCTACAAACGAGAATACATGATTGGCAGCAAGCAAACATTCAACAGCTCTACAATGACTCATAATTGGCAGTCCACAAAATTTTGGTCCAAGTATGTCTAGTTCTGACCAAAAACCAAAATGAAAACATATAACAAATTGCTCACGTGCTTTTTAAAATAAATTAAAAACATTTTTCTTCTATAAATCATAACAGAAGGTTTACAAAAACTATGACTAAAGTGGATACACAGTTCAGGAAGTAGCTTTGACCAAAATCCAAAAACAAAGAATTCTGTTCACATAATCAAATAGCCTGAGTGGCTTGAAGTAACATTGCATAGTCATACACTCAAACTGGTAATATGCAAAACTGCAAACCAAGAGAAAGGTGAATAAAATAACATGTAGAGAAATATCAAGATTTGTTATAGTAACATTTGAAGCTGTAACTTCCAATAGTAACTTCGGATGAGCATGTAACCAAAACTGATAATTCTAAAGCACAAACCAAAAGTGGTTTGAAAACAATACCCCTTTCTATCAGGTATAACATCATATAAGTCATAAGCAAAGGCAAAATCAATCCTGAGGACTCAACCGAGAAGTACTAAAGTTAGAACACAAGTATTTAGTTTCTTTTTATACAAACTAAAGTTATATTATGTACCTTCTCTGAACAAGAGATCCATTGACTGTATTGAACTCGGTTACATTGTTAATGGCAAAGTTTCTCTTGTCGAATTCAGCTGCCTGAACAGAGTAAGGCCTCGATTCGTACAGAAGGGAAGAGTGATAGAGAGAAACAAGAGAAGGTTTAAGAGTAATTAAGGAAGCAAGGGTTTTTCTATGGAGGTTCATGGCTGATTCGACGAGAGTGTGAGAATGAGAAGACAAACCAATCAAATAATCGACGAGTTTCAGGAGACCTCCAGATTCAGCTGAAGTGCACCGTGCCACGAGGTTATAATATCGGAAGAGAGCGACAAGATGGAGAAGAAAGGATTTGGTACGATTTGGAGGCGTCGAAATCACGAAGAACCCTGCACGGGGCTTTAGAAAGAAAACATAGGACAAAAGAGGGAATCCAACTCCGCAGGTACCGTAGACCTGACTTTACAAATTAAATGTCAGCCGGTTTGGAATTTGGGCTATTTCCTTCACTTTACGTTTGAGATAATCTCAAATTCTCAATAATCGGTTCGGCCGAAATTTTTACAGTTACCAAAGAGAAAAAATAAAATTAATTGATTACCACTTTTTTTTTCTTTTTTTCAATCTTATCACCCACGCGGACTTAGTTGGTGCATCAAAAAAGTTGGTGCACGGACTGAGTTTGTGCACCAAGTTGGTTCTGAGCTGGTGCAGCAAATGGATTATTTTATTATTATTATTGGTGCACAAGCTGGGTTAGTGCACCAACTCTTTTTTTTTTTAGTTGGCGCACTAAAATTTTGCGTGGTTGATTCAGTACAGAACTAAAAGGGTTTGGTGCGCCAATCCAGTCAACGAAGGTTTTGGTGCTCCAACCCAGTCTGCGCACCGTGCTATCTTGGTGCGCGAACCCGGTCCGCGTGGGTGGTAGGATTGAAATTACGCTGGAGAGGTTGGTAATCAATTAATTTAATTTTTTTTCTTTGGTAACTATAAAAATTTCGATCGGTTTGGAATTCGTACTAGCGCAAGCAGTATTATTGGGCTTTGAGATTCGTGCCAAGTTAAAAAGAACGGTCCGGATTGACTAATTATAAAAAAAATTCAAATAATGGAGAGGATGTGAATTCAGTGAGATGGCATTAAAGTTTTATCTCTCTTATTTATTTTCATTTTGCAAGATTTATTATGTAGATTTAAGTGCAATCTCGTATAATTTTGGCCGAAATTTTTTATTAATATTAAAAAAATATATATATAATTTAACATTATGCATTTAAATTTGGAAAAATTCGAAATCTGTCCTATCCAGAGAATAATTCTCCGGATTCATACCTTCTTTCCGGAAAATTATTCTCCAGATCCAATGGCGTCTCAATTAATGCGAATCTTGAGAATAATTCTTCAGATTTGGGTTTCTGGAGAATTATTCTCTGGATTTTCTAATAGAAAATATTATAATTTATTTATTTTTTGTATTGAAATATTAGAAATATTTTATATATATTTTTTTAAAATAGATTGAATACTATATAATTTGATTTATTAGAAAGACTACCATAAATAACCCGGATCAACATTTTTCAGGCAGGATTTTTTGCGGCTGTAAGAAAAATTAAAATATTTCTTTTGTGTGTTATTGAAAAAAATAAAAATGTTTTAGATATGAATTATTGATCCCAGTTCAGAAGTCATTTCTGAGTAAATAAAGAAAATATTGTGATCCTTCTAGTACATTTAAATTTCAAGATATTGTATCTATTTAAAAAAAAATTGATAAGAAATCATTTCATTGATAAAAAATCAGAGAAAATTCTTATTTTTTTTTTAAATAGAAGAACCACAATATTTTTTGTATTTACTGACTTTTAAACTAGAATCAATAATTCATATTCAAAATATATATTTTTTTTTCAATAACACACAAAGAAATATTTTAATCTTTCTTACGGCCACACAAAATCCGACCTGAAAAATGTTAATCCGGGTTATTTGTCGCGGTCTTTCTAATAAATCAAATTACATAGTATTACATCTATTTTCAAAGAAATATATAAAATATTTCTAATATTTCAATACAAAAAATAAATAAATCATAACATTTTATGTTTAATTAAAAAAACTCAAATCTGGAGAATTATTCTCCGGAAAGTAAGTCTGGATCCGGAGAATAATTTTCTAGAATTGACAGAATTGAAACTTTTTTCAAATTTAGATGCAGAATATTAAATTTTATATTTTTTTTAATATTAAGAAAAATTTCAGAACTTTGGCATATTTAAAAATATGGTACTTTAATAATATTTTAGTTAATTTTATTTGTTACGTAATCTTTGTTGTGCTTCTGATTTATCTTTTGAGATTTTATTGTTTATTTTATGCATATATTCTCATTCAAAATATCTAGAGCTCTTTTCATGACAATGGTCATCGAGCAAAGCTATGGTGTGATGTGCTTATCAAGAGAAATTAATAAGCAAAGTTAAGATTTCAACAGTTTGAATTCGTCGAAGACAATCCGATAAACTTTTAAAGTTGTGCTCACCAATACATCCAATTGAATAGAAAATCATTTTACTGTTAATTGAATCATTAAAGATACTTGGAATACGTTGAAGAAAGAGGTCTCGGCGAATCTATCAGTAGGGGTGGCAACGAGCTGGCTCGGTCCGAGCTAGGTTCTAACTCAGCTTGTTAATTCTGGACCAAGCTACAGTCGAGCGAGCTGGACCTAGGACATCCGAGCTAAAACCTCAGTTTGAAATCGTGACAAGCCAGCCCGAGCTAGCTCGTGAGCTGACGAGCTGGCTGGATCTTGTTTTAAGAAGAAAATAAATTCTACAAATTTTTTGAATTGAGCTGAACCGAGATGGACTGAGTTAGACAGTATAAAATGCACACAAATTCATACAAATTCACAAATTAATGCCTAGTTGAGCTAGCTCGCGAAATGGCGAACAAGCTAGGCCCCAGCTTGAATTCGTTAATTCTGGACCGAGCTGTTAGCGAGTGAATCACGATCAAACCACGAGCTACGAGCTTTTTTGCCACCCCTACCTCTATGTCTTAGTTGATTGATGAACACCAACAAATTAGTTAATAGAATGTTATAATCAGAAAGGGGATGTAGCTCAAATGGTAGAGCGCTCGCTTTGCATGCGAGAGGCACGGGGTTCGATCCCCCGCATCTCCATTTTTTGTCAACTTACACAATGCCATTTGAAGAGTCCATGATAACAAAGGATGAATAAATCTAATTAACATGATAGATTAATTTTAATGCATTGATATTTTGTCATCTTAAATGTAGAATAAAATATACAAAAATTCATAAAATTTTACTTGAATGTATCTCTCATTAAATGAATAAGATCAACTGTTCTGAAGTTGTATTAGAATGTCACCTTTCTTGGTCTGTATCCGTATTCATTTAAATTTGTTTATGCTATAGGATTTATAAAAAAAAATTTGCATTCCTATATTTGGAGAATGGCTAATATCAAAACATTTGTTCCTGGACTCAGGAACAAACGGTTTCGTTCTCCAATTTCCGAAGTTCAAACAACAAATTCAAACCATTAGATGTTCAATCTATATTAAAATGTGCTTGGAGACCAAATTTTACATTTTTTGAAATTTTTTTACTATTTATTAAGCTAGTTTGAAAACTGCTGTTTTTATGAAATTTCTGCAGCATTGAAAAACAGCGGTTTTCAAACTAGCTTAATAAATAGTAAACAAATTCCAAAAAATGTAAAATTTGGTCTCCAAGCACATTCTAACTGTCTGGATTTGTTGTTTGAACTTTGGAAATTGGAGAACGGAACCGTTTGTTCCTGAGCTCAGGAACAAACGTTTTGATATTAGTCATTCTCCTATATTTGTGGACCTCATAAGTCAAGATTCTATATGTTTAGATGAGGTTTAAATATTATTCAAGAGGACTATTAATATGTTTTTATGCAAGTTTAATTCAATTTTGTCCTAACCAAAAAGTTTAATCAAAATTGTGCAATTTTTTTTTCCGTAGGATTGTGAATCTGTGATATTTCAGGTGCATTTTTAAAAATAGACACATGGTTTAAATTTAAAACTCACTTTTAAATTTATAAATTTTTCATTTTAATAATTTCATTTAGTAGCAAAGGCATATATGGCCTCTGTGTAGGATGTCATGTGTTTGAAATTCAGATGACTTGACTTCTAATATTTACTCAAAAATAATAGTTTGATGACTTGACTTCCAATATTTACTCAAAAATAATATATTTATTTCAATGCACACATCAATTCAATTGTTCTATAAAATTACGAGATTTAATTTAATTGAGAAAAATGAAATGAAAACATAAATACACAGTGATAGGGCCACGTGCCACGGGTTCTAAGAAGCAGCTCCCAAACTGAATAAGGAACCAACCGAGCAAGGCCTCCCAAGACCTCCAAACCAAACTTCACAGAATAGGCTTCTCGACAGACCATCCCGACATGAAAGGGCACGGCCTAAGACCGAGGTCACTCGAATGAAGTGATCTCTGTAACTGCCTCCGTACAATATGTCAGACAAATTGTCAGATTCTCAGGCCAACACTACACGACAGTAAGATGCCAACATATATAAGGCCTGAACCTGAACCGAAGAAAGAATTCACATTTTTTACACAACACAAGATATCTAGAAGTTAGAATCCGAATATCTTACGCCCATTCCTCTTTCCCTCTCGAGCCATCCTCGAGACTTATAAGGCCAGTTTAAAGGTTAGGACAAATTTTCTCTTTACAGTATCATAACGCGTCGTGATTGTGATGTTGTTAGAAAAAAAGAAGTTAGTTAGGAACGCCACAAAACTAGTTATACGTGGAGCTGTCTAGAACCAGATAACTTGCAATTCATTCGAGGTCCCGATTCCCACGTATCTGCATTAACACCGTTTGAGTTTAGATCTGGACCGTCCGATCAGAATCCACACGAATATTAAAATATTAAAAGAGCCCGTGCATAAAGTCCTCGCTGAACTGAGACGCATTTCCGTCGCTCTTCAATCTACGCTTTTCCAAAACCACCCTTTCCGCTGCTTCCTAATCACGGTCTTGCCATGGCCGGGAAATCTATGCACGCCTTCTGCTACGAAGGTTGCGGAGGTGGCGCCGCTGCACTCAAGGTAGTGTTCTAACTTTTACCTGTATTGTTCTTAAGTTTATGCTACATGCACTGATGCACACAAGTTGCATTTTTTTTCTTTTTAAATTAATGGTCGTTGTTGGGAATTCGAGACTGCTTTAGGTCCAAGTGTGTTTTAAAAATGACTATTAATCCATTTAGAAGACCGCATGTGTACGATGTTTCTCTCTTTAATTAAATTACGTAAGTGTTCTTGATTTTAGTACTAGGGAAAATAAATCTCCGAAGAAACAATCACAGTTTTTTTTATTAGTTTTCAGTTTTTCTGTTGAGAGAGTAGAAAGTTAACAACAGGGAGCCCAATTTCATTCTAATCATCAAAACGATTTTTGAAATTTAAAATTAGTTATTCCAACTCTGAATAGGTATGAAATCACTGAACTTCCATTTTATTTGAATGTTCTTAACACAAAAGTGCTTTGTTTTATTGATTTCATGGTTGAGTGTTGGGATGACAATTCTCTGTTTGATTGCAGAAAGTCGAGATACCAGTACCTACACCGAAGAAAGGGGAGATTTTAGTTAAAGTGGAAGCCGCAAGTATAAATCCTGTGGATTTGAGAATTCAAAAAGGCATAATGCGGCCTTTATACCCAAAATTTCCCTGTGTGCCATGTAAGTCTTATTTCTTCTTTCAAACCACACCTGCTAAAATCCAAAATGATATGCTTAAAATGTTACTGGGCTTTGCTTTTGGGTCATAAGAGTCCTTCAGGGTTAGTTTAATTCAGCATAATTTAGGTGCTTTTGTGGATTCGAAATTCAGTACTCATCTCAAAGTTAGTTTAATCATGTTTCTTGATGGAAACTCCTCGCTAGAACTTCAACGGAAATTTAAGAGAATATTCCTAGAAGCATTTGTGTGATATGCACACGCCAAACAGTTCTAGCTTTCGGATTTCCTAAAAGATATGAAAGACTCAACAAGTGCATAAAATATGTGTTAATTACATAAAGGATTGAAATTATGTTCTTTAAAAACACTCACAAAATTATTTTACTCTTTTTTTCCTTTCTTTGGTGAAGCAAGTAGCTTCAAGTATCTGTAACCAGTTATGTTAAATTGTTCCTCATTTATATAATTTATAGGAAATTAAAAAAAAAAATAATGTAGTAAAAAATAATTTATATTTCTATCTACTATACAATATTGCAAGTTTTCAAGTGCGCTAGTATATGCTTGAGCTAATTTTGGTTCATTATTAATATATTATTGGAACAGTGTCTGATGTCGCAGGAGAAGTAGTCAATATTGGTGCTGGAGTGAATGATTTTCAGCCAGGAGATAAAATCGTCACTCTTCTTGATTTTAAGGTAAGTGTTTACACAAATAAAACAGAGAGATATCTACTTCCTTTAAGAGTTGGGTTCAGTTTACAGTGGTTGTGTCGATAACTTTTTATATTGGCCGTAAACGGACACAAATGAGATTAATGATTTGGAAATGATTGTATAATACTTTATCAACACTCTATGCCATCACTATCTTTTCCATATTTGCTTTATTTTTCTTGCTCAGACACACATCAAAATGGTTTAGAAAAGTATATAAATAAGCAAAAATAGAAAGAGAGAGAAACAGCAGGAAATAGCAAACAAATTCAGAAACAAAAACAGCTTTATTAAGAACTCTGGAGAGAGATACAGTCGTCAATAGTTTTTCTTGTCTATTAGTCACTCTTGAATTTACCAAGTGTTTGCGGGTGGTGTTTCGTACTGTCCGTATCGAAGTGCTGTTGTTTTGATTTTTTTTTTTTTTAGTGAGGCTACGGTACTATGCATAGCCACTTGGTCCGTACTATGGATTCATATCTTCATTTTCAAAGTCAATATAATCGATCCAAATGTGAAAATATACTTGGAGACCAAACTTTGCATATTTTAGAATTTTTTTAAGAGTGAGGCTATGGTGCTATGCATAGCACACATGCCTAGTGTACTACGGCTCAATATGGTACTTTTTAAAATCCTAACGGTCGATCCGACCGTTCAATGTGATAATCATATGAATATGTACTTGCAAATTAAATTTTACATTTTTTCGAATTTTTTTACTATTTTTTTAGATAGGTAGAAAAATCAGTTTTTTCTGAAAATTCTGGACCATCAAAATTCTACCTATCTAAAAAAATAGTAAAAAAATTCGAAAAAATGTAAAATTTAGTTTGCAAGTACATATTCATATAATTATCACATTGAACGGTCGGATCGACCGTTAGGATTTTGAAAGGTACCATATTGAGCCGTAGTACACTAGCCATCCGTGCTATGCATAGCACCATAGCCTCACTCTTTTTTTAATCTTTTTTTAGATTGGTAAACAATCACTACTTTTGGGTGGTCCACAATCTTTAGATCAAGTGATTTTGTACCTATTTAAAAAAATAGTAAACAATTATAAAAAATGTAAAATTTGGCATCCAAGCACATTTTCATATGGAGGTCATGTTGAATGGTACGGATCGACTCTTTGGACTTTGAAAATGGAGATATGCATCCATAGTACGGATCATAGTGCGCTATGCATAGTCCCATAGTGTCACTCTTTTTTTCTTTTGTTTTTGTTTTTTTTTTTCTTTGGACACTCTTATGGCTGAATCAGGGTTTAGTGGCTTCTAACAGTACCCTTTCTACAAGGTACTGTTAAGTTCCAGAAAAATATTATAATTATGAACATAGCACACAAATCGCAATAACAAGCAAACTATTGTGCAAACAGGTTGGAGGAGGTCTAGCAGAGTACACAGTGGCCCCGACAAACCGAATAGCTAAGCGACCCCATGAGGTGTCTGCAATTGAGGCTGCCAGTCTACCAATGACGGCTGGAACTGCATTTAAAGCACTTGAATCGGTCGGTGCCACATTTGACGGAACTGGGAAACCATTTAATGTGCTTATAACCGCTGCCTCTGGTGGGGTTGGCCACTTTGCAGTCCAGCTTGCAAAGCTGGCTGGCCTTCATGTGACTGCCACATGTGGGGCCCGCAACATTGATTTTGTTAAGAGCTTGGGTGCTGATGAAGTACTGGATTACAAAACACCCGAAGGGGAAAGCTTGAAAAGCCCAAGCGGTAAGAAGTATGATGCAGTTGTACATTGCACTGTGGGGATCGCATGGTCGGTTTTCGAGAAGAACTTGAGCAAAAATGGAAAAGTCATTGATCTCACACCTGGTTTCTCGAGCTTTGTCACCCTAGCTTTGAAAAAAATAACCTTTTCAAAGAAGCAACTGCTGCCCTTTTTTCCAAATATTGGCTCGAAAGATTTGGAATTTTTGGTTGGTTTGGTTAAAGATGGGAAACTGAAGCCAGTAATTGATTCAAAACACCCATTTGACAAGGCACCGGAGGCGTGGGCTAAGAGTATGGAGGGACACGCAACTGGCAAGATTGTTATTGAGATCTGAGAAAAAAAAAACTAGTCTAATTTCCTATAAAGAATCTGTTATCACCTTGTTTGGATTTAAGATTATGTATGTATGTATGTCTTAGCAGTTGATTAGTTGTATCGTGTGATGGTAGAATTAAATACTTAGGTAGATGTGTTTGTTTTATATGATGTGGTTACTGATATGTTTGCTTAAATATTTGTAAATGATATGTATTGGAGTCATATGTTTGCTTAAATATTTGTAAATGATATGTATTGGAGTCATATGTTTGCTTAAATATTTGTAAATGATATGTATTGGAGTATTTTTAAGCTCGTCCGTTGAGCACCTAATATTCAAATTTTGGGGTTTTTTTGGGTTTTTTTTTTTTTGTTTTCTTGTTATACCGAATCATTATCGAATTATACAAATTTTTAACTATTTGTTTGTCACTGTACTTCTGATGACACAAATGACATGCAAACTAATTAAGAAATGACTGATTACAATAATATGTAAATACTGTAATAAAGCCCAAGACTTGTTCTGTCGAACATGATCTGTTACGTTACAACTGTTGGAGTAATTATATTAATTTAAAATTCTGTTCCGAGAAATATTAATTTAAAATTAAGTTTTTAAAATAAAACAACTTGTATACAAAAATATATTAAATAAATTTGGAATACAAGTAAATATTTTTTTTGCAACAATAAAATTATTCATAACTTGTGCGGAGGGAACGTGTTAATTAAGATGATTGATGTCTCTTGTATTTAAACATAAAGTGATGATATATCCGGACCTCTCGATGAAGTAGGATTATATGCATGCAATATAATGAAGGATTAATCATAATATGTAATATGTTTTGGAATTAAGAAAATAATAAGTTGCAAGGATAACACACTTCTACATTGGACCCGTTTGTGATATAATGCGGCATTAGAATTAACACAAGCGAACATTGTTTAAGAATCATGATATTGTATGGTACATATTATATGTATCATTTGAGTAATTATAATGTATACTGTTGAATATCTAGAGATGAAAACGGAGCATAATCAAGAGCATATAGTGGTGAAACCATATCTATATCCCTTTTAATTTTTTGAATACGGATACGGATCAGATATTAGACGGATACAGATACGAATACGAATCAGATAGGATATTATTAAAAAAATATAAAAATATTATTAAAAAATACTAAACTTCATAATATTTATCTAATTATAATAGTGAATACATAATTTTTTCATAATATATATTAAATTATATGTATCATGTATCCATATTCACACGGATATTCAAATATCAGATATCTACGTCTAATTTTTTGAATACAGATCGAATACGAATCAGATATTATTCATACCGTTTGCACCCCTTAAGATACCTCTTATGATTACAAAATTAAAGAATCTTAATTATATTGTCAGCATGACATGAATCTTACGTAGTCACAACAAAAGAGATTTAATTAAAGAAATTTATTTTAGTATAATTTTTAAAATAAATATCACGAAGTTGATAATTTTAAATCAAATAAATTTATATGCATATGAAACATGACATATGAATTTGTACGCAACTTATTTGAATCTGGACCGTCTAATCAGAATCCGCACAACTATTAAAGCAGCACTGTTTATTCTAAACTTTTACCATGGATAATAGTGATTTTAGCACCACTTTTTAATTTATTAACACAACATCTTTAAATATTCGAGTTGAATGGACAATTTTGTACCCTCATAAATATTACTATAGCTGCCATATATATTTTTTTAATATTATTTTATGCTATGATTATTTATTACTTGATTGATTTTTATAATTATTAGATCTTCTCTTCTTATTTTCTACACCTTTCAAGAGAGGAGAAAAAAAAATTTAATCTAAAATCTCAAACACTAATCGACAGAAAAATAAACTAATCTATTAATTATTTTGCTCTTTATTCTTTTTTATAAGTTCAATAAAAAATATGGTATATGTATTTTATTGATCCAGAACAACACAATTATATTGCTTGAGGTTTTTATAATTATTCTTCTAGTTATGTACTTCTAAATCTATGTGTATTTAAATAAAATAAAATAAAACATTCTAATTTTTGTGGGGATATTGAATATTACAGTGATTTGATTGGAAAATTGGCTATTTCAAATTTTTTAATTGGCTAATTTCCCCATATAATATATGGCAAAGTCTTCTAGAAAAAGTAAACAAATTAAACAATAAAATCATTAAATAACTATATATTTCATGTTTCGTATGTGACCATTTTATTCTCTTTCTTCTCCCTTAAACAATTGTTCCAATTCTTCATGAATTACTGAACTTCAATTTCGTCCAATCAATCATATTATCTTCTTCTTCTTCTTCTTCTGTTTAATTTAAAAGAAAATTTCCGGTGTTAAACAGAATAAAATAGTCTATCCCCATCTGAAACATGAAATAGTTGTCTAATATTTTTATTATTTAATTTGTTTACTTATACTATAAGACTCTAATATATCTATGATTTTGATTTTCACAAGAAAAAATAAAATCATGGTGGAGATTTAGTTCTAGAAGAAAATATCACTACCCTCCGATCGGATTGGGGCATCCGTGATCAAAACAGAATGTTTCTGTTACCTCAGTGGATATGGATTCGGTTCCCACCTACTCCTAGGCACCTGTCAAAGAATGAAGGGTCCCGATCTGTCTCAAGTTTGAAAACGATAGAAAGCGAGCACGCTTCATCCGTTTCTTCTACAAGTATCTCCTTCGTTTCTATCGCCTCCCTGAACCGAGACGCGTTTCCGTCACTCTTCAACCTACGCTTTTCCAAAACCACCCTTTCCGCTGCTTCTTAATCAAGGTCTTGCCATGGCCGGGAAATCTATGCACGCCTTCTGCTATGAAGGTTACGGAGGTGGCGCCGCTGCACTCAAGGTAGTGTTTCAACTTTTACCTGTATTGTTCTTAAGTTTATGCTACATGCACTGATGCACACAAGTTGCATTTTTTTTTTCTTTTTAAATTAATGGTCGTTGTTGGGAATTCGAGACTGCTTTAGGTCTAAGTGTGTTTAATAAAAAATTAATGACTATTAAATATTAATCCATTTAGAAGACCGCATGTGTCGATGTTTCTCTCTTTAATTTAATTACTTAAGTGTTCTTGATTTTAGTACTAGGGAAACCACTGGACATGATTTTCTTACTACAGGCTTTGTAGACCCCACAGGAATTTTAAGGTTTTAAACTTTTAATTAAACGAGTAATAGATATCTGCAGAAACAATCATATTTTTTTTATTCGTTTTTCTGTTAAGAGATAGGAAACTTATCTTTCATTCTAATCATCAAAACGATTGCTGAAATTTAAAATTAGTTATTCCAACTCTGAATAGGTCTCCGTGATGAAATCATTAATCTTCCATTTTATTTGAATATTCTTAACACAAAATTGCTGTGTTTTATTTATTTCATGGTTGAGTGTTGAGATGACAATTCTCTGTTTGATTGCAGAAAGTCGAGATACCAGTACCTACACCGAAGAAAGGGGAGATTTTAGTTAAAGTGGAAGCCGTAAGTATAAATCCTGTGGATTGGAAAATCCAAAATGGCGTAATGCGGCCTTTATACCCAAAATTTCCTTGTGTGCCATGTAAGTCTGATTTCTTCTTTCAAACAACACCTGCTGAAATGATATGTTTAAAATGTTACTGGGCTTTGGGTCATAAGAGTCCTTCAGGGTTTGTTTAATTCAGTATAATTTAGCTGTTTTTTGTTGATTTGAAATTCAGTGCTCATCTCAAAGTTAGTTTAATCATGTTTCTTGATGAAAACTTCTCTCTAGAACTTCAATGGAAATTTAAGAGAATATTTCTAGAAGCATTTGCGTGATATGCACACGCCAAACAGTTCTAGCTTTCGGATTTCCTAGAAGATATGAAGGACTCAACAAGTGCATAAAACTATGTATTAATTACACGGAGGATTGAAATTATGTTCTTTAATAAACACTCACAAACTTATTTTACTTTTTTTCCTTTCTTTGGTGAAGCAAATTGCTTCAAGTATCTGGAACCAGTTATGTGAAATTGTTCCTCATTTATATAATTTGTTGGAAAATAAAAAAATAATGTAGTGAAAAATAATTTATATTTCTATCTACTAAACAATAATGCAAGTTTTCAAGTGCGCAAGTATATGCTGAGCTAATTCTGGTTCATTATTAATATATTATTGGAACAGTGTCTGATGTCGCAGGAGAAGTAGTCAATATTGGTGCTGGAGTGAATGATTTTCAGCCAGGAGATAAAATCGTGACTCTTCTTAGTGTTACGGTAAGTGTTTACAAGATATCAAATAAAGCATAGAGATATTTCTACTTCCTTTAAGAGTTGGGTTCAGTTTATAGTGGTTGTGTGGATAACTTTTTATATTGGCCTTAAACGGACACAAATGAGACTAATGATTTGGAAGTTATAGTATAATATACTGTATCAAGATTCTATGCCATCACTATCTTTTCCATATTTGCTTTATTTTTTTCTTGCTCAGACACCCATCAAAACGGTTTAGAAACTTAGTTGTTTTATATCTAACAATCAATGGACAGCTGCACTGAATTGAGATTGTTGAAAGTATATAAATAAGCAAAAATAAAAGAGAGAAAAACAGCAGGAAATAGCAAACAAATTCTGAAACAAAAACAGCTTTATTAAGAATTCCGGAGAGAGAAACAGTCGTCAATAGTTTTTCATGCCTATTAGTCACTCTCGAATTTACCAAGTGTTTGCGGGTGGTGTTTCGTACTGTCCGTATCGAAGTGCTGTTGTTTTGATTTTTTTTTTTTTTTTTTTAGTGAGGCTACGGTACTATGCATAACCACTTTGGTCCGTACTATGGATTCATATCTTCATTTTCAAAGTCAATATAATCGATCCAAACCGTTCATCATGATCTCCATGTGAAAATGTATTTGGAGGCCAAACTTTGCATTTTTTAGAATTTTTTTAATATTTTTTTAGATAGGTAAAAAATCACTACTTTTGGGTGGTCCAAAATCTTTAGATCAAGTGATTTTGTACCTATTTAAAAAAATAGTAAACAATTATAAAAAATGTAAAATTTGGCATCCAAGCACATTTTCATATGGAGATCATGTTGAACGTTATGGGTCGACTTTTTGGACTTTGAAAATGGAGATATACATCCATAGTACGCACCAAAGTGCGCTATGCATAGTCCCATAGCCTCACTCTCTTTCTTTCTTTTTTTCCTTTGGACACTCTAACAGTACCTTTCTACAAAGGTACTGTTAAGTTCCAGAAAAATATTATAATTATGAACATAGCACACAAATCGCAATAACAAGCAAACTATTGTGCAAACAGGTTGGAGGAGGTCTAGCAGAGTACACAGTGGCACCGACAAACCGAATAGCTAAGCGACCCCATGAGGTGTCTGCAATTGAGGCTGCCAGTCTACCAATCGCAGCTGGAACTGCATTTAAAGCACTTGAATCAGTCGGTGCCACATTTGACGGAACTGGGAAACCATTTAATGTGCTTATAACCGCCGCCTCTGGTGGGGTTGGCCACTTTGCAGTCCAGCTTGCAAAGCTGGCTGGCCTTCATGTGACTGCCACATGTGGGGCCCGCAACATTGATTTTGTTAAGAGCTTGGGTGCTGATGAAGTACTGGATTACAGAACACCCGAAGGGGAAAGCTTGAAAAGCCCAAGCGGTAAGAAGTATGATGCAGTTGTACATTGCACTGTGGGGATCGCATGGTCGGTTTTCGAGAAGAACTTGAGCGAAAATGGAAAAGTAATTGATCTCACACCTGGTTTCTCGAGCTTTGTCACCCTAGCTTTGAAAAAAATAACCTTTTCAAAGAAGCAACTGGTGCCCTTTTTTCCAAATATTGGCTCGAAAGATTTGGAATTTTTGGTTGGTTTGGTTAAAGATGGGAAACTGAAGCCAGTAATTGATTCAAAACACCCATTCGACAAGGCACCAGAGGCGTGGGCTAAGAGTATGGAGGGACACGCAACTGGCAAGATTGTTATTGAGATCTGAGAAAAAAAAAACTAGTCTAATTTCCTATAAAGAATCTGTTATCACCTTGTTTGGATTTAAGATTATGTATGTATGTATGTATGTATGTCTTAGCAGTTGATTAGTTGTATCGTGTGATGGTAGAATTAAATACTTAGGTAGATGTGTTTGTTTTATATGATGTGCTTACTCGTATGTTTGCTTAAATATTTGTAAATGATATGTATTGGAGTATTTTTAAGCTCGTCCGTTGAGCACCTAATATTCAAATTTTGGGGTTTTTTTGGGTTTTTTTTTTTTTTTTGCTTTCTTGTTGTACTGAATCATTCTCGAATTATACGAATTTTTAACTATTTGTTTGTCACTATACTTCTGATGACTCAAATGACATGCAAACTAATTAAGAAATGACTGATTACAATAATATGTAAATACTGTAATAAAGCCCAAGACTTGTTCTGTCGAACATGATCTGTTACGTTACAACTGTTGGAGTAATTATATTAATTTAAAATTCTGTTCTGAGAAATATTAATTTAAAATTAAGTTTTTAAAATAAAACTTGTATACAAAAATACATTAAATAAATTTGGAATACAAGTAAATATTTTTTTTGCAACAATAAAATTATTCATAACTTGTGCGGAGGGAACGTGTTAATTAAGATGATTGATGTCTCTTGTATTTAAACATAAAGTGATGATATATCCGGACCTCTCGATGAAGTAGGATTATATGCATGCAATATAATGAAGGATTAATCATAATATGTAATATGCTTTGGAATTAAGAAAATAATAAGTTGCAAGGATAACACACTTCTACATTGGACCCGTTTGTGATATAATGCGGCATTAGAATTAACACAAGCGAACATTGTTTAAGAATCATGATATTGTATGGTACATATTATATGTATCATTTGAGTAATCATAATGTATATTGCTAAATATCTAGAGATGAAAACGGAGCAGAATCATGAGCGGATAGTGGTAAAACCATATCCATATCCCTTTTAATTTTTCGAATACGGATACGGATCAGATATTAGACGGATACAGATACGAATACGAATCAGATAGGATATTTATAAAAAAATAAAAAAATATTATTAAAAAATATTAAGTTCATAATATTTATCTAATTATAATAGTGAATACATACTTTTTTCATAATATATATTAAATTATATGTATACATATCCACATTCAAATATCAGATATCCACATCTAATTTTTCGAATACAGATTGAATACGAATCGAAATTATCCATACCGTTTGGATCCCTTAAGATACCTCTTATGATTATGGAATTAAAGAATCTTAATTATATTGTCAGCATGACATGAATCTTACGTAGTCACAACAAAAGAGATTTAATTAAAGAAATTTATTTTAGTATAATTTTTAAAATAAATATCACGAAGATGATAATTTTATATCAAATAAATTTATATGCATATGAAACATGACATATGAATTTATACGCAACTTATTTGGATCTGGACCGTCTAATCAGAATCCGCACAACTATTAAGGCATCACTGTGCATTCTAAACTTTTACCACGGATCGGAGTAGTGATTTTAGCACCACTTTTAAATTTATTAACACAACATCTTTAAATATTCGAGTTGAATGGACAATTTTGTTCCCTCATAAATATTACTATAGCTGCCATACATATTTTTTTAATGTTATTTTATGCTATGATTATTTATTAATTAATTGATTTTTATAATATTAGATCTTCTCTTCTTATTTTCTGCACCTTTCAAGAGAGGAGAAAAAAAAATTAAATCTAAAATCTCAAACACTAATGGACAGAACAATAAACTAATCTATTAATTATTTTGCTCTTTATTCTTTTTTATAAGTTCAATAAATAATATGGTATATGTATTTTATTGATCCAGAACAACACAATTATATTGCTTGAGGTTTTTATAATTATTCTTCTAGTTATGTACTTCTAAATCTATGTGTATTTAAATAAAATAAAATAAAACATTCTAATTTTTGTGGGGATATTGAATATTACAGTGATTTGATTGGAAAATTGGCTAATTTCCCCATATAATATATGGCAAAGCCTTCTAGAAAAAGTAAACAAATTAAACAATAAAATCATTTAATAACTATATATTTCATGTTTCGTATGTGACCATTTTATTCTCTTTCTTCTCCCTTAAACAATTGTTGCAATTCTTCATGAATTACTGAACTTCAATTTCGTCCAATCAATCATATTATCTTCTTCTTCTTCTTCTTCTTCTTCTTCTTCTTCTTCTTCTTCTTCTTCTGTTTAATTTAAAAGAAAATTTCCGGTGTTAAACAGAATAAAATAGTCTATCCCCATCTGAAACATGAAATAGTTGTCTAATAATTTTATTATTTAATTTGTTTACTTAAACTATAATAATGATTTTGATTTTCACAAAAAAAAAATAAACAGAGAAGGAAATCATGGTGGAGATTTAGTTCTAGAAGAAAATATCACTACCCTCCGATCGGATTGGGGCATCCGTGATCAAAACAAAATGTTTCTGTTACCTCAAGAGACATTATGGACTATCGCGGCCATATTAACGAAATAAAATTTGCGCCAATTAACCGAAAAGGCAGGTCGTTGTTGTCTATCACGGCCAGAGATTTTCTGGACGTGGGTGTCTATCACGGCCAGAGATTGATAAAATTCCATAAATCTTTAGGTAAGTCTTCCTCGGGCTCGTCCCATTCTTACACTCGCGTAATGAACATTATTCTATTTACGTTAACACTGCCTAGTTTGAAAAAAGTGAATGGTAAAAAAGCTAGATAGATGGAGTGAGAGTAGGTCCGATGCCCATCAAACCTACCTTGGTTCGATGGGTGTGGTGATCATCCGATCTACATCAAAATTCATGTGCTCTGCATCAAAATCCGTGCAAATCTGTATCAATTTTCATGCGCATAGATCTTGATGCTAATCGTACGGTGATAAAACTAATTGAACCTAACTCTACTCCTATCTCTAGATAGACACCCACGTGATAGACAAAAAGTGAATGGCCTACAGCGAAAGATTGTGAAGAAATAAAAGCAAGATGGTCCATGATAGAGGAGATGGCTTAGATTAAAAAAAAAAAAAAAAAAAAAGCAAGCATATCTGGCTGTGACAGACGAGAACGGTTAGATTTTTAAATTTTTTATTTCCATTGGATACTGACTGTTGTTCTCTGTAACATCCAAAATTAACGTAATTAGTTGGTTAATTTGATTTCGCTGACTGGACCGCGATGGACTATTAAGAAATTGCTATATCTCGAATTTTAACAAAACTCTTCTTCAACGTTGATATTTATTTATTTTATTTTCTATTAATAAAAACTTTGGTCCCACCTAGGCACCTGTCAAAGAATAAAGGGTCCCGATCTGTCTCTAGATTGAAAACGATAGAAAGCGGGCACGCTTCATCTGTTTCTTCTACAAGTATCTTCTTCGTTTCTATCGCTTCCCTGAACCGAGACGCGTTTCCGTCGCTTTTCAATCAACCTACGGTTTTCCAAAACCACCCTTTCCGCTGCTTCCTAATCACGGTCTTGCCATGGCCGGGAAATCTATGCACGCCTTCTGCTATGAAGGTTACGGAGGTGGCGCCGCTGCACTCAAGGTAGTGTTTCAACTTTTACCTGTATTGTTCTTAAGTTTATGCTACATGCACTGATGCACACAAGTTGCATTTTTTTTTTCTTTTTAAATTAATGGTCGTTGTTGGGAATTCGAGACTGCTTTAGGTCTAAGTGTGTTTAATAAAAAATTAATGACTATTAAATATTAATCCATTTAGAAGACCGCATGTGTCGATGTTTCTCTCTTTAATTTAATTACTTAAGTGTTCTTGATTTTAGTACTAGGGAAACCACTGGACATGATTTTCTTACTACAGGCTTTGTAGACCCCACAGGAATTTTAAGGTTTTAAACTTTTAATTAAACGAGTAATAGATATCTGCAGAAACAATCATATTTTTTTTATTCGTTTTTCTGTTAAGAGATAGGAAACTTATCTTTCATTCTAATCATCAAAACGATTGCTGAAATTTAAAATTAGTTATTCCAACTCTGAATAGGTCTCCGTGATGAAATCATTAATCTTCCATTTTATTTGAATATTCTCAACACAAAATTGCTGTGTTTTATTTATTTCATGGTTGAGTGTTGAGATGACAATTCTCTGTTTGATTGCAGAAAGTCAAGATACCAGTACCTACACCGAAGAAAGGGGAGATTTTAGTTAAAGTGGAAGCCGTAAGTATAAATCCTGTGGATTGGAAAATCCAGAATGGCGTAATGCGGCCTTTATACCCAAAATTTCCTTGTGTGCCATGTAAGTCTTATTTCTTCTTTCAAACAACACCTGCTGAAATGATATGTTTAAAATGTTACTGGGCTTTGGGTCATAAGAGTCCTTCAGGGTTTGTTTAATTCAGTATAATTTAGCTGTTTTTTGTTGATTTGAAATTCAGTGCTCATCTCAAAGTTAGTTTAATCATGTTTCTTGATGAAAACTTCTCGCTAGAACTTCAACGGAAATTTAAGAGAATATTCATAGAAGCATTTGCGTGATATGCACACGCCAAATAGTTCTAGCTTTCGGATTTCCTAAAAGATATGGACTCAACAAGTGCATAAAACTATGTATTAATTACACGGAGGATTGAAATTATGTTCTTTAATAAACACTCACAAACTTATTTTACTTTTTTTCCTTTCTTTGGTGAAGCAAATTGGTTCAAGTATCTGGAACTAGTTATCTGAAATTGTGTTTACTCATTTATATAATTTGTTGGAAAATAAAAAAATAATTTATATTACTATCTACTAAACAATAATGCAAGTTTTCAAGTGCGCAAGTATATGCTGAGCGTAATTCTGGTTCATTATTAATATATTATTGGAACAGTGTCTGATGTCGCAGGAGAAGTAGTCAATATTGGTGCTGGAGTGAATGATTTTCAGCCAGGAGATAAAATCGTGACTCTTCTTAGTGTTACGGTAAGTGTTTACAAGATATCAAATAAAGCATAGAGATATTTCTACTTCCTTTAAGAGTTGGGTTCAGTTTATAGTGGTTGTGTGGATAACTTTTTATATTGGCCTTAAACGGACACAAATGAGACTAATGATTTGGAAGTTATAGTATAATATACTGTATCAAGATTCTATGCCATCACTATCTTTTCCATATTTGCTTTATTTTTTTCTTGCTCAGACACCCATCAAAACGGTTTAGAAACTTAGTTGTTTTATATCTAACAATCAATGGACAGCTGCACTGAATTGAGATTGTTGAAAGTATATAAATAAGCAAAAATAAAAGAGAGAAAAACAGCAGGAAATAGCAAACAAATTCAGAAACAAAAACAGCTTTATTAAGAATTCCGGAGAGAGAAACAGTCGTCAATAGTTTTTCATGCCTATTAGTCACTCTCGAATTTACCAAGTGTTTGCGGGTGGTGTTTCGTACTGTCCGTATCGAAGTGCTGTTGTTTTGATTTTTTTTTTTTTTTTTAGTGAGGCTACGGTACTATGCATAACCACTTTGGTCCGTACTATGGATTCATATCTTCATTTTCAAAGTCAATATAATCGATCCAAACCGTTCATCATGATCTCCATGTGAAAATGTATTTGGAGGCCAAACTTTGCATTTTTTAGAATTTTTTTAATATTTTTTTAGATAGGTAAAAAATCACTACTTTTGGGTGGTCCAAAATCTTTAGATCAAGTGATTTTGTACCTATTTAAAAAAATAGTAAACAATTATAAAAAATGTAAAATTTGGCATCCAAGCACATTTTCATATGGAGATCATGTTGAACGTTATGGGTCGACTTTTTGGACTTTGAAAATGGAGATATACATCCATAGTACGCACCAAAGTGCGCTATGCATAGTCCCATAGCCTCACTCTCTCTCTTTCTTTTTTTCCTTTGGACACTCTAACAGTACCTTTCTACAAAGGTACTGTTAAGTTCCAGAAAAATATTATAATTATGAACATAGCACACAAATCGCAATAACAAGCAAACTATTGTGCAAACAGGTTGGAGGAGGTCTAGCAGAGTACACAGTGGCACCGACAAACCGAATAGCTAAGCGACCCCATGAGGTGTCTGCAATTGAGGCTGCCAGTCTACCAATCGCAGCTGGAACTGCATTTAAAGCACTTGAATCAGTCGGTGCCACATTTGACGGAACTGGGAAACCATTTAATGTGCTTATAACCGCCGCCTCTGGTGGGGTTGGCCACTTTGCAGTCCAGCTTGCAAAGCTGGCTGGCCTTCATGTGACTGCCACATGTGGGGCCCGCAACATTGATTTTGTTAAGAGCTTGGGTGCTGATGAAGTACTGGATTACAGAACACCCGAAGGGGAAAGCTTGAAAAGCCCAAGCGGTAAGAAGTATGATGCAGTTGTACATTGCACTGTGGGGATCGCATGGTCGGTTTTCGAGAAGAACTTGAGCGGAAATGGAAAAGTCATTGATCTCACACCTGGTTTCTCGAGCTTTGTCACCCTAGCTTTGAAAAAAATAACCTTTTCAAAGAAGCAACTGGTGCCCTTTTTGCCAAATATTGGCTCGAAAGATTTGGAATTTTTGGTTGGTTTGGTTAAAGATGGGAAACTGAAGCCAGTAATTGATTCAAAACACCCATTCGACAAGGCACCAGAGGCGTGGGCTAAGAGTATGGAGGGACACGCAACTGGCAAGATTGTTATTGAGATTTAAGAAATAGGAGGGGTTTTCACCTTGTTTGGATTTGAGATTATGTATGTATGTATGTATGTATGTATGTTTGTATGTTTGTATTAGCAATTGATTAGTTGAATTGTGTGATGGTAGAATTAAATACTTGGGCAGATGTGTTTGTTTTATATGTATTGGAATTTCTTTTTTATCTTTATAATCACGTGTGGCATTTTTATTTTTATTTCTGAGATGTAACGTAATTCCTAATTTAAAAAGTTTTATTTTAAATTTCTAATTGTTTCTATTAATTCTTGTTCTCGCTTCTATAGTATTAATTACTAACGTGGTAACTAAAAAAAAAAGTTAATTGTATGAATGTAGAGGTTTAAAATTAAAATTAACTTAATTTATATATAGTACTTGACAGATTTTTAATTTGTGCTTAATTTTACTGATGAAATCATAAAAATCAGTGTTGTAAATAGCGCGTTATAGCGCCGCTATAGCATTTTTGGACCCTAAATGCTAAGCTATGGCATCAAAATGCACTAATTGAGCTACGGCCGCTATAGCGCATAGCGTGTAACGCAAATAGCACGCACTATGCATAATGGACTTTTTTAGGCAATTTATATGGGCTTTAAATAAAGACAAAAAAAAATTAAATAAAAGCCCAAATCGAAATCAATTTATTTTGTGGTCGAGAAGGAAACCCTTGTCATTAAAATTGAGAAAATTTTAAATTGGCGACCTTCCCAAATCACTTTGATGGCTTGATCGCTCAAACAAAACCGAAAAAGAAAGCTATAGCGAGCTAGAAATAGAAAAGTTTTCAAGGAACAACCATTCCAACAAGGCAACAACCTAGGTAGTTTTAATTTTTAATTGAAATCTGATTTCTACTTTTGTTTCTATTTCACCTTGATTTTGACTTTTGTTTTTATTTCAATTGAAAGTTGATTTCGAAAACTCTTTCTTTTGACATTAACTGATCAAATCGCTTCATAAATAATTTTTCAGATAGGCATTTGGTTATAATTTCGAAAAAGTATGGACTTAGATTGTCATTTGGTCATTGTTTCAAATAGGCATGAATCATGATGCTTAAGATATTTTGAATAGAAAAAAATCAATAGTTTATGATATTACTATGGATATTTTGAACTGCAATTTGGACTTTGTACTGGTTCAATATGAATATTATAATTTCTTAATTAATTTGGTGTTATTTATTGTTTTATGAGACTTTAGATAATGTTGATATTTAGTACAAATATATAATATAATTTTTGTAAAAAAAAAAACGCTATGTAACATAGCTTCCGCTATAGCTTTTTTTTGTAGCCTTCCCGCTACGATGCTATAAATGCTATTTAGAACATTGCTAAAAATACAGACAGTCGGGAAAAGTATAACCATTTCGGATTTGTGTTCATTCTTTTCTGTCTGGATTTTAATTATTTCATCTTTCGACTTGGCTTTTAAAAAATAATATCTATTCAGAACAAATTAAAGTTTTTCAATAATAATTTTAATAAAAAATAATGGTCAAATTTTTCTTTTTTCTTTTTTGAGCAAACAAATTATTATTATTATTATATTCAAATCTCTAAAAAGGTATATAATAATTAACCTAATAAAATTCTTATAGAAAAAATGAGAAAAGAGAGCATAAAGACAATACGAGTTCTCCGATCATAATAAATAAGATGAGAAAATAAAATCAAATAGATGAGAATATTGATGATGTGACATAGGTAAAACGAATTATAAATTAAATCTTTTTAATGAAATATAGATTTAATTGCAGTTTACAGATTTAGTTGCATCTAATTTGATTTGTTTGTAACAAGATATGCCAATGACGTTTGTTGTATTTTAAATCATATTACAAACTTAATCATCTTTATATGTTTATAATTTTTTTCGGGGTACAAATTGGTGCTGAACAAGAATACAGATGATACTCCTACGTACAACTACAAGTATACAACATTCCGTCCAATCCAAGCGACCAAGTCAAATAAATGAACAGGGTAAATATATTAAGCCGGATGTTTTTATTGTTTAGAAAATATTCCAGCCTTCTTTCTAGAGGAGGGTTCTAATATCTCATGCTTTTTATACCCTATCATATCTCATATTTTATATTTTCATTTCCAAAGTCCACTATGTCGATCTGAATCGTTCAATATGATATCCGTACTAAAATATGCTTGAGCATGAAATTTTATAATTTTTTAGAAATTTTTTACTATTATTTTAAATTGATAGAAAATCATTGTTTTTGAACGGTCTAGATACAGTGACTTTGTACCTATCTTAAAAAATTAAAAAAAAATTGCAAGAATTATAAAATTTCATCCTCAAGTATATTTTAGTATGGAAGTAATTCGGATCGACAGTTTGGACATTAAAAACGGAAATATACAATATGAGGTATGATGAGGTATGGAAAACATGATGTATTGGAACTCTCCTCTTCTTTCTATTTCAAGAAAAAATTTAACTACTCTTTCTATTTCAAACAATACCAGTAACTATTTCAGAAAAAATCTCAATATCTTTTTTGTTTAAAAAAAAACTACGCTACTATTTCAGAAAAAAAAAAAAAAACACACTTTGAATCCGAAAAAAAAAAAAATTTCAAAGTGGCAATCACACACGAGTCCGCGTCGTTTGCATTAACTCTAGAAATAAATTTTAAACGGAGCCAATTCGTTCTCCGCTTATAACACAAGGGTCCCTTTAATATTAGTGAAGATCTAAACTATACGAATCTTAAAACAGATCGGACAGTCCAAATACATAAACTCAAAATATTTTTTTTTGAGTTAATGCAGATGATACAAATTCATTACACACCAATTCATATCACCCAAAGGTAACTCAAATTTTGAGTTTAGATCCGAACCGTTCAATCTGTTTTGATACAAAGATTAAAAGAATCTCGTCCATTGGTTCGAATCTAAAGAGCTCTTTAGAGGATGCGGACTCTCTTTCTCTCTCACACACATTAACACAACACATTCCTTGGCGTTCTATTCATTACCACAATGTTAGACATGGCCTGGAAAACAATGAATGCCTTCTGCTATGAAGGATACGACGGTGGCGCTGCTGCACTCAAGGTTTGCCTTATGTTTTAAACTTCATTTTTTATGTTATAGTTAGTATACTTTTCTTCTCGATATCCCTCAAGTTAAAAAGAAAAGGATTGAATTTCACTTGGAAATTATTCGCCAATAGCCGGTTCGGTGTACCTGTTCAATGCAGAGTCACATTAGGCACATCGAGATCAATTTCACTCTATTGAATCTTGCAAAAAGATCCTTTAAATTATAAGTATTTGGAATTTCGACAGCCAAATTGTCATAAAACCTTGTTAATTGGTACCACATTGTCACTGGCACACTGCCACCGGCCTAAAAAACTACTGCCCCTGCGCCCTGCGTACGATGGTGTTTGGCTACGTTTCCTTTTATGGTTCTGTATACCAGTGGATATTGCTAGCACAAAGTAACAGTATAATACTATGGGCCTAGAACCTGTCTTAGTCTAGTGGCAAAGGCACATTGCTCTCATGTGAGAAAGTCATGGGTTCGAAACCCACACAGTGAGAAACTACACAGTAGTTTGAAATGTATTGGGTGGCTTGACCACCAACTCATAGTTCAAAAAAATACTATGGGCTTAGAATTGGAACATATACTGTGAAACACTTATTTCCAATCAGTTACTGCTGTTCTTCCAGTTCCAGCTTCCCCTGCAGAAAGTTGATATTCCAGTACCTGTGCCAAAGGAAGGTGAGATCCTAGTAAAAGTGGAAGCAGTGAGTGTGAAAGTGGCTTGATGAAACCTTCTCTTCCGAAATTTCCCTGCGTGCCATGTAAGATATATTCTTCTCAGAAATCATGTACGCACGCACGAAAGAACTTTTACAATGCAGGTACTTATTGCTCGTGTTTCACTTCTCATCATTTATTTTTGTGGAATTTGAGAACTAGTAATTAGAAATTCATATATTCAATTTGTATATGAAGTTCTTGCTTTCTCTAAGATAAAATCTTGAATCTCAGCTCATGAGTTCTTTGTTGGTTTTGCTTATAATTACATATTGGATTTGAAACAGTGACTGATATTGCGGGAGAAATAGTAAGTGATCTCAAGCCAGGTGATAAAATTGTTTCTCTTCTTAATTGTTGGGTAAGCTTGTCTTAAAAAATTCTATGCACAATTGTAAAATTTGATATCAGTAGACGATGAATTATGTCAACCATTTTAACAAATCCTCTACAGAGAACAAGAGCGAATATTTAAGTTTGTCAATCTGATATTTTATATATTTTATATTTTGATCTATAGACTGCATTAGAAATAACTATTTATCCACTAAATTGAATCCAGAATTTACAGAGAAATGATTGTTTATTATTCTTTTTTGAGATAAAAATGGTCTAGCAGAGTACGGTGGCCCCCGCAAACCAAGCAGCTAAACGCCCTCAAGAGGTGCCCCCAGTCGAGGCTTCAGGTCTACCTGTTGCCGCAACGACTGCACTAAAAGCACTCCAATTGGTAGGTACCAAATTTGATGGTACCGGAAAACCCTTTTATGTCCTTATAACTGCAGCCTCTGGAGGGGTTGGCCTTTATGCTGTCCAGCTCGCAAAGCTCACTAACCTGCATGTAACCGCCGCCCTGCAACATTGACTTGGTCAAAAGTTTAGGTGCTGATGAGGTACTTGATTACCAAACACCCAAAGGAGAAAGAAGTATGATGTGGTGATATATGGCTGGGCGGGGATTGCGTGGTCTGTTTTCGAGCCAAATTTGAGTGAAAATGGAGAAGTTATTGATCTTAACCCAGACTTTGCCAATGTTGTCTCTTCTTTGGAAGAAACAACTTTTCCTAAGAAGCAACTGGTGCCGTTTATGATGAAACTGAGCAAAGAGGATTTGGAGTTGCTAGTTGGATTTGTTAAAGAAGGGAAACTGAAGACAGTTATTGATTCAAAGCACCCATTAGAAAATGCACCCAAGGTATGGACCAGAAGTATGGACCAGAAGTATGGAGGGGCATGCAACCAGCAAGATAATTATCGAGATGTGACTATGTGACAAGTTTAGAGACAGTTGATATTCTAGTGTCATGGCACAGGGGAATGAATAATTAGGTAGAGATTAGGGTTTCTATTTGCAAGCCTGTGCTTGTGCGCAATATTGGCTTGTGTCTATAGGGGTTTTTGAAATAACGAGAGCTGCGTGTATTATGAATCAATTAACCTAACTAATTTGCTACTCCCAGAATCTTATAAAAAATTACTATACCTAAAGTACTTTATTATTATAAGAGAAGACTTATGCTTGCAACAACATATATAGGTAAAAAGCTTGCTCTTAAATGAGAGAACTTGTAATAATATGTATACAAAATTAGCTGCTTTATGCAAATGATAAAAGCATCGAATTCTCCTAACTTTTTTCAAAACCATAGAAAAACAATTAATCTGCATCAGCCCAACTCAATCAAAAATCTCTTGCGCTTCAATGATGCTGTGCTGACTGCAAACAAAGAAACCACAAGATTAGCAAGAACAGAATTCAAACTAGAGTAGAAATAAAGCTTCCCATTCCCTCAAATCTTTTCTTGTATGCCTACGCAACTTTTAGCTCAAAGTAGAAAAGTTTTTTATAGTCTACTTGGTGACTTACTGTTCATCCTTGGTGACTCGGTAATATTTTTCAGCATGCTGGCGTTGGCCAATCAGCTGTGCAAATCTCTCATCATGGGTTATAACTATTAACTGAAAATTCTCCTGACCCTTTCTGTCCTCCATAATTCTATTAATACAAGAAAGAACAAAATTAGGTATTGGTTCAAGATGCATTATTACTTTTTGGGTGTAGGCTTCGGGAATAATAAAAACAAGGATCAGAACATCAATTCCAAAATAACAAATACATTCCAAGGATTTTGATGGCATTTTTTTGTACTCCACCCAGTATATGCTTTCAGTACTAATAATAAACAAAGATTATTTTGAAATTTAATTAACACATAATGCCACAAGCAAGGGTTAATTGGGTCACTTGTGCCACTTAAGGGCTAGAGTAAAAAATTGAGCAAATTGGATCTTTTTCATTTTGTTACTATCATATAAATAGAAACTCTAGATTTTGCATCCCCTATTTTCCAAAACAATAATTTTGTTCAATTTAATGTCTTATTCTTACCGTAAGAGAGCACCAGCAAGACTCTCAGCATTTGGCCCATCTAGATTGGTAGTTGGTTCATCAAGTGCAAGTATACCACAGTTTAGGCAAAACGTCTCAGCTAGAGCTAATCTTATTATAAGTGACGCAAGGACCTGAACACGATATATGAAACAAACAAGTGTTATACGATGTTTAAGGCCACAATAATCCTAACTAAACCAGCTTAGTAATCAATACCAACTAAAATGTTAACATGTTGGTTTTGGCTGGAACTGCAGGTTAAAACCTCAAATCGGACCATTGATTGATGCACAGCATCTGAACAAAGTACACAAATAAGACAAGGACCTGCAGTTCCAAATAGGTTTTCTTTCTTACCAAACAACAAAAGCTTAAAAAGGTGCTATAAAAGGATCACCTTCTGACCAGCACTGCATCTACCTCGCATTTCTAGTTCAGCATCACCAGTTTGCATGAGAACCTTAAAATTTTAATACACAAGTATACAAAAGAAGCAAATCATTATTTTTTAAGACAAGTTCCTTACAAGAACGAGAACCCTAATAAAACAAAACTTCATATTTCCAACAGAAGTGGGAAATTTAAATATGTGTATTTCCCCACCGAAATAAATCAAACCAGAATAGTTAAGGAAAATCTTCGTAACTTCCATGAGGACTTGTTGTTCAGTATAACTTAAAAGGATGGAATAGTGGGAAGTGCACTGTTTGCAATAGGCAAGCATATGGAAAAATGGAAGCATGGAATCGGACCTATCCTGGCCAACAGAAACTTCTAACCAACCCCTCCCCGCCCCCCCCCCCCCCCCACACACACACCCACCAATGGAGTAGTCTATTCCATCTGGGTGCAATAGGGAGGGACTAAAGTGCAAAAAGAAGGGGCGTGACAAAAAAATTTCATCAGCATTCCACTGTTCCACAATTCCAATCTCATTCAGCATATATTCCAGAATTATTTCACACTCTTTCACTAGTCTACACTTGTTGAACAAGTACTAAGGGTATTACTAGATATTGTATAATTTTGGAAGGTTTATGGGTAAGTTCTCCAAAACTACCCCAACTAACCTAAGAAAGGAACATGTTGAAGAACTTACACGATAGCTATAAGATCTTGTGCCTACTCCCTCTGAATCAGAACAGATACTTATATAGTCAATATCTTGCCCCCTGTAAGTCTGCTGCCACAGTTCTTTTATTATTTTGTTAATCTCCTCCATTTTCATTGAATGAAACCGCATGAGTGCCCTTTAGTGCCAACATATTATAAGAAATAGTCAATCAAATAATTGCAAAAGTAGTAAAAATTAATGAGTAGGCTTAGGATCATACTTAACATGACTCAACCTTTAATTAGAGAGGACTACCCGCTTAAGTATCATGGACCACCAGATCATTAAAACCCTAGCCATCTTTGACTTGTTAATATAAATTTCTTATTTCCAAATTGACCAACATGTAGTTATAACATACTACCAAGTATGGTATTTTCCTCATTTATACCCATCACTCTCTCTTGACAAGCTCGATAGGTCTTCATGTCACAGACTTAATTAATTACATCTTTCATTTAAACAGCACAGGTCATGATGAGTCAAAATTGTGTGCCAGGAAGGGAATTTCAAAAGAAAAAGGGTTAGAAAACTAAAACATGAAATCACTCACTTATCAAGAGCATTGTAGTAACGGTCCAAGTCCTTGTTTGCCATCTCAGTTGTCTGAAAGAAATGAACATCAGTAGGGAGCTGAAGGCTAAAAAACCTTGTTTGTGAAAAAAGAAAAACTTGTAAAAGAGCCCCTAATTACTGTTCACAAGTTGCAGCAACACTCTATATTATAAAGATAAAAAAAAGAAAGCCCGCAATGCATTACAGAAAATAAGAAACAAAGAGCACACTGGCTGAATCTTTTACACCATCTGTAAGTTGTATTATCACATACCCAGTAAAAGAATTAAAGAATAATGTAATGAAAAAGAAACCATCTCATCTAAACCTCAGAAAGTGTGACCATTTCATGATACGACATCTGGCTTTTCAATTACCAACTAATTAGATTAAAGTTACCGTATTAAAACTAAAAAACATTGCATCATGATCAATAGGTAACCATGTTGTTTACCAACTAATTATATAACTCATGGTTTTTTGGAGTATACTACATTAGGGCTGTCTTTCTAATTTCCCCAATTATCAAATCTTCTTTTTTGTTTTTTTGGAAATACTAAAATCTTCACATTGTCAAAACCTTTACAAAAAGAAGAGCTCTTTTGCATATGTTTCAAGAGAAATTGAAGCATTTTCAAAAGGAAAAAATGTACCTTAAGTTGAATAAGCTGGTTGAAGTAGCGCTTTTCTATATCTTTATATTGTGGCTGTTTAAGCTCAACCTTATGCCTTGATGTGTTGCTCTGGTAAACAGAGAGAGTGCCCTGACACCTATTTAACTAAAAAAACAAACCCATAGTTTAAATGAAATATTCAGGTAGAACTGTCTCCACTGAACTTATCTTATCCCATACTTGGAGAGATGAGAGAGAGGAAGTAGGGGGTTGGGTGCTTATAAAAATACTTCCCAGTCTGCAAGGGTTATATTAGGAGTATCTGAGGTTCTGTAATGTTCCAAAGCAAAGTTGTCTATTCCAATTAAAAAGAAAATTGAATTTACCCCCATACTAAGGACAACACCAATTGCCCATTGGTGTAAAGTAAAGGTACTACACATTGCATCTTACTCAGAAAATACAAAACTGTCATACAACTACTGTTTCATGATTTCTCGCCCATACAAGATATCTATCACTCAATTAAGCGTCATAACTTGCAGATGTGCATGTATAATCATGTCAAACGACTTACTAAAAATAATAAAAGAGAAATAGCAATGACCACCCAACATTGTATTGAAATTTTTAGAAAAAGAAATTAAATAAGAAACTACCTCAGAAAGAAGCCTATCCTTTTCCTGAAACAGCCTCTTAAGATCAGCTTCTATGCCCGACATGGTACCAAACGAGATAGCCTTTTCCTCGAGCGACTCAATTTCACGGGTGAGTTGATCTACCTCAGATTTTGTTTTTCGGTAATTCAAATTGTCATCAATGTTTCTCTTCAGCTGGTCTTGGTTTATCATAAGCTCCTTGCTCTTGCTTAGCTCAGCATTGAGCTCCTGTTTTCGTAACTCATTTTTCTGCAACTGGGATTTTGATAGCGAGTGTTTTTCCTCCGAATCCTTTAGCCTCTCCAATTTCTTAGACTCAATAAACCTGACTAAGTAAAATTTGTGAAACGAATCAATAGAGTTACTACATATCAAACCTGACCAAGTAAAATTGTTTTTTTTAATTGATATTGACTTGACTGGTCTTGTACCAGAATGGCATGATATTGGTCTGAAAATTAAGCACAATTTAAACCCATATCAACCAATAGTCAATTAAAAAAACAAAAAGAGGTGCCTAAAAAGATGCCAAAAAATTATCAAACCAGCACATAATGGTCCGATCCAGTACAAGAACTTCAGTGTTGCTCTTGCCCCAAACCAAAAAATCTGGAAGTCAGATTAATAAAACTGTGCCTTTTCTGGAGAAGCTAGAGAAAGAGGTCCCTGTATGACCAAAGGGTGGAAAAGATGTCCCCATTTCTACCTTAATGTAATGGCAACACCTTATTACATAAATAATGCCCACATCCAAGACAATTTAAGGATTTTATGTCTCAGCGAAGCAGGGATTTTTTTTTATTTCTGCATAAATGCTAGATGTGTGGACAGTCTTTCTGGAGTTTCTTGATATTGTTGTGCATGTGTACCTTTTTCTGTTATTTAAAAAAAAAACTTTTGGGAAGAAATAACTGACTCTTTAATACGATTATTAAGAGCCAAGAGTGTTTCAGTTTCTTGTTGGAAGCTCCTCTTCCTCTCTGCCAGCTCATCATACTCCCTCTCAAGTCGTGATTCTAAATCAGCATGCTCCTGATTCAGCTTATCTTTATCCTTTGTTGAGGTCACCAGAGCTTCCTCTAAATGCTACATTATACATTAAACCAAATAAGTTGGGTGCCTAATACTTACCTTGCTGTCTAATACTTACCAAGGCATAGCTATGTCATAATTAAGTTGTGACCCAAACAATCTGACATCAACAGCATGTACCTTTGCTAGTGCGCTTATCAGGTACTATAGCAGTATAGCACATGCATTAATAGTTCCAATACAGACTTTATGGTAAAACTTGCTGCCATGGGACAAGTCAAAAAAGAAAGAACATAAGAAATTGAAGGAAATTTTGAAAATTAGCAGTTTTGTTTTTTAATATTATGAAGACAGTTTGCATACAAATGTCTCCTAAGGTAAATTCAACTCTTTTTTTGTTAATTTCTACTTTGAGTTTGCACATATTATACATGCTAACTGCACCGGTGTAAACCAGAGGCAACATACCCCCAAAATACATCTCAAGAATACATGGAAATACTGACCTGCATGAGAGTATATGTGTAAGTTTACAAATAACTCAAATTAAGTACTAAGTGCACCTTTTGATTAAGTTCTAATTGAACTCTTTCTTCACATGATTGATTGATATCCTCATCAGATGTTCTCAGCTTGTGCAAGATGGCAGATGCCTTCAGCTTTTCTTCTCTGAGAGCATGCCACCTCATCTGAACGTTAGCCACATCATCATTTAGGGACTGCTGTTTCTCCCTAAGCATCTCGACTTCATTATTTAGTGAATCCCTGCTCCCAGGGAATATGTATCAGATTTCTGTCTCAAGACAGGAAAACAGTATGTACGACAAAAGCAGTACTTCTACTGGTCCAAATATCCTAGTTGTTCACATTACTGCCCAGTATTTGTTTCCTTTTCGTTCATATTGCTTAATATTGGAAGCTGTCTGGTTAATTGAGTCACAATTCAAGAACTCAGTTTTAATCATATTAATAAAGGCTAACACAGCAAAATTGTAATTAGTTCAATTGAACAACATGTACAACAGAATTTTTCAAAATTTCAGTCTGAGGACTGAAATTACAATGATTGGTATTATGTAAAGCTTCTTCATCACTTAGAGCAAACAGAGCACCTCAATTCAAGCTTTTAATATTGCTCAAATTTGCAGCATTAGATTTTCTCCCTTGCAGAAATCCTATTCCCTATTATAAAACATTTCCACTCCCATTTTCAAATTTTCTTTCTTCTTATTAGAGTAAACTAGGGCTACATTGTGTTGACTTCAAATCCCTTTAGGCACCTGACTCAAGTGGGCAGTATCTGAACTGTCCATCTTAATCTGAAAGCTGACCAGCCATCTATAAAGCTGCCTTTGTATCGATGAGACAGTCAGGATGCAGGTCTGTAGTTGAGGTCTATAAGAATTGACCAACTATGCCTTAATAAAACCAACAAAAGTGAATCCTAGAAAGGTGGAACTGTTAAAAGCCCCTAAATATTTAGCCAAAACGAGTACCTTTTGCTCTGTAAAGTATTAATCTCTAGCTTAATTTCCTCTACTGATCTGACCCATTGAGCCCTTGAATCGAGTCTGTGCTCCAACTCTTCCACTTGAGGCCTTAAACTTTGCATGTTTTGAAGGAGCCTCTCAACCATTTCTGCCGGCTCAAGTAGAGCTTCGACTGCATCTTTCTCTGTCTTCACATGTGCAAGAACTCCCACAAGCTACAACGCACATCACAATTGATTATTCTAAGGTATTCAACCTCACATAGTCGCACTAATGCAGTCAGTCCTCAAAATCTTGAAACCATGCAGATGCAAACAGTTCATCCTAATTTAATTTATTTAGTTGTCTTCCTACTTTAACCTCTTGTTTTCCAAAAGACTCGAAGATTATACACCAGAATATTACCAAATAACAAAAAGAGCCCCAATGTGGTGTTATATCGTAATAGTTCTATCGTTTATTACCTGCCTTAAGCAAAGAAGTATCAATAAAGCATCTAAAAAAGAAAAGAAATCCCCAGGGGATGGTCAAAAGAGGAAACATTTTCTTTCCTTTTTAACTGTCTTTGGTTCCCTGGATAGATTGAAGTAGCTTATGGAGGACTTGATAGTAGCTGGCATTTGTCAACCATTTTTTTATACTCAAACACCAGGTTTCATCTTCAAATCCTCAGTCCCAAATAAATCAAATACCCATTCATAAGGAGGAAAGCATGCACTAAAATTGGAGGGAACCATTCTTTGTCCTATACATAAATAATTGAGACCTTGAACCTGGATAAATAAGAACAAAATAAGAAAAAAAAAATACATCATCAAATTCTTGGCTTTTCTGGTTAAGATCCTCAGTAAGCTCATCTATGTTCCTCTTAGCTAGAGGTATGCTCTCCTTGCCAAGTTTGACATATTCTTCATATGTCATACGTAGCTTGTCAAGTTGTTGGAATTGCGTATCAACATTTGAGCACTCCACTGCCAGCACTTTCATGTGCTCTGCTGAGCTTGCACTCTTTACCCTTTGCTGGAGATTGAGAGAGAAAGAGTTAATATAACACAGGCAGCCACTGCCAAGTTTTTGCAAAAAAAAAAAAAAAAAGAGAGAGAGAGATAGAAAGAGGATCTTTATTAACAAAAATATAAACCAGGTTTGGGCATTCCCTTCCTGTAGGGATAACTTAATTACTATCTTGAATATCTGTGCTGTACTGATATTGTGATGTATGTACCTTCTAGCACGGCCCATAACTTTGGAATACTAGTGCCACTTGACTTCTTTGAGCATTACTTAAGCTGGATCCAAGACAAGTATATCAATACCAAGTGGTACATAAATCCATGGTTTCACCTACAAGATAACAACTTTGGAGAACAATAGTATATAAAATGGTACCTTTTCTACGAATTGATCCTCCTCATCAGGGGAGAAAGGACGCTCACAGCACGGGCATATATGGTGTGCACGTGCAACTCTCTCAAAGGGATCGAACATCTGTCTCATCCCGTCAGCTATGTTGTATTTGCTTTTCTGCACATCTCGCTTCTCCATGGCCTCCCCAAAAACTTTTGGGAAGATGTCTAAGTCAGTTTCCATTTGGATGAGAGATCTAAGTTTCGAGTCAAGAAATCTTCTCTTGGCTGCCACAAATTAAAAGGTAATATTAAATCTAGTATCATATGCAACTAAACCCAGAAAAAGCCAATAGCCACCAAAGTATCCAAACAACACGAATAACTTCATGTCACCCTGCAGAAACTCACAATATCATGTTTCATAAAGAGTATGTCTGTACATGAGTTGTTTCTCGTTATGTAGTGGTACACATGGTGGGCTGAAGCTCTGACTGATCATAATCAATTCATTCTGAAATAAATCAGTAGATCAAAGGCCTGAGCAACTTAAGGACAATTACCAATGTGCCGCAAAACAACAACTTGTCACAACATGAAGTCAGACCTGGCATGGTGAAAGATAAAATAAAGAAATAGGCTACCATCCAACTCTTTTTGTAGCTTGGACGTGTGATTTGTAGCATCCTGTATTTTCATCTGCACTAATTTCACTTCCTTCTCCGCTTCCAAGCTTTTTGAGCTCAAGTCATCATATTCCCTCTTCGCAGAACTGAAAATCAGACAATTATGTAAGAAGCAAATTTTAGTCAAGCACCCATCAAAATAAAGCAGCAGGGAAATAAAAGAACAACAGTACCCAAAAGCTTGAGAGATCTCCCTCTTCAAATCTTTGTCAGAAGGAAGGCGCCCTTTAAGCACTCCTCTTATTTTGTCTTTATGCTCATCAACACTGCAATTTTAATTTTTTTTTAAGATTAACAAAAAGAAAACTGGTTAGAACAAAGTTTGTCTATGTACTTCAATATTTATGTAACTGTAAGACTGATCCTAGTCTATATGGATAACCCTTTATATGTGCAATGTTACTGCATGTTTGTCTGCTGCCCACCAGGGTGTGAATGCATGCCTATGATTCCCTCTGTAGCTTATGACCATCTTTCTGCTCACTCTTAACTTTAAAAATAATGACATATCGGACATGCATGCAAAAATCCAATATAAACATACATTTTTTTTAGCTTCTTCTCGTGTGTATCCAGTTCATCTTTCTTCATCCTAAGTATGACCCTGTCATCTGAATCAGTTGCTAAGTTGTCCTTTTCCCGGTGCAATGCTTTTATCTTCTGATCCAAGCTGAATATTTCTGTTCTCTTATGGTTTATGTTTGACTCATAGTCACTCTCTGCGAGAATTAATGTCTTCTTCTCCAATTCATTTTGCTATAAAATTAAACCGAAACCTCTAAATAAAAAAGAAAAAGCAAATGATAGGCACTAATTTATAAATACAACATCACTTTGACCACAACACTCCCCTAAACAAGGTTGCCCGGACATGTGTTTTAAACTGAGGGTAATTTCGATTAAATTGAATACAACTAAAACTAAGTTGGGACTTTAGCGTGGAACTGATATTAATTTAAGCTAATAGGGGAATTTCAAAGTTTTACATCAGAGATTTCAGTATATGAATCAGACATAAATCCTAAATAGTGCAGGTAATTTTTGTCATCATGCTGACTCAGGCAAAAACCCAATAAAACAAATAGATCATAACAAGTCCCAAATAAAATTGTATGGAAAGAGAAGAACTAACAATTAGAAAAGAACTGCGACACTAATACCAAACGAAATAACTCATAGTACACCGCAAAACAGTACTTTAATCCTTGAATTTGACCCAAAATATAAGTGAAAGACAAAGAAAGTACGAGAGCTTTCTCTCTCTCGTCAATATGAGAGAGGTTAAGGTTCGAAAGCTCAATCTCTGCAACATCACGCTCTTTCTCCTTTTCTCTTATGCGCCTCGTTAAGTTTGACTGCAAGCTCAAATGTTAATTGAAGGGAAAAGAAAAGAGAAACATCATTTCTGCCCCTGAAAAACAATCTTATTATTGAATGCACATGCAAAATATGAAAACTACCACAATAATGACATGCACAACTTCTCTTACGTTGTTCAAAAACTACTCCCTAGTTATTCATGTTGAGAGCAACTACAAGGACGGGTAAGTTTGGACATCAGTCAAGTGTAATAAGAACACAAGTTACGTCTTTTGTTATGAAGAGTACAGATGGTATCTCTGGTTTTACAGGGGTATTTCAAGGTTTTGTAAGAAAATGGATATGACATCACACCAAAATTAAGAAAAGATACTGTGCATGTTGAAAAAGAAGCTAGCTAAAATCAATGTTAAAAATTATTTCAGAGACCTCAGATTTCATATTTTCTTGTTTCTGGAATTCCATCTCAGAGCAACGAGCTTTAACTGAATCATATCGATACGATGCAAAATCCAGTTCCTTCTTATTCGACCTCTGTGTTAACAGTATAAAACAACCCACAAAAGCAATGAACCCATCAATTGAGCCTCAATTACATAACATTAAGGGGAAAAAACAAAAATTTACAAACAAAAGATATTTAGATTGAACGGATACCCCATAAGGCATAAGTCCAATAACAACGAACAGAAATCATAGTAGCTCATTCAACTTCACCAAATTGAATAAACAGCCTAAACCCAAAAATAATAATAAACGAGCTGAAATGTTTCAAGAAAGTAAGCAACATGAACACCAAGTCACCAACAAACTCGAACAGCCCAGATAAACCAAAACCGACTTGCTATCTTGTTTTAAACGGAACCAATATGACCTGAAAAGCACAATTACTTTTTTATACAAGTTATATTTGCAACACACCTGACCGGACTTTGAACCTGAAGTAACCTGATATGATACATGGTATAATACTTGAACCCGGCCGACACTACACCCAAAATCAAAGATGATTTGCACATCCCTTGAAAGGCTTAAATGGAACCTTAAAATAACTTATCAAGGAACTAACTGAAACCAGGACCCAACAACCCCAAGGCCCCAAGCCAGCCAGAACCAGGAGCAAAGTCAAACCTAACATCACTCAAAACAAACAAGCTGACAGATGGACCCAAAATCCATTTTTTAACAAGCTGAGAAGTGGACTTGAACCTGACCTGACTCGACGAGACATTCTTCACTTCTACAATAATGATTAGCAGTAACTAATCACATTTTAAGCATTCTGAATGATATAAGCAAGGTTCTTACCTTCTTGTCAGCTAAATCCTTCTCGAAATCCATCAGCCTCGCTTTAATTCGATTAGTGAGGTTGGAGGCCACGTCATTAGTGAATGGAAGTTCAGGAAGCGAGCCAAGATTATACCTTCTAAATATATTCCCTATGGCGGAATCCCTTTCATGCCTGGACATCATGTGAGCCTGGAAATTATTTCAAAGTGATATTGTCAAAAAATCCAACAATGATTTTTTTTTTAAATAAAAGCACCACTAGAGAACTACACTATTAATCAATTATGCGATATTAGATTGACACAAAAGGTGTCATATATGAACGAGGGACTGGAATTCAGGCAGCCAATTGGTTTCCATGTGATTCAACTAGTGGTTACTACCACAGGTTTGACTTATGCTCTGGTACAGTACAAACAGATCAAAATGTAGCATTAACCTGACAAGCAAGGTTGTAGCTGGCAGCTTGTACCATCAAAAAGTGGAAGTTCTAATTTACTTATCAATCGAATATGGTGTCATGAAATCAAAATCCAAACAACAACATCAGTCCAGCAAAAGCTTCAAAAAGTAAATTACATCAGCCTCAGCCTGGAGCTTCCCAATTTCACGTGTAAAATCATTAATGGATTTAAACAAAGACAAGCTTTTTGTCTCTTCATCTCCCATCTCTCTCTCCAACTTGTTGACCTTCATCTCCAATAAAGCAATTCGTTCATCAAATTTTGTTTGCCATTCTTTCAGTTCCTCATCCGTATCTACAGAAATTGTAAAATAAATTATATACTGAGGATTTTACACAGATATACAAAGTACTTTCCTATTCTAATATTGGTCCGTAAAAGTTTCGAAGGCCCATTAAAGACCTCCGCTTTCGATTTAAAACAAATATAATATTGACATTCGTCTAAAAGATGGATAAGAATCCATGTCGCCGTAGCATTAACATACGGATTTGATAACATGGACACTAAGGTAGATGGAAATATTATTTTCAGTGGATATGAAGTGGCATTACTGCCAAAGTCAGTCTCCTCCATTATGAAAAGGATAATGTGAACACCAATGCCAACATCCATGTCACTAGGTATCAATGACATGATCACTGACATTTTTAAATTAAATATCTCAAAATAGATTTATCCTAGCAAATTTGCAAAACTCTCAAGTTAAATTTATGTAAATTGAAACATGTAGAATCAAAAAGTTCCCATCAGGAACACTTTGACGGCATGGATTCCAATTTGGTTCTTCAAAAATGTCTGAATTTTGCAATTTGTTCCCTGCGAAATCTAAACTAGCTGATAAGGTCTAAGGGGCATTCGAACAATGGTGCCTATAAACAATACAATAAAGAATTTGACTGGAAAAACTTCTCTTGTATATTGTATACCTTCATTTTCTTCGGCAAGTGCAGCATATTGAGTCTGCTGGAGCTTGAATAATGTGCTTCTGGCAGTAGAATGGGTTGAGATCTGATCCTGGAGCTTCCTCAGCTCCTTGAGAGTTGTTTCCATTTGCAGAATTTTCATCTCAGTGGCCTCTATGCTGCCTTCCAAATCCTTCATCTGAGCTTTCAATGCCTCTGATTTCTCCAGGTCTTGGCTTATGTTGTCTCGTAGCTGCATAAACTCAATATAAAACATAATTATATGATGTTGAAAAAAAAGGAATAACCGCTATGTGTTAATATAATTGATAAGATTAGAGGTCTTCAGCCTAAAACACCAAAGAAACAGGGGAGATCATAATAATAGGCTAAATTATACTGAAAGAGGTAAAGAGGGCCTATCGCTGGCAAATATCAGTACGAAACTTAAAGAGAATTCAGCAATCTGGATATAGTATACTTTACGCTAATTAGTTTATAGGCATAGTGCTATAATACTGGTATCATTATTATATGAATCAAATTCCAAGAAGACTAATCATCAAGAATAATACCTTAAAGGCTGCATCTTTTAAAGTTTGAAGGTTTTCTAGCTTTAGCTTGTAAGTCTTTATCTCCTGAGCTTGATCCTTGTGAAGCTTCTTTATTACTTCCAGAGCTTTTGTGTACCTTTTTCAATTAAAAAAAAGTCAGATAATAGAAAATTCTTAGGTGCATTTACCGGCCAGTACAGATTGATCGAAAATCAGTTTTCAGTTTTCTGAGTGCATTCTTTGGTTGGCTCATATGGTGCTTAGAATGAGACACAAATATAAGGGGTGATACCGTCATACTTGAGGCGTAAAAAAACCAAGGCTAAAAGAGACCCAGTTGCAACCTGCAGTAGCAGCTTAAGAAAAATCAGGATTAACTAATAGCCTGTTTGGGCTTTAATTCAGATAACAATCCAACATTTTCAGCACTTATACCTAAAGAGACAGATAACACTCTAATCATGGTCAGCACAAGCTGGTACTTGAGTCTACAGGTTCAAATTTTAACAGTTTGACACCTAGACTGCAAAATTAAATTAGTATACACAGGACCTAACTATATATTGAGCATATTAAAAAAGCAAAATTAAGTAGTTTCCTGATTAAACTCACCAATCCCATAACCAGAAAAAAGAATTAATTACCTAGTGGCAGAAAAGATGTCGTCAAACTTTTTCTTAAGAGTAGAGGGATCTTGCAAAGGCCAATTGGATTCATCCTGGTGCACAAAAATCACATTCTCTAAAATAGCCTTTGACACACCCATCAAAGCAGGTATCTCTCTGTCCATGTCAGCACACCTATAGCTAAGGCACACCTTCTGAATTCCAAAAAAAAAAAAAAGATAAAGATGTCAGAGAAAGGAGAACAATCTCATGCGCACATAGGTAGGTAGGGAGGGAGGGAGGAAGGGACCATCTGTCTATTCCTAATTCAAAATTATCGATGAACAGCAGGTATGTTTGGGGACTGCTAATGTACCTAAGAAATGCCACTGCCTGGCACAAATGATGAACATTTTTACAGAGACCTAATATATGCTAGATACAACTTTAAATCATAACAGCCAAAAAGTTCTATACCCCTAAAAAAGGAATACAGGACAAAAATACCATACAAAAAATGAAAAGGCACATCCCCTTGGAACCCCAGGAAGCATCCAGACCATTCATCTAAAAGCTGAAACCCCCACCCCTGGAAAAAAAAAATCTTCATGTGGATCAATCGCACGGTCCAGATACTGCCAATTGTAATCAGGCAGCTGAGACCTTGTGGACTCCAAAAATATTCCATAGGAATACCAGCTCGTACAAAACTATGCAACTGATCCTTTATGGCATCATGAGAAGAAACATAGCAACCCTTTTGCAGCATGAGCTCACACACAAGTACAAAAAAAGAGAGGAGGGAGAGAAAGAGAGACCTCTCCAGTATGAGGATTAATGGTCTGAAGAACGCTTTCAATGGCCTTAAACTCCATTTTCGAGGCCTTTTGAGTGAGCTGAAATGACCTTATACACACCACATCCTTCCCGGCTGCTGTCTTGAACCTCAGCTTTATTTGTCCCTTTGTCTCTGTCTCTCCAGCCACCTACAAAAAACCAGAATAAAAGAATATTATTTTGACTTTTCTTTCTTTTTCATAGGAGTGGATCCTGCATCTTACACCAATGATGCCTCACTCCAACCACCTGAGCTGCCAATGGTTTGTCGTTGTTTTAACTTTTATGTTGATTTGGAAAACTTCAATGTGTTAAAGCAACAACAGAGTAGCATTTTCACTAGAATTTTCCTACCTGGTGCAAGAACTTAATTCTTTTCTGCCTCAACAGAATCAGTAAACATGCAACAAATATTGATAATGACTGTAGATATCTGTTTTTAAACATAGGAAAAGAAAAGGGAAGTGCACTAAGTTCTTTTCAAAATTGACTATGTAGCTAACTGTTCAGTAACATTTACAAAGAGAGAAAAATAGAGTTAGCGGCATTTAAAAAGACACCTTTGGGTCCTAAGAGGGAGGTGCACTAACTTCTATGTAACATTTTGTTACCAATTTGGGTGAGACAAAGAATAGTGCTAAACTGGGTTAGCGACTATTCCAAACTACTATTCTATGTTTGGGTGTGTTTGGGTTAGCAACTAGGGACTATTCTTTGTTTGTCTTTTGTGGGTTAGCATGCTATTCTACTAACCCAACCAAAAGTTGGGTTAGTGACTATTCTCAATCTTTGAGTTAGCGACTATTCTCACTAACCCGGGATTTCATCCAAACACAACCCGGGATTTCATCCAAATGCACCCGGATCCGGGGACGTTTGGATGAAAGCTTGGGTTAGTGAGAATAGTGAGCTAACTCAAAATTGAGAATACTCACTAACCTAACTTTTGATTGGGTTAGTAGAATAGCATGCTAATTAACCCACAAAAGACAAACAAATAATAGTCTCTAGTTGCTAACCCAAACACATCCAAACGCAGAAAAGTAGTTCGGAATAGTCGCTGACCCGGGTTAGCACTATTCTTTGGCTCACCATTAAATAATTAACTGAACTGGATACTTTATAAACAACCCAATGTTTATTTCCCAAATTGGTAACAAACTGTTCAATAACATTTAAAATGAGAAAAAAGAATAAAGAAGTTAGTTAACACACCTTTGGGTCATGGATGAAGCTTTGACCTGATCGCGAATTTGGAGGGAGTTCTCCAGTACAAGATAGCTTCAAGCATTCGATTATGGTCTTCAAAGAAATTTCACAAGTGAGTTAAAAATGGCCCTTTCTGGTCTTTGATGATTCCTATCTACTCCTTTTTTACTGTACTCCCTGTTTGTATTCTCTTTGCCCCCTTTGCATCGTCATTTCAGTCACACAACTCTTCCCATTTTATTATTGGAATAATTTTTGGAAGAAAGAAATAAGTACCCCAGAAAAAACCTGAAAATGTCACGTAAAACCCTAACGAACAAGAAACTATCAACCACGCCCATCTCAACAAACGAGAGCTATTACTAGACTACCCCTCCTTTCTCCCTAATCTATCTGCTAATCAATTCAATGGAGGGATACTTTAAGGAGGTTACAGATTGTGCTTCGTGCTTTAAGGAGTATCATACTGTTCTAAATTTACTTTCTGAGCATTGCAATTATATATCTTTTAAAAGGGGAAGTGAAATTTCAACATGAAATTTTTCCCCATACTTTTTCATGCCCTATTCAATATGTTTATAATCCAGAAACTCAGAAACTTCGTTAGAGAGAACGAGAGATAGATAGAGAGTTAATACAGTTTTTCCAGCACCATTGGAACCGACGATGAGAGTAAGAGGTTTGAAGAAGGCGATGACGTGCTTGTTCTCTGGATCGAAGCTCCGTATGCCTTTAATCAGCATCTTATCTACTGTACTCATCGTTGAGTGCTGTTCCTCTCCTCCCTCCTTCTTCTTTTTATTGATGTAGTTTGTTAAATTAATCGGAGGATTATGAGGTTTTCTTCTGGGAGAAAGGGGAAGGAAGACTTGTCGGAAATGGAGGGAGGGTTTAGTTTATTGCGGAGCAGCAGTGCGACAGGGTTTTAGAAGTTTGGATTTTCTGTGCCCAGTGACTCTGAAGTCTTTATTTTAAATGTTTGATAATCGGGACGGATTTAAATAAGCGGTGAAATGAACGGACACAATCGGTTTGATGTTCACTTGAAGTTGTTCGATTCACTTCGTGATCTTTCGTGATCTCTGCATTCTGCTTCAATATGTATGTTGTTTTAATATTTAATGAATGTTATTTGTCAATTTAATATGTTATTTTTTTAGATTTTTTTAGAAAAATATGTTAAAAAAGTTAAAATATATGTGTCATTTAATAGAGTAAAACTAGAGTGTTCTTAAGTTCACCAAGTTTCTTTGTGAACTCTACTCTAAAACCTATCGGATTGGCTTCAAACAATGAATCCAAACCGTTGAAATCTTATGCGTCTACATGCAAAAATTTCAAAGTTTCGAATTAATTTAGTATAAAGTCAAGCAGTCAAATTTAAAAAGTTTATAAATTAATTTTAATGTATTTATTTTTTAACTTTTTTTTACCACTTGGCTCTATACAAAATTAATTTGAAAATTTAAATTTTTTGCATTTAAACGCATCGCTCGTAAGGTAGAAAGATTTCAACGGTTTGGATTCATCATTTGAAGCAAATCCGATAGGAGTTCACAAAGGACTTGGTGAACTTAGGAACACCCTAGTTTTACTCTATTTAATATGTCATTTAAGAAATATTATTTGTCATTTATTCTAAATTTTTTATGAAAATATATTATTTTGTATGAGAATTGTTTATTCTTTTTATGCCATCCGTTGCAATGCACGGGTAGGGGTGGACCCAGAGTGTTCCAGGGGAAGCTCTGCGCACCCCCCCCCCCCCCCCCCCCCGGAATTTTTTTTGCCCCTCTCTGGACGTTTGATTTGTAATTCGGGTTAAATTTAAGGTTAAAATTGAAATAAATTTGTTGAATTTTGATTGGTAATTAGAATTATAAGTTAGAGCATCAGAAATTACAAATTAAAGCATTGGAAAGTATAAGTTAAAACATTATTTTTTATCAAATATCCAATTGATTAATAGATTTAAATCCGATTCAATATTTTTTTGCCCCCCTTGACGAAAATCTTGGATCCGCCCATGTGCACGGGCAGACAGTGCTAACAGGAAGCAAGTCATTTCTTGCTTCTTCCATGAAACTTATTTTAGTAACCACCAGACAATTTTAGGAAATGAGGAGGTGAGGAAAAGGTTTCCCGACTAAATGTCGATTCAAAATATTTGTCTAATTCTTGACAATAAAATGCAGACCTATGGGAGTTTGAACTGAGGCTCAACTTTTCTTATAAATTTATAATTTTTGAAAGGACTGATTAGATATATATATATGGTTGGAATTAAACTCGAAAGTATAGAAAAATAAGTTCGCTATGCATTTCATATAAATCGCACATATATGTATATCTCTAGAAAAAATTAAAATCTGCACACAGTTTTTAAAGTTTTATAAATTTGCACATTATTATTGTTCCTTCCACATTATAATTTCTCAATTTTGACCATCGACCTACAATACTCAGTGAACAGTGGAGCTTGCACACCCGTACCATCCCATAGCCGTGGGATCTTTGTTGAAACGAGTGTGTATCCCTACGATAATGCATAGTCACAAGATTTGCGAATTATTCGTGGATAATTCATTTTTTTGGTGATGCCGGACCAAACGCCGAATTATTTGCGAATTTTATGAAATTTTTTCTGAATTTTCCGAATTTTTCCCATAACCATTTTTTTTGTTTTTTGTTTTTTTTGCTCCCTTGTAGGACTGAGATTTCTGATCCGGATAATTCCGAATTATTTCCGAATTATATCCGAATTATTCCCGAAAATTACGAATTTTTGACCTCGCCGAACCGAACCCGAATAATTCATTTGTCACTATGCAATAATGCATGGAATAAAATGAAGTACCAGCCGAGTTATAAGAAATACGAGTCTTAAAAATTCGTAAAATCTTATATTGAATCGCGCACACCTAATTTGATAGAGTCAGTGTGCACATAAGAAATACGGTGTGGACATTTAGCTTTTTTCCATGAAATTTAGTGTAGTCTCTGCCGATTTTTTATTAATCGAAAATAAAAATAAAAAATATCGTAAAAGGGTGTTGTTTCTATGAAATTTGTCCAGCGAACGGGACAATCTTTTCCGTTCTTGATTGTCCCGTCCTCATAATTCAAATATATGCACGGTACAATATATACGGATTCGATTGTACCGTGCATATATTTTTTTTCGGCTGGCCTTGGACGGGACTGTTTGTCCGTCCGGCTTTGTTTTTTTTTTGTTGATCATGAACGGAACGGATTATTCCGTCCAAATTTTTTTTGTTTTGTTAATTACTGTCTGAGATTTGAATTATTAGGACGGGATTGTTTGTACCGTCCGTTGAACGGGATAATAAATCCCGTTTTTTCTACATTTTATTTTTCCACAAAACGCTACCCTTTAGCAATATTTTTATTTTCTATTAATAAAAAAATCGGATTGGGTCCTGCTTTTGCAAAATCTATTTTTGTTTCCTATTCTTCGTTGAGGTATGTGAAGGGGCAAAAACGGATCGGATATGAATACGGATTGGATATTAGACATGTACAAATACAGATACATATCGGATCAGATATTTATTAAAAAAAATATTATTGAAAAATACTAAAGTTCATAATATTTATATAATTATAATGATGAATGACATAATTTTTTTCATAATATATATTAAACTATATGTATATATCTACTATTCAAATATGGATAATTGATACGTAAAACTAGAGTGGGAAAAATGGCACGGCGGAGCCGGCTCCGTCACGGAACAGCACGCCACGCGCGTCAGTTACGTGCCGTGTCTATTTTTTGAAACTTTGGCACGGCACGACACGTAGTCACGCGAGTCACGTGTAATTAGGACCATTAGATATTGATTTAATGGTGAATCTTGAATAAACTAACCTAAATTATGATTAAATGGTCACGCGAGTCACGTATGGTCACGGCACGTTTAGACACAGCGTGACCATTCACATGGCGTGACCACCCCTTGACATTTTAGTCACGGCATGGCACGGCACGTGAAAAATTAACTTAATCACGGCACGGCACGAGACCAAAGTCACGGCGTGTTAATCACGTCACGGCACGGCACAACACGTTTTTTCCACTCTACATAAAACCATATCAGTATATGTATCCACACAGATATTCGAATATCGGATATCCATATTTAATTTTTCGAATACGGATCAGATATTGTCCATCTGTCCATTTTGGTGTGTGGTTTTTCATGACGAGATATACTTTGTTGAGGAATCCGGACGATATTAAAAGAGCCCTCCGGACCAGATTAAGGAATCATTTAGTTGTAAGCCAAACCAAATGCACCCTCAATACATTAGAAGAGGAAGCATGCAACTTACATGGAATGAAAAGGAAATGAACGACATTCATGATTAATAATGATTAAGCTTATTGCATGAAAATCAATCCCCCTATATGTACAAATAATATATCTTTACGAAAGAGCTACAAAAATTAGTTATATCTCAAGTACTCTGATCACGAGAGCAACAGGTGTGCTATAAATAATTTAGAAGGGCAACTGTTACCAACATAACGGGATATGTACAGTATTTAACTCCCAGGTAAAACTTCTATGAACATATTCACCGTCGAAAGGGGCCTTCATAGCCCTTCGAACTCCAAAGACCCAAACAGGTTCATCGTTCATAGCCCTGCAAAAATAGTAAAACACTATATCAAATATACCCCTATATAAACTATTAAGGTGCTCAAAATGACCTCATATTTTCTTAACCTTTTCTCACTAAGCAAACGAGGAAGAAAGAGAGATATTTAGTTTGGAATTTTAAAAAATATTCAAGATGGGTGATAGAAGACATGTTTATGTCTCTCAAGGGTTTACATGATATTTACATGTTATGTAAGAGTGAGCCTTTATCAAACTTTAGCAAGCAATACCAACCCTAATCAATTGATGCTTGAGCAGCTCTCTTTAGGCGCATGCGGGCTGCCCATGACAGATTCTCATCAGAAATATTTTCCTTCATAGCACTTCGCTTCTGTAGCTCTGAAATTTGATCTTGCCATCTGTTTCTCCATTCTGCTCTAGTCTCCATTTCCTGTCAGAATTTAATAAAATTATTATTGTTTTATTTTATATCACAAGTTATTGAATTAATTTCGGTCTGCATGTGAATAAAAGATCACTATCTTGAACTTTAGTACAGTTTTGATCATGTATTATATGTAGAGGACAAGACAGTTATTACTGAGTTAAATTGATGAGTTAATTACAGATGTAAGGCTTAACTCAATCAATCAGGGGTTCTATTGTCAATCAAACAAATATCATACCAGTTAGACCTGGCAACACAACTTGCCAACCAAAATTGAAATCCATGATCTGAACATATTACAACCTTGCAAACTTGTACAACCAACAACAACTGACAAGTTTAATACGAGACAGTATACCTTCCAATTTGATTGAGATTGGCTGTGGTATTATGGCTGAACCTGAACTCAGTTATTTGCATAATCTAACCTATACAAAAATTCTCCTCAATGGTCGAGGATTTCTGTTACATAAAGTGGGGCTTAGGACCAATTAGGGAGCCATACCACACCAGTGAAATATAGTACCAACTGAAGTCACGCTATTACAAATGTAATACAAGTCAATTTTTAGGGCATCCGTGCAATTTTTGGTTAATACTGATGTTCTTTTATTTGTTTGTGAACATTTGAGATTTTGAATCCCAAACTAAAATCAACTACTGCACGTGTTTTCAAATCCAACCAACAAGAACTCAGTAATTTTACCGGTTCGTAGTGCCTGGCCGCCCGTGCTGTGAAGGCCAGGCGGGTAAACCCGCGAGCAAGCTGCTTATCATACTCGGCTCTGCGAGACGGATCCGATAAGGTCTCGTATGCCTCCTGAACTTCTATGAACAACTTCGTGTGTTCTTCCGTGCAATCAGACGGCGACACATCGGGGTGGTACTTTCTAGCCATGCGCTTGTATGCTTTCTTTACCTCCTCCGATCCATCTCGCGTTGTGATGCCTAGAAGTTCGTAGAAGGATAGAGAGGAGGTGCGGCTCGTTTCTCTTCCCGTCACAGTCGCCCATGTGCGAAAAGAGACGTGGCTACTTCGGTGACGATGGCAGTGGCGGGGGTGATCGCCGGAGAAGCGGAGGAGGGATCCACCTCCGCCTAATCTGATGCCTCCTCCAGCAACGGTCGTCATTGTATTGTTTTAGTTTAATCAATTTTTTTTTTTTAAGGAGTGGGATCCAGGGAGAGGAATGGGGGATAAGTACAAGGAATACGAGGTGCTTGCTTGTTCTTGTTCGTTTTGTTTATCCCGAATTCCCGATTGTTTTTAAATTTATTAGTGGAGAGGAGACTAAATAAGAGGAATTCATATCACCTAAAGTACCTCAAATTTTGAGTTTAGATCCAGACCGTCCGATCTTTTTTGGCACGAATATTTAAAGGGGGCCGTGCATCCTATATCGGGCCTGATTGACTCGGATTCTGATCAGACGGTTCCAGATCTAAACACAATATTTGAGTTACCTTAGAGGATCCGGACTAGGAGATTAGGACGTTCGAATCATCCGAAATTTTTATTAATAGAAAATAAAAAAATAAAAATATCGACATTAAAGAAGTATTTGACGAAAATTCGAGATATAGCTAAAACATAATAGTCTCTCTGAACCATTACGGCCAGCTTAACGAAATCAAGTTACTGCTAATTAACCGAAATAAATACTGTAGCTGGACGTTATGGTCAATAACGTCCAGTTACAATGTTTTTTTATTTTTCAAAAAAATTCACAAACGAAGCAGCAAAAGAAAAAAAACACTGTAGCTGGACGTTATGGACCATAACGTCCAGCTACAATGTTTTTTTTTTTAATTAGATATCATTAGCAATCAGATTAGCTAGCCCGTGATGGTCCATAACCTTCAGCTACAGTACCCTGGACGTTATGGACTCACGTTTTAGCTATATCTTGAATTTTCACCAAATGCTTCTTCAATGTCAATATTTTGTTATTTTATTTTCTATTATTAAAAATTTGGGGCAATTTCATGTATCCCCCTCAAAAACTTCAATATTACGTATTTCCCCCTTTAAAATTTGAAATTACATATTTCCCCTTCTAAACTTTCCAAACTCACAAATTTACCCATTTAATCAATAAAATATATTTAATATATTTAAAAATACTTAAATAATATTATTTCGGATTCTAAATTTTTTTCAGACCATTATACCCCTTCCTCCTTCCAATCTCGTTCTTTTTCTTAAATTCATGTGCGTCTCACACCGTCCCCACCTATGGATCGCAGCAATGCGGCGAGCTCCAGCTGCGTCAGGCTGCCGCACCATCCATGTCGAATCGGCGAAAGATGTCACGCAGCTACTTCAATCCATAGATGGGGACGGTGTGAGACGCTCATGAATTGAAGAGAGAACGAGATTGGAAGGAGGAAGGGGTATAATGGTCTGAAAAAAATTTAGAATCCAAAATAATATTATTTAAGTATTTTTGAATATATTGAATATATTTTATTGATTAAATGGGTAAATTTGTGAGTTTGGAAAGTTTAGAAGGGGAAATATGTAATTTCAAATTTTAGAGGGGGAAATATGTAATATTGAAGTTTTTGAGGGGGATATATGAAATTCCCCCTAAAAATTTCGGTTCGAATCATTGGTGACTTGGTGTGTGGGTTTGGTATAGTTATCTTTGTTTGTTATGATGCGCAATTGTCAATTTGACGGTAAATCATTCATTCAGGAGATATTCTTGTTTATTCTGAGAATTTAGATCTGAACCAAACGACAGTGATGTTTTGGAAGGGGCATTTTGTTTTCTCTACAATTCTCTGTAATTTAAGAGGAGCTGGGTTGTTTATTTTCTTGAAACCGATATATTGTGGTCTATTTGTGGGGGCGTTTTGAAGGAGCTTTCAATGCCATCCATGTCCTTGATAGATTTTTTTTTTTTTTTTTCACTCTAATTAGAAGGAACGCCTTTAAAAAATAAGAAAAGGAATATCGCAATATATTTTTCTGATATCTGATATCTGATTATTTTTTAAATTATAATTATAGAAAAAAATAGCTATTAAGATTTTGATTTTCACCAAGCTACATCGGATAGCTAGATATATTTGTATGATTATTTTTTTTGGCTAAATGATAATTGGAACATGATGGTTTCTCAAAAAAGATTATTGGAACATGATGGATTTCTTTGTATAGCACTCAACAATTCCGATATAATTAATGGTATGAACTTTGATGTACCTCTAAAAATGGATCCAACACTGCTGCTTTTCTCTAAAAAAATCAGAGTTCTGTTTTTCCGATTCCAACTATTCAAAAATTTTCATTCACCTATCTCAATAAAAAAACTTATTCATGCACAAATCTCAACAAATTTGAATGGTTGGGATCGGAAAAGCAGTAGAGTCCATTTCTCTAAAAACAGCTGAATTTTCAAATTGTTTCATATGTCATCTTTTACATAAACTAATAATGTGATGTGGATGTCATCTTTTGTGTATATAAATTACATTTGACCAACGTAAACATGTCCTAATAAGAGACACATGTTAGCTATCATGAACAATAATAACAACATTTTGCACCTTTTGTTGCGGTGGACGGAAAGGTCAGTTGAACCGACCAGAAAATTGATGAAAATATATAATAAAATGATTTGATTGGAACAAATCGAGGCTTTAGTTACTTGAGAATAAGAACTAAGTCTATTTACCAACTCCTGCTAAGCAGGTCCAGTGATTTCAAAGAAACTTACCCTCTCGTTCTTTTGTTTTCCCTTTTATTTTTTTTATTTTTTTTCGGTTGAGGGAAGGGTTTTGGAGGCATGGGAGGTTTGTGGAGGAGATTTTGGAGGAGAATTATCATTCTACATAGCATATGTCAGTGACAATTAGCTCTACAGCCCTCTTGAAAAAGACATCACGCAGTCTTACTACAACAACAAAGCAGGTTCTCGAAACTGGGGCAGTAATACAGTTGGCTAGAAATAAATATCCTACGACTATAGCTACCCAAAGGTTGAGAGTTCGAACTCCGCTCACGACTTCGCAGCCTCAGCAAAGATTTCAATAATAAAAAAAAAAACAAAGCAGTTCCCCTCAATCTAACAAAAGCCCTCAATTTCATCCCTCCAGTATATTTTGAGACATAAAAATCATACTTGGCATTTTCTGTCATCAACAAAATATTCTAAATAACTAAATAAGGAGGAATTTCATGTATACCTCTCAAAAACTTTAAAATTATATATTTTCCTCTCTGAATTCATAATATCATATTTATCCTTCTAAATTTCAAAACTCACAAGTATACCCATTTTATTGTCTTTTCTATTAAAAATCATTTTAAATTTATGAAGTACATATTTTATCATTTATTAAGAAAAATAGAAAGGAAGCATGTTTCAGAAAAATACTAATCTTTTAGTTGGTCAGTTTTCAAAGAGGTTATTTTTCTATTTTTAGTTGGTAGGTACTTTTGATTAATTGCGGAGGAAGGGAGTTGTTGCTAATAAATTGAGTGTTTCAGATCCTGGATAGAATTGGTGGTGTTTTTTGTGGACAGAGTCAACATCATGATATTAATTACTTGGTATATGTGGTTGTAGATTTGCTCCTGTACTCGGATTGTAAGAGATGCGCTCCTATGGCGTGCAAAGAAACATAATCATGACATGACTGTTCTTTTTAGAAGTACCTATCAATGATGTGATCAAATTTCTTCATATTAAGATCAAACTGATGACATAAGCCAAAAATCGACCTTCAGAGTCAAATATAACAATAGACAGGCGCAACATTGAGGTCGCGTAATGCTGGTCCACAAGAAGAATAACTTGCGATAAGTGCCATTGCACTAGCTAGTGGTTACTAATTTCTAACCTACAAAAAGAATGCCAAGCTTAAACCACCGATTAAACCTACTGCGCCAATGAGACTTCTATAATCAGCTTGGACCTCGACATAGAATAGTTTTACTGTGCATCAATTTACAACACAAAATCATACAAGGTTATTGAAAAAAGACTCGAAGAATAATAGCTTTGGCTTCATAAATTTATGAATAACAAAATAATAGCCGAATGAGCATTCAAAATTCTCAAATCTCAACTATAAAAAAGGAGTCAGAATTCTCAATATTTAAAGAAAAAATAAAAGAAAAAAAAATCAAGCTACATCCGAATGACTCGGTATACCATTCTACAACATACATCAGTGACAATCAGTTGAGCAAACTTATTCCCCTCTGCATTGAGGGAAAAATAAATACCCCGCAACCTATAAAAAAAAGATGGAAAATTGCTCTCAGGACTGTCACATTAATAAAAACGGACCAACCCAGAATTCCAATTCTCCGGTGAAATCAAGTTCAGATATTAAATAAATATTTCCTAACACAAGCGCGCTACCTGACAATTAAAAAAAACTACTTGGGGGCAGCTGCGTGAGGAGCTGATGAGCGGGCCCCGCGGGGACCACCAGTGGAACTGTCGACCTTCTGGTAATCACTGCTCCCACGAGTCCCACGGTTGCCACCTCTGAAGTCTCCGCTACGGCCATAACCGCCCCGGTTCCCGCTACTGCCATAGCTACCCCCGCCACGGCCACCTCTTGGACCCTCATTCCGGAAGCTTGGCACACCACTACCACCTCTCCCTCCAAACCTTCCCCTACCGCCGCCGCCTCCACCACCTGAAGATTTATGCAAATGTAACGATTAGTTAATTAAACATAATTTAGCCTAGTGCTATCACCAGATCATTACAAAACATACAAGCTACTGCTGTGCATCACTTTCTAGGAGTCGACATTTGGTCAAGTGTTTTATTAGCCAACATAAAATTGCACATTTTTTTTCTTTTTTCCAAATTAGAGATTTCCCTCTGTCGACTTCAAAAAGTGTCCTGAAGCACATTTGCCCCTTCTTTTGAGGCCATATCAGCTATATATAATGAGAGCAGTTTAAACCCTTCATTATTCATACCCTTGAAACAAAAACAAGGCCATAAAGACAATATATATACTGATATTCCTGAAGTGACAATTACTTTTGCTAGGGTCAAATAACATTTACATCTTGCAGAGCCACATGTGAAACTTGTCCTAAATTTTGAAAAGAAATCAATTTAAAAAGGTTTTTATGAGGCCTAGGTTTTCAATTTAAAAAGAAATCAATTATTGATTCCTCGTAGCATTTTGATATCAGAAAGGTTTTCAATGTAGATTAATATCATTTCATGCTGAAAATGATTTTATGTTTATTTTCTTTTATAGAATCTAACAATAGGAAAAAAAAATTACTGCAAATGAAAAAATTTGAATTTACACACATTTGACTTGAAAAATTGTGTTAAGTGCACTCCACAACTACTTCGACTATTCAAAAGCACAACAATGATAAACTTTTTGTCAAATCTCCTTTACATGCTGTATATTTTCAGCAAAAATCTTTCTTTAAATCTAATATCAAAATTTGTAGGAGCTCAATTTACAAAGAAACAACTTGAAAGACACTAAAAGTTTGATACCCGTACATAATATTAACTTGACAATCTTAATAACTGTAAAAATAACTTGTAATTTTTTAAATCCTAAACTGAATGTGATCAATAATTAATGCATATCAAATGCATGAAAAAAGAATGAAAATTGATGATAGACCATACATCAGGTGACTTCAATTTAAAAAATATGCAGCATACTTGAAAGACCATACATCAGGTGACCATACTTGAAAGACACTACAGAAGTTCAAATTTAACAGTCTTTGATGGAGTTTCAAGTGACTCATATTCTATGAAATCTGATAGACATTTAATCTATTCAAGTTAACAGCATGTTTACAAAATATTTTCTATTTCTAAAGTTCTTTTTGGCTTTGATTTGAGAACAGTTGTCAAAAGTGTCAATTTAATGATCCCTGGTCAATGGAAACCCACCCAATTGTTATCAACCCTGCATTTTCATACTACATACTGCTATCAACAGATACCCTATTTGTTATCAATCAACAACACTTTATTAGTTCAATATGTTTTTTTTTTTGTTAAAAGCATTTCCATCACATTTTAGATCTTATCTAAATGATTTTTAATGTTTGAATCAATTAAAAACAAAAGATGTGACAGAGCACACGTGTAATTTTGATAATTCCAAAGGCGTAGATGTATTCAAAAGTTTAAAATGACTATATGTAAAGAGTAAAAATCCCCCCAAAAGAAGGAAAAAAGCTTGCCTCGGGAACCAGATGCCCTCTTTTCCTCAACAAAGCATTGGCGACCATCTATTGTAACAGGTGATGCCTGATAAGATAAATAGAAAAATTATGCATAAACATTTACGTTTGTACAGAAAATATATGCATGAAATTTTATGATCAGATAATCTTTAGGTGCATGATATACTCAATTTTTCCATAAAGACGACAATTTTGTTACCACTATGGGCAGGCCCTGTATGAGTATAAACTGGTCTGCACTAGCAATTGCACAACTATGTGGGAATACCAAGGATTAAGTTGGATTAATTGACCATCTAACTTTAGCTTCAAATCTAAACATACCTCTACTGCACTTTGGATTGCACTGGCTTCCTCGAATTCAACAAATCCATAGCAAAACCCTTGTGCCTGTCAATTTACATGTGTAAAAAACATATAAATTTCCTTTGGCTGCTTTCGAAAAAAGAGAACAAGAAATTTTCATATTTCTGACCCCAACCCAAACATTATTTTTGCTACTTGCACATAACAACTAACTTTTCATAAAGACCGAATCACAACTTGAAGAGTAGCGCCCAAGCCCCCAGTATTAGCAGTTTCCTGGCTTTACTTTGGCTCATTCCGAGAGAGGAAAAATAATAAGCAGTTGGTTTTTGATGAAATAATGGAACTACTTCATAGATGTTATGTACAACCAGCAAAGTAATAAACATCTCAGCACACATTGAAAATACCAAAGTTTTCCACAGAAGCCATTCTGTGGAAAACAGAAGTAAAGAGTGTCTTACACAAGTACAGATGACCAGTCAACAATTTGTAGGGGTATTTGTAACGAATCATATTGCAGAGTTATATTTGATGATAAGACATTTTCAGGTAAATAGATAAAATGTCCCTTTGCAACCTAAAATATTGGTTGGAAAATAAGAAACCTTGTGGCTTCTGACTTGGATACCGCCAGGCCTAATAGCTCCATATTTCTTGAACTCATCCTCGAGTTGTTGAGGTGTCGCATTTAATGGAAGATTCTTCACATATATGGAATGTCCATCTGGTTAGAGGAAGTAATAAATTAAACTATGAGAAGTTCAGTTTCACATTCTTCAATTTTGACACTGGTACATTGGATTTCTGTAACAGCCAACCAATAAGGCTTTGTAAATTTGTAAAGATAGCTGCTTCAGCACACAGACAGAACCCAATGATTACATACATTTATAAAGAAAAGAAGAAAAAGAAAAAACAGGGATAAGAGAAGACTACAATTAAAAACATAAGATAACAAAAGCAATAGAATAGATCAATAGGTAATCATCACCATCCGATATCTCTTGTACTGAACAAAAATTAATCTATAGAGAGAACATATGGGATCAAATAGATACGGTATTGCACATGTTGACAGCTAAAAACTGATAGGGAAGATAATAATACCTTCCAGTTCTTGAACAGTGTTGCTGTCAGCATTAGAACTGAAGGCAGGAGTATCAGCAACAGGAGCTGGTGCAGGTGCAGGTGCAGGTGCAGGTGCAGGTGCAGGTGCAGGGGCCACCTGCTTCTCTGGCTTAGCTGCCGGTGCAGACCTGGGAACAGGCACTGGTGCAGACCTGGGAACATATGCCGGGGCAGAGACAGAGGCAGCGTTTTCTTTCATCACCTTGACCTATATGTACCAAGCAACATGTGATTCATATGGAAAATAATAATGACGAAAAGTACTCCTTGAGTGGTCTCTTTTATTAATAATGTCGTGAGAACTTATATTGGAAGTTACACAAAGTTATTACAGTCACAATAACTATTGATCTTTAAAACTAGTTAAAGACTTCCATTCAATTTCTATAATGAACAATCAAAGGATTCCATACACAGTTTGTTCACTGTCTTTTACAGACATTTATATGATGATTAATCTTATTTGAAACTTGCGTAATTATGACTGTGTGTGCATCCAATAATAATCTGCCATGACAACTTATAACTATGGCATTTCATTGAATTTTTTCCCCATTAATTGCGCCAGGTGCATTTCAGGAACCATTTTTCATATTTCTTTCCAAAATTTGCCATGCATGGTGATACAAAATATATTTAGCTTCATGTGCGAACACCTTATATTTATTCATGCAGGATCCATTAATTAAGTCTTATGTACATTTTGTTGTCAGATAAAAAAAGACAACGACAGCTTCCACAACTGCTTTTTTAAGAGAGATGCCAATTTCCATAAAAAAAAAATTCCATGCAAGGACCACTCTAAACAATTTAGAAAATGGCATATTGGATAAGAAAAAAAGAAGGCCATTCAATTATATCACATTATCAAAAGGTACACTAGATCACTCAAGCATTGAGTCAACAAAGGAATAGAAGGGAAAGCTTGGGAAGCTCAAAAAGGCGCAAATCATTTTTATCATTTACTTGTGGAAGAAACTTACAATGGAAGCATAAGATTTCTTTGGCGCATCATCATTTGTAGCGGCAGTTGTGGTAATCACGGCAGGAGGACCAGTAGTAATAACTGTAGATGAAACTGTAACAGGCACATCTTGGGAAGGGGTACGAGCATTATCCGGCACTTCATCAATGACCTCAGGAATTTGTGGTTCCTCCACAACTGACCCCTCATTCTCTGATGGGTTGTACACTCCCTCCTCATTAATCTCCTCATGTGCCACTTCTAGTTCTACATCATGTTGCTCGAGCAGCAATGCATCTGAAACGAAGTAAACAAAAAGATAAAGAATATAGGCAGGAACAAACAAGCACTGCCTAGGTTATTTCTTTAAAAAAAAACAGTAGACTTGATGCCAAAAAAGGCACAGTCAAAAAGATGACAAATAGCTTCCACAGTGGAAAGCATACCAGAAGTAATATTAGTAAAAAATTAAGATTTATGTAAAAAGATAGTGTGCCTAAAGGATGAAAAGAAAAGAAATGAAGCATTGGACCAACAAATGCTTATAGGACAACAGAAGAATACATGGGTTCAGCTTTGGCAATGTTTTCCACTAGTTAAAGTTTGAGGAAATTCTCTTTAAAAATTAAAATTGATCCTAATAGAGTGAAAGCAATACCACAAATAAGGTCAAGTCCTGACTAAGGTATGCTACTGAGTCAATTGGAAATATCAGTGAGGTGGAAATCGAACATATATGGCAAGCCAACAGATAATAGCAGACATTTTATTAACTCTCAACCATTTATAAAGCAGCAACCTGAACAAGCATGAATTATTTGCTAAATGCAAATCAATCAGACATGGCACAAGTAACAAATAACATAAAGAACACACCATTCTCGCTCGGATAATGCACAGCAGTTCCATTGGCAAACACCTCACCAGCTACATGCACATGAGGGGTGTTAGAGGGATCATGATGCTCAGCCACAGGTATTACAGATGCTGAAGTGTAGCGAAAAAGGTCATTGAGGACAAAGTAGCCCTTATCCTGAGGAGCAAGGAAGAAGGTTTGGGTGAATTCACGACGCACGCCATCGTGGCGCCCAGTCAGGTGCCCAGTCACAAGCACAATCACACCCCCACTCAGTGAATCCTGTGCATCTACTGTCTCTATCTCCGCCTTTGTCACCTCCATCGACATTATCTTATTGTTTATTGCCTGATCATATTGCAAATATGCATCCCATTAATTTGCAAATCCAGTTAATCTTTCTTTATTTCAGCAAAAAGGTTTAATCACTGCATGCACTATGCCCTTGTAATGATTATTCATTTGTCAACATCTCAATGGTTACCCCACATTAAAAGTTGGTAATTGATAATGTTAAAAAGTGACAAAAATTAAATATTTAGTAAATGGCTATAAATTACCAATATGCAACCAAGAGAAAGTACTTAATTAATAATATGTATTAAGAAACTAGTAAATGTAACTACCCTGCTTGCAGTTGTCAATTGTACCTGAGATTATTTTATATGTTGTGATTTTTTTTTCTATTTACTTTCCTGAGATCATTTGAGGCCTCAATTGATGCTTAATCATCAAAATATCATCACATAATCTCAGAAGAATCCAAAATGTGTATCATCAGAATTTCATAGCCTGCTAACTGCTGTACTTTGCCCTAATAATCTATTTCATCTTAAAATTTAACCTCCTGTAAGATCAAGGATGAAGATTTATTTAACTAGAGACCTCACCTCTGTGGAAGTGACAGAGGCCATAACACCATTGGCCTCAGGCCGACCAAGCTTGCTTGTCTCCTGATAAAACCGGTGCACCAAATCAGGAGAGGAGTGGAGTATGTGGTAATATTGTTGCACAAATGCATTTCCAATCTACAACATTAGGGAAACAAAAGAAGAAAAAACAAATTAATAGCAAATCCTGGAAAAACACCTAAAGGCTATTGAAGTTTCCAGTACATGTACGCTATGGTGCTATAGCACCAATCGACTGGCACTACATCTCTAAATCTCAAATTTTAAGATTTTGGATCGAGAATATGTGCCACCAATTTGTTGTTCACCCTCAAATCAGGTAGTGGGCCAATTTTACTATTTAAATCCTCAAGCCTTGTCCAGAATTTTAAAATTCATTGGTTTGTCTCCTATCCAAAAAGATAGTAAAAAGTTCTAAAAATATCAGTCCATTCAAAGATTTTGTTGTGTAGATCACACTTAGCGATTCGGATCAGCTATTTGAATCTCAGAATTTGAGATTTTGAGCAGCAGCACAGGCCGATCAGTCGCCTTCACCAAACATTGTCATTCCTTTTTTAGGGTATAAGAAGCCAGTGAAAATTGTCACCTTTTCCAATAAAAATTATTATCAAATCTGACTTTTTGAAGACCACATGTATGCTGCTCCACAAATAAAGTGTATGACAATTCTAAAAAAAACTTAACACACTTTTGATAATACTGATAAAACAAATGGACTGAGTGCATGGCTCTATGTCTAAAGAAAACAAATAAACGAAAAAGCAAATTACATAGTGACGATCCCCAGAGATGGGACCTGGCTTTGAATGAGAACGCATATAACATTCATAAATTAGGTACTCACAGACAGATCAAATTGATTTGGCAACATTTATGTAAATCATATCGCACGTATTTAAGGAATAAACATATTAAGGAACAAATTGAAGTCGAAGATGTAACGGTCTGCTTTCTATTCCTTAAAATGATGAACAAATCTCCGCAAAACCAGAGATCTTGACTCACAATTGAAGAGTTGCCAATTGTTTTATAGAGCAATTATCAGATCAAACCGAAAAGCTTTGTAATTACTGTATATACTTAAACCTTAAATCTACATGCTCTCCTACATTCATATACACAGTTAATGAACAATTAATCAAATCACAAACTTAAGATGCTCTGCAAAGCTTTCTGAAAAAGAAATAATCCAGTAATCTAGAAGTGAAAATGAAGTTTAAGTGCTAACCAATTGCGCCGATGGGGTTGATCCGGACTGATTCTGCTGTTGCGACGCCATTTCCAACTTAAACCTCGCAGCGTCGAAGATCGACCAGGAAATTGCGAATCCGATCTAAATCTCCCGGATCGCAGATCGATCCACGAGATTTAACTCGGCAAAAGCTCTCAAAAATATCGGATCGGCGCAAACAAGACCGTAAATCTCAGCTAGGGTTTTTCTTCTTCGCTCTAGGCTTTTTTTATTAATTTCCTTTTACAGACAAGAGCAGGAATTGGAGATGCGTTTGTTGCGCTTTAAACAGCTCCCAGGTGAAAATGAGAGAGAAAACAGAAGGCGGCTGATTTTTACAGTTTTACTTGTACAGGCGCATTTTTCGGTGCCCTCTTATAAGTAAACAAATTGTTTCCAAAATAACCTTTGTAAGTTTGGCATTTGCATATATAGATAACTATTTAGAGATCTACCCGAAATATTCTCATGTAAAATTTAATGATATTTGATATCTAAATTGATTTACTAATATTAGTTTGTATTCTATAATGATTACATCTGTATTTTCAAAGAAGATTCAGATAATAAATGTATATTTTTAATTGAGAAGGGTTCAAATGTCTTTATTTTTTGTGTCTTCATCATTCCTTCAATTTTTATAATTGCAATAATTTAAAATTTAAAACTTAAATGTGAAAATAAAACTGTTAGATGTGATCTGTATAATTTTTTTCTATGCACACGTGAAAGATCACGGCATTTCGATTTGCTTTGATTAGTTACAAGAGCTTGCAAAACATATATCAATGTTCATAAATTTTGGACATTGATTTTTCAATTTAAATTGATATAAAACCTAAATAAAAAAATGATAATTTTTTACGTGTACGTAGAGAAAATAATATAAATCACATCTCATGTTTTATTTTGACATATAAATTTTAGAATTTTGTTATTAAAAAGTTCAAAAATAGAGGCATTTGAACCCCTCATCTTTTCCAATAATTACATGTTTATTATGTAATAGTCGAGTGTGTATTTTTGAGATCGAAAAATGAGTCTTAAATTACAAGATAACTATGATCCGGTGTTGGCCAGGAGAAAAGTCCTAGGATTGTTGGTTACTCAGAGGTTCAGAATTCGATTCTTCCTCACGACTACGCAACTTCTGCGGAGATTTAAAAAAAAAACTATGATTTGGTGTCAAAATATATTTTGACTCGGTCAAAACGTATGATTTTTATTAATAATTGTGTTTAATTAAAATAAACAAATGTACGTTTAGTAATAAATAACAAAGCATTAGATAACAATTTTATTGTACATTTTGCAATAGTTAAATGTATATCTCAAAATTGCGTTGACAAATTACATCAGAGTTTTTAGAGAGGCAAGTTATGATATGCATCATAGTGACAAATGAATTATTCGGGTTCGGTTTGGCAAGGTCAAAAATTTGTGATTCGAGAATAATTCAGGTATAATTCAGAAATGATTCAGAATTATCCGAATCAGATATCTCAGTTCTACAAGGAAGCAAAAAAAAATGTTCTGGGAAAAATTCACGAATAATTCATAAAATTCGGGAAAAGTTCGTAAAATTTGCGAATTATTTAGAATAATTCGGTCAAAGTTCAGTCAACCGAATAATTCGGCGTTCGGTTCATCATCACAAAAAAAACGAATAATTCGCAAATCTTGTGACTATGATATGCATAGACGTGAAATTTCTCTTTATTTTAAGGGCAATATTATTTTCAGAGCATAATTTATGATATTGAGCACTGAGAGAATTTTTTTTCTTTTTATACCAGTTACATCCTTATTTAATACCCTCTTCTTTAAACTAAATTATATGATTATTAATTGCAGTTTAGGAAAAAATTAATATATTTCACATAGAATGGTTAGCCTTAGTTTACTTTTATATAAATTTCAGTTTAGGATTGCAATTTTTGCAACTTTCACCATGGAATCAAGCAATATATTCTTATTAGTAGATAATTAATGTACAAAAAAATTTATAAATTAATAATTCACAGGTTATTTAACTCAAGTGTTACAATGTTTATCAATCAATTTTTTTTAATGTGAACTTTTTGGATATGATCTTACTAGAAAAAAAATTAAATGTAAAATTATCACACAACATACAAAATAACAAAATAAGTGAATACTGTTATAAAATATTATTACAAAGATTATTTGGTTAATTGAAAATTGAAAAGTGTTAATGAAAAATTCTGAAAAGAATAAAACATTAAGATTGAAATTCAGTTCAAATAAAACAAATTATAGAAATAATAAAGTGAGTGTACTTGAGTCGTTGAAGTTTATTAAATTATAATATGTAAATTAGAAAAAACAATATTATTACCTCAAAAGATTGTCTCATAAACAAGATGAATATTAGATATCAAGGTTATGAACTTTTTTATCCTCCCTTTCTAATTAAAAGAGAATAAACAACTTGTGAAATGAAAACTTGCCATTAAAATGAATTAATTAGAATAAATTTTTATATCCATGTATTTTTTTTATTTTTGGAATAGCTGCAGCTAATATTTTTAGAACTCTTTTGCCAAACAGTCGCCCAAACCATTCAGTATGATCTCTATATTAAAATGTGCTTGGAAATCGAATTTTGCATTTTTTTGGAATTTTTTTGCTATTTATTAAGTATTTTACAAATTGCTGCTTTTCAGTGGTCCAGATTTATCTAAAAACAACAGTTTTGTAAAATACTTAATAAATAGTAAAAAAATTCAAAAAAATGTAAAATTTGATCTCCAAGCACATATAAATATAGAGATCATGTTGAACGGTTTGGATCAACTGTTTGGACTTTGAAAATTAAAAGTCAAATTGTTGTAACATATTGTAATTTACAAATGTTGTAAGTGGATCCCTCCTTATTTTTTATATACGTACACAACTATGTTTGTATCTGTGAAATATATAGTGATTAAATGGGTAAACAAAACTTAATTAATAACATAAAAGATAGCATCTAATTAACGTCTTTCAACTCTAATTTTCTTGAATTTCAACGGTTCAACACTTTAACATTCAAAGTGCTAGACTGCTAGTAGGTAATTAGAATCACTGATCACAAGTTGATTCACGAGTCACAAGTCAACTCGAATTACTTGCGAATTGAGTTCGAGTCAACAAGTCAGTTCGGTTCGAACTTCTCAATTCGAGTCAACTCGACTCGCTATTTTCCCAAATAACTCGCCTCGTTAGCAACCCTAGTCCAATCTAAATAGATTTCACGTTTATGTCAATGATCTTTTGATACTCTTTTAGATTGAATTTATAAAAAAAAAAGTAAAATAGATTAATTATATCAATTTCGGAAGCACATATCAATTTTTATGCAAAAATAGGTCAATATAGCATGTACTGCAATTTTCATGCATAATAGATATTTTTAATTAATTATAGTTATCTCACGTGATTAAACAATAAAAATTGACAATTGTACCTCAAATATTACCTAATATTTGCACAAATAATTATTAATGAAACCTGATTAATATATCTCCATTCTTATATTAAGCACGTAGGTGTCCTCTTCTGCCAACAACTTTGATTAAAAGATGAAATTTCAGATTAAATATCAACCATCCAATTAAATAGTCTGTCTATTTTTTATTTTATGCACATTTTTTATGTTTTTTAACGTATAGAAGTATAAATTTATTTAGACACATACTCACCATACGTACTTGCCACACATACTTGCCATTTTTTTTTGGAAATTTTCCTAAACCTCTAATTTAATTGTCAGATATTTAATAATTGGTCTTGATTTCTTTCTATTTTTAAAGTGTCATTTAAGGATACAGGTCCATAGTAACCATTACAATTCTTGATTTGCAATGATAAAAAGGCGACGAAATATTTTCAATTGAGAAAAAAATAATATAAAACAAGTGTTTTATGCTATTAACTGTAGAGTGATAATTTGTCAAGAAACAGCTCTTACGGTAACATTTTATTGAAGAAAGTAATAGCTGCTGGATATAATTTTTTTTATAAACCATAATTAATTTTTTTTTTTACGAAACCAACATGATTATTTTTTTTTACAAAAATCATAAGAATCGAAATGTCATTTTGGTCCGTTATTTTTTTTTATTCCAGACTGAAATGACATTTAGGTCCGGTCCTCTTTTTGGATTTTTTTATGGTACTGGTTTCACAAGTTTTCATATGAGGCGCTACAGAAAATTCAAAAAGGAGACCGGACTGAAATGCCATTTCGGTCCGAAATTAAACAAAATGGCGGACCGAAATGTCATTTCTATTCTTGTGGTTTTTTTAAAAAAAAATTATGTTTGTTTCGTAAAAATATTTTATTTAATTATGGTTTATAAAAAAAATTCTGCTGGATATGCATCCGACGATATTAATATTTTAAGACTAATATGTATGGGTGGCCAAATTATTAACGTATATATTATTTTTGTATATTTAAAACTAAGCAAGCATAAGTGCTTTTATATGAAGATATAATATATATCAATCAACTAAATCTGTATTTATTTATTTCAAACTCTCATTAATGCATCCTTGTTGTTGTTGGTAGCGCACGTTTTGAAAATGCACTTATTTTGGATGAATTCACATCACCTCAGGTTACATGACTGATGACAATTACGATCGGACGGTTCTTTTAACATGGCACGAATCTCAAAACAGACCCCCTACAGTCTCCATAGGCGCCGGATGGAGTTTGATCCAGATAGGTTTAATATGGGCCGTCCGTTTCAATTTGCTTGAGTCAGGTACCTGGGAGGATACAGATCCATTTTGGATCGAGATATTGAGTCCGATTCAAATATTTGGTGATTTCATGTGGTTTTGGTGCTGCAACAAATTATCTATTTGTGCGGAATGAAAAAATATTAAAACTTTGAATCGGAACTATAGAGTCCGATTCAAATTTTTGAATTGGGACCGTTGATCTTAATATTTCTAGAAATATTGTAAACTATACATTCTTTCTATTTCCGTATCTCTTATTTTATTAATTTATATGAATAAAAAATTCTAATTTTTGGGCTCCAATTTTCTGCCTCAATGCAAGAAAACATACATTTTATAGAAAAAAAATATTACAAATTGAGATCAGTGTTCTAAATAGCGCGCTATAGCGCCGCTATAGCGTTTTTGGACCCCAAACGCTACGCTACGACATCAAAATGCGCTATTTGCGCTACGGCCGCTATAGCGGCCGCTACAGCGCTATTTGCGCTATACAATATGGGTTTTTTTTTATTTTTTATTTTTAAGCAATTTATATGGGTTTTAAATAAAGATAAAAAAAATCTCAAACCGAAATTGAATTTGTTGCTACTTGCTACAAATAAATCAATTTGAAATTGGGAATAGAAATTGAAATTTGAATAGAAAAAAAGTCCAAACCGGAATTAAAATTTGAATAGAAAAAATAAATAAATTATGTCATGAATCATGATACTTAAGATATTTTTAATAGGAAAAATCGATAGTTTATGATATTACTATGGATATTTTGAACCGTAATTTGGACTTTGTACGGGTTCAATATGAATATTATAATTTCTTAATTACTTTGGTGTTATTTATTGTTCTATGAGACCAGATAATGTTGATATTTAGTACAAATATTGAATATACGAAATGTAAAAAAAAAACGCTATTTGGAATAGCTTCCGCTATAGCGACGCTATTCGCTATAGCTTTTTTTTTAGTCTTCCCGCTACGACGCTATAAACGCTATTTAGAACCTTGATTGAGATGCATATTTGATTGCAATGTAATTAAATGCATAAGAGTCAACAATACAGCAAGTTGGAATATATTTACAGTTTTATATCTATTAATTTTGGTATCTATTACGAGGTTGTAAAATAGTCCTAAGAGCATCTACAAAGATGATTTTTTTAAAATTGCTAATATGATGTGTTAATTGCTAATATAACTGCTGGAATGTACCACAGTTTTTAAATTAGCAAGTTTGCTTTAAAAGTAACTCTTTACAGCATCTACAACGGTGATTTCTTTTAAATTACTAATATGATGTGTTAATTGCTAATATAATTGCTGGGATGTACGACAGTTTTTAAATTAGCAAGTTTGATTTAAAAGCAACTCTAAATTTTTGGGATTGAGTGATTTAGAAATTATGAATCCCTTTAATTGCTAAACTCAGTGACGTGATCCAAATTAATTGCTAAACGTTTGCTGGAATGGAGATGCTCTAAGAGCATCTCCATTCCAGCAAATATTTAGCAATTAATTTGTTCCACGTCACTAAATTTAGCAATTAAAGACATTCATAATTTTTAAAGCACTCCATCTCAGAAATTTAATTAGAATTGCAATTAATGCTACGTCAGCCAAAAAAATAAAAATTGAGCGGTACAGATACATAGAGAGAATTTTAACCAATCAAATCAAAAAGAAAACGTTTTCTTTTAAAGCAAATTTGCTAATTTAGAAATTCTGATACATCCCAGCAATTATATTAGCAATTGACACATCAGATTAGCAATTTAATAACAATTACCATTGGAGATGCTCTAATACGTAAAGTAAAAACAATCGAACATTACAGTCTGATAACAAATTGTAATCATAGTTCCAATTGTGTGATCAGATAATGGAAACTAATTATGAAATGACAAGTAAATTACTTGTCAGTGATAAACTGATATTCATATAAATTGTGAACAAACATCAGTTGTTACAACAATTTATAATTTACGAGCAGTGCTAAATGCTATAAAATTATAGTAATTGAAAATTATATTAATAGTATAGTAAATCTAGAGGACATGATCGTGCAGCTGTGGCTATTGAACAAACAACTGAAGAGAACCAGGTTTATGAGATCAAGATGTTCCAAGATGTCCGTTGGGTGCCAGCACATGAGACAATGTGGAAGTTATTTGATTTTACACTTAGTGAGATACATCCATCAATTCATTTAATTTGTGACATTTTATTTCTCATTGGAATATATTATACTAATTGACTTTTTATTTGTAATTTAAATTTAAAACCAATATATTATAATATCATTCATATATTTTGTTGAATAATTATTATTTTTATTGGTCTATTTTTTTTAAATATGTTATTCTAAATGAGATTATTTTTTATCCTCTTATAATATGTCCCGTTGCAACGCACGGGCACGATACTAGCGTGTGTATTTATTAATTAATTATGGTTATTTCATGTGATTAAACGATAAAATTTTGAAAGAATAAAATACTTTTTGCGCAAGTAAAAACTATAATAATGAATTTACAGCAAATAAAATGCATATTAGATGGTTTCGCTTAATTCCGGACACATTTAAAATGATTAAATCGTCAAAGTTATCAGTAATTGAGTAATATTACACCGTCTATTTGATTTGACATATAATGAATTTGAGGTCAAATTAATGGATCATGCAATGGAAATCTGTAAGGTATTTTCATAATGGGTGATATACTCCAAAAAAATTATTTTAAACGTTGGAAAATGATTTTCTGCAGACAGAAAATCATTTCACTCACCTCTTGATTATTATTATTATCAGGGGTGGATCTAGGATTTTCGTCAAGGGGGCAAAAAAATATCGAATTGGGTTTAAATACCTAATCGGGTTTAAATCTATTAACCAATTGAGTACTCGATAAAAAATAATGTTTTAATTTATATTTTCATGTTTTGACTTGTAATTTTTGATGCTCTAACTTATAATTATAATTACCAATCAAAATTCAACAAATTTATTTCAATTTAAACCTTGAATTTAACCCGAATTACAAATCAAACGTTCAGAGGGGGGCAAAAAAAATTCCAGGGGGGGCAAAGTCGGTCGAGACTGATAAATCTCCACTAAAACTCAACATCCGCTACACAGTCGTTATAAACTAGAGCCACTACGTTGTCACGTTTAAATAACCGTTACAAAAAAAAAAAAAATACATGTACCGAAATGCATTAATTGTGTGTGCCAAAATTTCCTAATCGTTATGATTGTTATTAACCGTTATGACGATCAAATATAATTACACATCGATTGACTTCTGAATGTCAAAGAGATATGTAACTCTCATTAACGGTTATAAAGATTACCTTTACGAAATGTATATTCCGAAATTGACTTTCTAATTATTTTAACATGAAAGTTACATAACGAAGTTAATATTAGACTCAAATATATCATCCGAAAGTGATATATATTTAAAGGCATTTGCTTCGGTGGATGTAAGGACTTATTTGTAAAATGAGTTCTATTTTCATTTTCAAAGTTCAAACAGCCGATCGGACCATTCAACATTATCTCCATATTAAAATGTACTTGGAGGTCAAATTTTACATTTTTTTTGAATTTTTTTACTATTTATTAAGTATTTTACAAAAACTAGTCAAATTTCAGACCATTGAATTTGTAAAATACCTAATAAATAGTAAAAAAATTCAAAAAAAATGTAAAATTTGACCTCCAAGTACATTTCAATATGAAGATTGTTGAATGGTCGGATCGACGGTTTGAACTTTGAAAATAAAAATAGTACTTATTTTACAAATAAGTCCTTATGTCCACCGAAGCATCCCTCATATTTAAAACCTCTAGACTTGAATCTTGATCCTTGAATTTCTCTTGAATTTTTAGCAATATTATACGTTAAACCTTTAAATTTCTTCATGCTCGTATTTCAAATCTAAAAAGCCACTTATATAAAATTTATAAGATATTGCTTTGTCATATTAAAATATTTTGTATATAGTTCGTACTTAATAAAAAAAAATCACTCAGAGACAGAACTACAAAATTTAAATTGAAGAGAACGAAACATAAACCGTAATTTTTATTAATATCCAAAGTTAATTACAAAATAATAAAATGCCCAGAGCCGTTTGGTTTTATTAAAAATGTCCAAACCGGCCAAAAAATGGCCGGTCTTATTTAAATAGGAAACCGGCCATTTTCTGGCCAGTCCCCTATTTTTTTTAGAAACAAATAGCTAAAATGCTGAAATATAACACTACAAAATCGAATTATTTTTTTAAAATATTTGTTAGATTACTTTTTTATATATATAATTTATACTAAAATACGCTAAATTACTTAAAATTATGTTAATTTACGCTGAATTACGATAATTATGTAAAATTATGCTAAAATACGGTAAATTACGTTAAATTACATATGAATAGGGATGATATCTTCACTGAGAAGACAAAAAACGATAACGAAACTTCAAACGGCCATAAAATGGCGCTCGAGTGTCCGATTTCAGCAAATGACTACTTTTCGGAAAGCTTGCGAAAATACGCATGCGTTAATGTTCACAATGCCAAATTTCAAAATTTAGAATTGCCAAAAAACAAAGGGAAGAGCCTCAAAACTTAAGTTGAAGTTTCTGATTAATATTTTCATTTCTATTCTTCAATCTACCTTGTTCAGTAAATTAATTATATAATGAACTTGTATAATACTAATTTTTATTATTTTGGAATTTTTTTTTATGATTTATGAAATATGGCACAAAATCGGCCCTATTCATATAACGTAATTTACGGTATTTTAGCATAATTTACATAATTATTGGAATTTAGCGTAATTTTGTGTAATTCAGCGTAAATTAACATAATTTCAAGTAATTTAGCATATTTTAGTATAAATATGCTAATTATATATATAAAAAAGTAATCTAAAAAATATTTAAAAAAACAATTCGATTTTTTAGTATTATATTTCAGCATTTTAGCTATTTGTTTCTATAAAAAAAAAATAGAGGACCGGCCAGAAAATGGCCGGTTTCCTATTTAAATAAGGGACCGGCCATTTTCTGGCCGATTTGGACATTTTTAATAAAACCAAGCGGCTCTGGACATTTTTATTATTTTTTAATTAACTTTGGATATTAATAAAAAATACGGAAACATAAAATACATAATATATGACAATTGAAATTTGAACCAAAAATATGCACAACCACAAAATTAAATTATAACCTTAAAAATATAAACACACATTTAATATTATTTCACCGTCACATGATTTCATTTAAATATCAGATAATATGCGCAAGATTCTTTCCGAAATTCGGTGCATATTGGACCACCTCACAAGGAGGCGGTTAGGATACTTAAAAAAAAAAAAAAAAAAAAAACAGAGAGCAAATTTGATATTTTGAGGGTATTAATAAAAAAATCGGAAAATACTCACAGGATCACCAAGCGTGCACTTGTAATTTAATGCCTGATGATTTAAGTGCAAAATAAAAATAATATCAGGGATCCATAATAAAAGATACCTGTCCTCTCTCTACTGACGCGCCTCTTTTACTTTCTTTTATCTTTTACTTTTTCTATAATTTTCAAAAACTTTTGGAGTTCCTGAGAAAAATAACCGAACCGAAGAAGTACCGTTGCCTCGTCATGCCATGCCTTCTTTCTCGCTCTCTCTCTCTCTCTGAAGCTCCATGCACCGCTAGTTTCCTTCTTTATTTTCTAACTTTCTCGTTTTGTTGATTCCTCCTGGCGTGCATTAATTCAGAAAAATTCGAAAAGGTTCCATAAAGAAACATTTTGTTTTTTTGTTTTTTTTTTCTATTACATTTTTGGAATTGTTGATCAGTTTCCTAATAAGTTTTGTTTAATTTTGCGAAAAGATTTTCTTCAAATTAAGGAGATTGAAGCCGAAGAAAAGAATTTCATCTCTCGTACATTGCATTTGATTCATTCGGATTTGGGCTTCGAAGAAACTCCCTAAGGTTTGATAAATAAATTCCAACATTTTGATTCGATCGCTACTATTATCCTTATTAATTACGTAACTTTATTTGTCCTTGTACGTAATTGTTTCATTTTCGTTTTTTACAGGGATTCGAGGCCCAAGAATCTGCACGATTCCGGTTGAATCCGTTCAATTCGAAGGTTAGTTAAATTATTCGTTTTGTCGAGATAGATTTGCATATTTTGTAAATTTTGTTTGTTGAAGGGATGCCATTGATCATAGAGGCTTAAATAAGAAATTATTTAATTATGTTAGTTTGCTGATATGTCTTTCCTATGTTTTCAGGGATTTGAATGCATATCACCTCAAATTTCTTAGACCACATTATTTTCCTAAAATATGAAGCACATACTTCATAACTTTTGTGGGGCTGAATTGAATAGAAGAAATTAACAAACCTAAGGTTGTAAATTTAAGTATGTGAAGACATTTTTTCTTTTGATTCTCTGTTTCTCCATAAATTTTTGGCTTGCTATTTGATTGGTTTTTTACTTGATTTGCTTCTTAATTTTATTTATTTATTAATTTGGCGTAGGATTTGAAGATTTTTAAGGATTTGTTTGAAACGATGACTATATCAGACAATGCATTGGGTTTCCTACTGGCCTTGTCATCTAGCGCCTTCATTGGTTCAAGCTTTGTTATAAAGAAGATCGGCTTGAAGAAAGCTGGCGAGTCTGGCATCAGTGCATGTTTGTTTTCTTCTTCTTTCAATTAAAAACTACATATTACTGCATGGACAAAGACCATCTAGTTGCAAATTATCTTTACTTATATCTTTATTCTTTAAATAAATTTCGTTGTAAATCATATTAATATCATTATATTCATATGCTCATTCTAGTCCCGAACTCTAGTTTGATCATTTTTTCTTTTAACTTGTAAGAAATGCACTGTTGTTCATAAACAGACTATTAATTTTTGTTATGTGGTGTTATGTGTTTCAGCATCAGGAGGTTTTTCATACTTGTATGAGCCACTATGGTGGCTTGGCATGATGACCAGTAAGTCGTTAATTTTATTTTTGTATTTTTGTTTTCATTTTAGTATTTTGTCGTTTCAATTCAATACTGCCTTAATATAGTGTGGAAGTCAGTATGAAAGTAAATGAAAGCAGAATGAAGCTTTTGTACCCATGCTTGATACCGACTCAGGGTTTAACTTGACTAACATTGATATGGAACAAAAAATTAGAGAAAAAACTTTGCCATAACACACAATCCAGAACTTTATCCTATACGAAACAGCACTGTAAAAAAAATTCAAAACATGAAAGTACAGCTTTCTGTCTATATATAAGAATTTTCTATGTTTCATGTACTTTATATAGTGATTGGTGGTGAGGCGGCGAACTTTGCGGCTTATGCATTTGCACCTGCTGTTCTTGTAACTCCTTTGGGAGCTATGAGCATAATTGTCAGGTACCATATATAAGGATGAGATTATATATTTTTGCCTATTTAGATTTTGGCACAAGAAACAACCTTCATGCGTCAGACTTTACTAGTTACTACAGATAAATATCGCCTGAGTCCTGACCCATAGTCTAATTCTTTGATTCCTTCCATTTTTTTGTGCCAATTTTTTGCAGAAACTACACCTCCTTTCTCACTCTTAGATAGTGGGACAGAGTGATAAAGCAGGGGTAATGTGAAATTATTTGGAGAAGTGAGAAATGTGTTTCTTCCTTTTGACAAATCTGTTTCTGTATTAACCGGGAATAATTTATCTTTTTGTGCAGTGCAGTGCTAGCACATTTCGTATTGAGTGAAAAGTTGCATATATTTGGTGCAGTGGGCTGTATTCTTTGTGTGGTGGGCTCCACTGGTATTGTAATGCATGCCCCGAAAGAGAGGGAGATACACTCTGTCAAGGAAATATGGCATCTTGCTTTTGAACCAGGTGTTTTGTCTTTTTTACTGTTCATTGTTCTTAATTAGTAGTAATAATCACCATGAGATGAAATGCAGTCATCAACAATGACATCCTCTTCTTTATACTGATTAATCAGAATTTATTTGGTAATTTCGATGTAAGCTAATGCTGTTCTTTCTGAAATCTTTATACCGAACTTATATATAATATGAAACTAAGGAATGAATAGTAGAATTAATAATCGCTGAATACCAGATGCAGAGCTTCATTGAGACAGAGAGGGACTACGGCCCCCAAAGATTTTGAGACCTAATTATATTTTCTAAGGAGTTTGAAGCATTTTACTATGATTATGCTATAAAATTATCATTTTAGCCCTTCCAAACTTGACGTACAACAGAGCTGCTGTGATTTAACTGCTGAATACCTAATTCATTTCTTTTAGTCAATCTAAGGGTGCAGTCCCCATATTACTTTATAATCAAGAATGATTAGAAATTATATATTTATGCAATTTTTTTTTTCTCTTACATGCTTTCTTTCATTTCTATGTTAACAGGGTTTATAGTTTATTCATGCATCGTCGTGGTGTTTGTTCTTGTTCTAATTCTCTATTTTGCACCACGAGGCGGGAGAAAGCAAATGCTAGTATATATCAGTATATGTTCCCTTATGGGTTCGATTACGGTAAGTCAAAGGCATAACAAAAAATGCACAAGTTTTATGTAACTTTTGGTACATAATTATTCCTTGTAAAGGTGAACTTTGCTTTTCAATTGGTTTTATTGAAAAGTTTTGAAAATATTATACCCTCTTTCTTGCTCACTACTTGGAGGGATGATTTGTCAAGAACAAGGGTAATTTAGTCCTTTCCTTGAAAAAGATTGGCGTTATGGGGATGAGGAATAATGGAGACATCAATAATTTTGCAAGATATATAGGGCAACTTGAGATTTGGAAGTTACAAATTAAAAATATATATATAAGACAATCTCACATCTTTATTTCCTATTTTGGGTGCCCTAACAGGTTATGAGTGTAAAGGCTGTCGCAATTGCTTTGAAGTTGTCATTTTCGGGCAATAATCAGTTCAAGTATGTGCAGACTTGGTTTTTCATGGCAGTTGTTATTATTTGTTGCCTTGTGCAACTGAATTATTTAAACAAGGTAAGTAAATTTTGAATTTAAATAAGAAAATAATGATTTAAATCAAATGCGAGTCCAAGATTAGAACACCGTGCAAGAATTTGGTACCATTTTATTTTGATTGAGGTTTAATATAGAAACAGTGGAAGTATAACATGTCCAGTTCCAATTCTGATTGGTTTTACATCTTCTTTATTTCTTTCTTAGTGGACTTTAGTATCTAAGGAAATGTCTCTTTTATCCATCCATTTCTGAATTGAACTCAAGATTAAGGTACATGGATAAAAAATAGTAATGCATGTAACCAACTTTCTTGTGAGGAAATGTAGGCATTGGACAAATTTAATACAGCGGTGGTCTCTCCAGTGTATTATGTCATGTTCACAATCTTCACCATTGTTGCTAGCATGATCATGTTCAAGGTTATATATTACTATCCCCCCTCCTAAAAAGACACAAATTTGTAGTGAAGAAGTTATCAAATCTCACTACATATAACATGAAAAGGCCCAACCTAAATTTAAATGGGATTCTGCATCCTCTGCCCATTTGTTTTGATGGTAGTATGTATGTCATTGTCCATGCGAGCCGTTTAATCAAACTAAACTGGTTTATATTTCATCTTGCTTTTTGGGAAACATTTTAGCTTTTATGGCAGCAGATGTGAATTCATCCAAATGGATAGGTGCACCAGAAAAATAATTTGCTTAAGCCAAGTTTTGTTGCCTAAAATTCTTAGACCATTAATTATAGCCTAGGTAAATCAGATTTCAATTATAATCTACTCAAACAGCACATAATTTTCAGGAGTGGGACTCACAAAACATATCAGACATTGTCACAGCAATGTGCGGCTTCATTACAATTCTCTGTGGCACCTTCATTCTGCACAAAACCAGAGACATGAGCGAAAATTTGGCCGCAATACCAACTCAAGTCCCTGTTATCATAACATCAGAAGTTGAGATTCCTAAGATAGATGTATGCCTTTCTCCTAATACAGTAGATTCTGATTCTCCTACTTCTACTTCAAAATTACATTCTCCCCCTGGCACACCTTCATGACAGTATCGAATCAACTTTTAGGGGCCAAATTGATGGAGAATGTTCCACTTTTGCCAAGGTGATGTTCTTAATTTTGTGAGAGGATATTAGCTTCATGAAAGATTCCGAGGCTTAGAAACAGAGGATGATTATAATAAGCCTGTTTTTTTTTTTTTGCCAACTTTTTGTCTACTCGAGATGATTCTATGTATAGAGAAAATTTCAATTCGAGAAATGCTAAATTAATTTGCAAAAGTTGAGGTATTGAAGCACAATTCATGGATTTATTGTATGAGTGAAATATGTCATCATTTGTATTATTAAGCTAAATTAATCTCTGCCCTCCATAACGATTGGTTCTTTGATTGTATAAAACTTCTAATTCTTAGGGACTGAATAGGAAAAAAATTATCATGTTCAATTTTTACGTCATTATTTCTATTTTTCTTTGTCATCAATTGGTAAAAACTGAAATAAAATGTTAGTCAGCGCTGAAATGATAAACACAATCAAGCCTTTTAATGAAATATACCATTAAATGGTTTATCATATCACATTAACATTGAATAAGATTTAGGGTCCATTAATAACTAAAACGAAATTGTAATCACTTTACACTTAATTAAGCAAACAACCTCCTGAATATTATCTTTGATAATATAATGCCTCCAAAGTTCAGTTTACATTTATAATAGTTGCTTCTCAACTCAACTGCATTGCTTATCGTTTGATGATGTAAAACTAGGGGCGGACTCATGATTTTTGTCCCGGGGGCAAAAAAATATCGAATCAGGTTTAAATACCTAATCGGGTTTAAATCCATTAACCAATTGGGTATTCAATAAAAAATAATGCTTTAACTTGTACTTTTCAATGCTTTGACTTGTAATTTCTGATGCTCTGACTTATAATTCTAATTACCAATTAAAATTCAACAAATTTATTTCAATTTTAACTCTAAATTTAACCCAAATTACAAATCAAACGCCAGAGGAGGGCAAAAAAAATTTCATGGGGAGAAAAGTCGGTCGGAACCGATAAATTTCTACTAAAACTCAAAATTCAGGGGGCCCTGGAATACTCTGGATCCGCCTAAAATACTTATATTTTTTGTTTGCGGCAAAAATAGTTAACCTGCCCTTTCTGATTTTCATTATTGACATCAGGTAATGAAAGCAAAGACAACTTTGCTGTATTCATTTATTCAGTGGGGTGATGTTTTTTTTTTCTTCAATAAAGATAATTTTACTTTTACTAGAAGTACTTAAAAATATATAGCAAGACGGTATATATATCAACCAAGGTTCTAAAGAGATTATCGCATCATGGCTTTTAAGGTCTAAAAAAGCTATACCGCAACTATAGCTTTAGAATTCTGATAAAAGAAAAACAGCTGATAGCGCTATAGCTAGTTATTTAGAAACTTGATTATTAACCATATAGGAGCGGATGGAAGTTAGCACAATGGAGTCAATTGGATTTGACCCCATAATTTTGTTTCCAAATTGCATAAATTATTAACATTTTTTTGTTTTTTTTTTATTATCTAGACAAATTTATAGATGCACACAAAATTGACCCAAACTATTTTTTTTTTTAGGGTTTACCCCAAACTATTAAACATACCTTTCACTAATGACCTCCCATATACTCCTCTAAACAATGAAGCCCATAGAAAGAATTTCTGCCTTCGTCTCTGCCACTATATGAAATGACTAGCGAGAGGGAGAAATATACAAGGTCAACCTGTATTATTTAAAAGGATCGATGTAGAAGAAAATGTTAACAATGAGGCTATGGTTCTGTATAGCGTATATTGACCCGCACTATATATGAACTCAAATTTTCAGTTTGAAAGCTCTAGCGGTCGATCCGAACCATCTAACATGATCTCCATATGAATATGTACTTTTAAAAAATTAGATAGGTAGAAAATCACTTGATTTAGAAATTCTGAACCATTTAAAAACAATAATTTTCTATCCATCTAAAAAATAGTAAAAAAATTCTAAAATATATAAAATTTAGTTTACAAGTACATATTATCATAGAACGGTTTAGATCACCTACAAGTACATGCAAAAAATTTAAAGTTTCGAATTCATTTAGTACATGGTCAAGTGGTCAAAAACATAATGAAAAATGAATACATAAAACAATTTAAAATATAACTTATAAAATGTTCAGTGTTTTGACTGCTTGACCATGTGCTAAATAAATTCGAAACTTAAAATTTTTTGCATGTACATGCATCACTCACGAAGTACATGAATTTTAACGGTTTGGATTCATAATTCGAAGTCAATCCGATAGCTTTTTGGATGTGTGCTCACTAACCCCTCTTTGTGAGCACATCACACCCTAGTTTTGCTCTATATATAATATATATAATAGAAGTTCATGAGACTCATGACAGTACCCGAGTCACGGTAAGCATTAAAATAAAAAAAAAATAAAGAAAACATGAAGGTGTTTTCTTCAAGTTAAAGATGGTAGTTTATGTTACAGAAAATTGGAGCGTAGTTGATCATATACTTATCAGAATATTATAAAGAAATTGCACTTGAACCTCACTTTGCCAAAATAACCTGTATCAAAGAATGAAAATGGATCTTAATTTAATCATATTTTTTTAGGAGAACCAATGAATGAAATAAGAAGATATAATCAGCAAGATAATTCATTGATCACCGACGCTAAAATCTATCGAATTTGTTTCAAACAAAGAATTCAAATCTTTGAAAGCCATCTACTTTGTGAGTGATGCATCTACATGCGAAAATTTTAAATTTGCGAACTAATTTTGTAGAGTCAAATGGTCAAAAACATTTAAAAAATGAATGGATTAAAATTAATTTATATACCTTCTAATTTTGACTGCTTAACCCTTTACAAATTAATTCGAAAGTTTAAAATTTTCTCATGTATACGCATCACTCGTAAGGTAGATTGAATTCAACAGTTTAGATTCGTTGTTTGAAGCTGATCGATCCAATAGATATTAGATTTGCACTCTTGTCGCTAATAGAAAAAACACCTTTCTATCTAGATAGTCAATTTTTACCCTCGCGGATACTGTCCATTCTTGTAGTGTTGAGTTCACAAAGAGGCTTGGTGAACTTAGGAACACCCTAGTTTTATTCATGCATTTATATATGTTTGTATGCGTGATTAGCAACAATTAATGTTAATAGCTTTTACATGCTTTTTGACTGAAATTTAATAATTATACCTTAGTGAGGTCTTAATTAATTCCTAAATAATTATCATACTTTTAGATTTCATTGGTTGGAACTCCATGCTGTTATACTATTTAATGTTGTTTATAAAGAATTGAAGATTACACACCATTGCAACTAAAAAAATAATTTACCAGATGCCAAAAAGATAACATTCTCAAGATCTCTCTGTTTTTTTCCACGCAAGAGCACTATTAAACAATTAAGCAAACTGTAGTGCTTTAACAAAAAAGAGAAGTAATACGATATATATTCTACTAATTTCATAATTATACAAGAAATAAATTCTAGCAGCAGCAGCTAGCAAGTTAACATTTAACAACCAAACTAAATATTAGTGAAAGTGTGAAACTACAAGTTAATTTTCATTCAAACTAACTTCTACAATTTAACCTAATATTTATGTACGCATGCTTGATCAGTATTCAACAGGAGGCGCCAAATTGAGGTCAAGCAATGGCTTCTCCACCATTGCAAATTCCTTCGCTGCTTTCCCTACCTCCTCCTCCTTCTCCTTGCAACTCTTTTTCAAGCAATCGACAAGTTTTCCAACTGACTGTCCTGACATCTCCATGAGAATCAGCGCTGCTCTGGTAACCTCGTCTGTGATATGATCCCAGTTGCTAGTCTCTTGCGCATGTAGTTTAGGTTTTGGCTTTGGCTTTTGCTTCATATTCATGCCGCGCCACGGACGGTCCGGGTGGCACCGCATGTGGCCGAATAATGCTTTCCATGAGTTGAACTGCTTCCCGCACTCGGTACAAGGTGCAATGGCGCTGCTTTTGAAGACTGAGGCGTGGTTAGTGTTTGGTTTTCTCTTCATAGGCTCGCACTTTAGAGGCACGATGGTGGTGGTGCCATGTAAGAGACGGGAGGAGGGAGCGGAGCCATTTAGAGGTGAAAGAACCATTGAGAGGTGAACAATCCATGGTGAGCAACTTGACTTGAGTCATTAATTGTTAATCTAGGGTTAATTATTGGGTTTATATGCTGGGATCCTGGGGACAAAATAGGGATACACTACTAAATTGAATTGTGGAAGTAGTGAGCGGTTATTGTTTGTGGGACCACAGAGGTGCTTCGAACAGGCGCCGAAAAATTTCAGTACTTTTCAAAGGTTTCATGCTCTCCGTTTATATATAAATGGAGTGTCCAGTTTTAAATTTAATAATTTGATTTTGCTGATTGCTGAGAAGGCACGGACGCTGAGCGTCTGAGGAGATGTATCCTATTTTTGAAAAAGTTATAATCACCATCGGCATCGAGTATCGACTCGTTGATCACGATTCACTACGTGGAGCAAGGCGGTTCGAATCAGATCGTGTGTGCCTACTTATCGGCCCATTTTAAAGATAAGCACTGTCCTCGGCCCGGCAAGCATTAGGATTTGGGCTCATGGGTTCCGTTAAGAAGCCCAAGAACAAATTACATTACATGGGGCCAACTGGAATTCTGAGTCTACATTAGAAAATTTCACACAAGTTACACCACCAACCATCAAACTCATTTGTGATCCTTCGGACACTGTTGATGCAACCAACCAGTATGGCTGGTGTGGTGCTGTATTGAAGCCGTGCCTGCTGTGTTTTAGCGTGTTCGGAACATGTGTCGTACCATGCCATGTTGCACAGTACCGGAGATTAATACAACACGTTTAACAACACGGCTTGGTACAAAATGTTTCAACATGCTGTGCTGGCACTTAGACATGTTCGGTTTTCTTTTTTAAGATTTTGGTTACTACCGTTTGGGAAATTTTAATTTCTTAATATCCGTGTCCAAACGTAGTGTGTCAGTTCTTAGACGTGTTGTGTTTACATGTGCCAAATTCAAGAAAATTACAACAAAACATGACTAAAAACACAGCACGAGCACGTCTAACAAGATGAGCCGTGCGTGCTGACATGTGTACCCCACACACCATGCTTTTGCAATGCACTGATTTGCTTTCCAAAAATTATCCCAAAGTATTTGGTTATATTACATAGAGTAAGGCCGCTAAGTTACACTCAATTCAACCTCGTTATAAATCTCAAAAGCACACGTCTAATCCAATGCATTTTGATGCAATTAAAGAATGTTTCTCCAAACTAGCTTTTTCACCAGTATTCTTACTTACATTTTGTTGTGAGAAATGAACCAAATCCATCATTCTTACCACCAGTGATTACAATATAAATCGGAAAACAACTAGAAAATAACATATACTACCAGCTACCAACATAACCTTAAGAATACATGTAATTAAATGCCTATATATATTATAATAGAGCTAGTTGCTTGTGGTCACGCGTGAACCTTTCAAGTAAACAATCCTAAGCTGGAAAATTACACCGACGAACAAACTCCATGTCATAGTCCACATACTTGGCCCACAGAGGCCTAAACTGGTTCATGGCAATGTCAAGCCATGGTTTCATGTTACCATTAAAATGCACCACTGCTGCATTTTTAATCTCCTCCATGCTTATACTAGGGTTATAACCTAACCCGAGCACATGCCACGATTTGTCAAGCGGTTTTGTTGTTGAGTAGAAGGTGATAAGACCCGGCGGTAAGGTTCCCAATTTCCATAGAGTTCGGTTCTCATTCTGTGTAAATAAAAAATATTTTTTTAGAAGAAGAATTAAAGGGTAGAACCAACAAGTATAATACACAATTTTGGTGGTTCTGCTATGATATTGGTCTCATTTGGTAAAGAACCAACAATAATTACAATAATTACAACACAGAATTAAAGAGTTCGGTTTTGTTGTTGAGTAAAAGATTTTGCCACTTTTTAAATTTGTTGTATCTTCAGCATTCATTGATAAAGAATTCAATACAGGCGTGAGCTGATGGTTAATTGAGACACAGATGAACTAAACTGAGGCTCAATTGCACAACTTGGGTCCTAATTCAACAATGTTTAGGATTAGTTTTACAATTATTAATTGAGCTGTGTCCTAAGTCCAAACAAAAGTAAACTATGGCTCCCTTGCAATTGGGAATCAGTTGGGGCATAAATGACCTGACCTAGCACTTGATTACATATTTTACAGTGTTCTGAGGTTCAATTGGGCTTAGTTACAGCCTATATTTAACAAAAAACTGCTAAAATCTAGTTAAAATACCAGATTCTGCCAATAGTGGTACTGCTCGGTGCATTTCTCTTTCCTCCATGCATCTAGGTCAAAGAAGTTCATGCCATAAGCCCATCCACAGGCATTTGGGTCAAACTTTTCTTTTATCAGTGGGTGTGAGAAGTTCATATACTGAGCATACCTATTAGATGCAACATAATTACTCTTAAGTACTATTCTTCTTTGAGGCATACGATACAAAATAAAATAATATCAAAAAATTTAATTGCTAGGTCCATAGTGTAAAGCATTAGTTGCACATGTACCAAACTTTCCAGGTGTTAAGATAACTCCAAAATATTCTACAAGAAAATAGTAAAAACTAAAGGTAATAAACATCCAGACAATTCTGTCAAAAAAACATCCAGACAAATTTATAAAATGCCATTGGATTGTAGTACAACTACAAAATTTGGTTTCACTACAACCCACTAGTGAAACGATGCAAAGTTCAGCTACAATATTTGGTTTATGCTACAAACTACTAGTTGAACGAGGCAAAGTCATAGTTGCTCTTGGGGCTCGTGGTTTTACCAAACCACTCTGCTGCTATGAAGCAACAAAATTACAAAATCACCATCTTGCCTCTTAATTAAAAATAAGGATGATATCTCAAAAGTATCTTCAAACTTTCATCAACAAAAATCTTAAAAGTAGAAAAAACGAGAAAAAATTTCAAAAATAAATTCAGGCAAGTATACCAAAATAACCCTGGATAAAGTGTAGCTTTACCTGTGAAATGATCCAAAGCACGTCTCAACTGCACCATTAACCTTCCCATCCATATCAATCTTCCAAAGGTCGGTAAGGTCACGCTGCACCACCACATCATCATCCAAGAACAATATGCGGTGGAGCTTGGGGTACATTTCAGGAAGGTAAAACCGGAGATGGTTAAGCATGGAGAGATACTTCGGGTTTCTGAATTTCATGTTGGTTGTATCCTTGGTTGCATTTTCAAGCTTGTTCTCAAAGTAGAAACGCTGGAGGTTGGCTGATTCCAGCTGGCGCAATACCGGTACATAAGAAGAGTTGAGGAACTTGTAGTCTTCAACTGCTTTCACTTCTATGTGGGCACCCGCATATTCCTTTAGCCTGAACATGACCTAATAAAAAAGGAAGGAATAATGAAGTTATATTCCACCCATAAAACCCCAAAATGACTTTAATAAACCACCAGAAAACTAGTAGGAGCTAGACATACCCTACTTTCTCCCAAGTCATTTTCTCCATAGGAGCTAGACTTACCCTAATTTCTGTTTCTACTGATATAAATGAAGAAACCAAGGTGTAAGTTCGGATACTTTTGAAATATAAATGAAGATGGGGGATTGGAGCTATTTGTCATATGTGGAGTATGTACTAGATACCTCAAGGTTTTGACGGCTGCTATGAAAAGCAAACCTAACTTCAACAAAACATTTGTGGTACTGTATACCAATATTGTGCAGGTCAGGTGTGATAGCTGATCATACTACTGTCAACTAATCTTACTGCAGTGTTGTCAGTACGCACATAATACACAGAATAATTAAAACAAAACTGTAGCAAAATACAAATATAGAATTCAAAAGATATCTCATTTGTACCAGTGATATGGGTTAGTAATTCATGATGGCCATGTTTGGTAGAGAGATAAAGTAGAGGGATAGGGGTATATATGGGAATAACTGTTATCGCCATTCTCACATGGGATCAGAGTCATCTATTATCCCTCCACCTTATCCCCTACCAAACATAGCCTATAACAATATAGAGAATGTGCTACTGCCATGGATTAATGGGGAGAACTTTCTCCTTCCTCACTGTACGCCCCCTCTATCCTTCCTTCCTCACTGTTGTCCAATTCTACAAATTTTCTGATAGAATTTGAAAAAAAACTGTGACGTAGCCACGTAGAAAACCAAGGATATGTGAGATATCTCCTTTTTGAAGGGTATACATGACATTCAGAGTTATTACAGGGTTATGCATTGAATTCTTACATACTTGCATTGCACCAAGGTTCATACGGTCAGTGACTACGTGGAAAATATGGCGTGAAGGGTCCTTCGAATTCTTGACAGCTGAGTTGACCACAACTGAGGCTGCGAGCACATTGTCAGAGAAGATTGCATAGTGGTAAAGCCGCGGGTCCTCCAGCTCCGGAGCGGGTTGGACTGGGTCTGTGTACTTTTCTGGGCGAGCCACCCGCTCAGCAGTCAGCTTCATGGCCAGACAGTGGAGGGACTTGGGGATTGATTTTGCTGCAATGAGACTTGAAAATGCGCCACTCTTCTTGGCCTGAGAAGGGGAATTGAAGATTAGATGAAATCTAAGACAAAATAACAGGCTGACCTTGAAAATGGATGGTCTGTGCCAATATCATGTCTGAAATGAACTGGTAGCAACTTGCCCGGTACAGTATGGAATGTATAACTGATAATTACAGGAAGAAGAACTGACTGGTTTGGCCTAACCAGATATGCACAGCTGGCACAGTACCAACCTAACTAATTAATCATGTATCAGAAAACCCTGGTAGTCTACTGCTACAGGTTGGGCTGTGGCTAGGAAGGGTTTGCAAAATTTTAACGCCATTAATTAGTCAAAAATAGAAAGCCAAGCACACTCATGGCAAATCAAACTATGCCTAATAGCCAATTAAACGAGCTTCGTTCAGTGCTGGCTCAATATTGAGCCTCACCGGTATGGTTACGTGAAATTATGCAACCTCCTACTGATGGATATACTATATTAAAATAAAAAAATCTCTACAATTATTTACCTTAGTTAACTGCTCATTTGCTGCAAAGATTGCATCTTTGAGACGCTGGATCTTCAGCTGGGGATCAAAAGAGTCCTTTGAAGCGGAGATGAGCGCACGTGCGGATGAAATGAGCGCACGAGCATCCCTCTCGAATCTCGACACATCCTGTGGCGGATTTGAAGAGAGCAGGGTAGAGAAATTTTGCGAGAGCTGGGCGAAGAGGCGCGATTGCTTGGAGGTCTCCAGCGATAGCTTTCGGGAGGAACCCGCGTACAGAGAGGAGACATAGGAGAGATCGGTGAGCTGCTTTCGTAGGACATCAGCTCGCGCTCGAATTGGATCTGGAGAGGAAGTGGCTGTGGAGAGCAGGAGTGTTGAGAAGAAGAAGAGAATGGGGAGGGGAAAAGAGAGAGTAGGCTTTCGAATCCGGATCGCCATTGACGGTGGAGCGGAGTGAGGGAGCAGGGGGGAGTGAGAGTGGGTTCTGGGTTGATTGTGATTTACAAAGGATGATTGTGATACTTAAGGAGGTGGTCTCAGCTTACACTGATCACTGGGTCCCACTTCAAGTAGAACCCATTTGTCAGTGACAATAGAACTTTTTAAGATCACCCTTTGATGGACGTGTAGTAATTTATTGATTGAAGTTGTGCCGAGTGCAGTGCAGACCGACCAGATTTCTGGTAAAACACGAGAATAAAAGCGGGGAATGTTAGCGCGTCTGGGTTCCCTGTAGCAGAGAGCGTGTGGTGCTCCATGTGGTGCATAGTTGTATGACGAATTACGGGTGAAAACGGATTGAATACAGATCGGATCGGATAGTGATAAAACTATATTTGTATCCGTTTTTATTTTTTAATACGGATACAAATACATATCGGATATTAATTGAATACGAATAGGGATCGGATATTAATCGGATACAAATAGGGCTGTAAACGAGCTGGCTCGGGCCGAGCTGGGCCCTAGCTCAGCTCGTTAATTCTGGACCGAGTTTTTACCGAGCGAGCTGGAACTCGTGACGAGCCAGACTAAGCCAGACCGAGCTGGCTAGCTGGGTCTGGTTAGATCTTGTTTTAACCGAGCTGGACCGAGCCAAAGCCGAGCCAGACCTAGCCGGACCGAGCTGGACCGAGCCAGACTGACCTGGACAGTATAAAATGTACACAAATTCATACAAATTTACAAATTAATGCCTAGCCGAGCTAGCTCGTTCTGGACCGAGCTAGTGGCGAGCTAGCTCGTTAACAGCTCGGTCCAGTAACGAGCGAGCTGTTAGCGAACGAGTCAGGTGCGAGTCACGAGCGAGCCACGAGCTACGAGCTTTTTCGACACCGCTAGATACAAATAGGAATATGGATATAATTTGAATTTTTAATTCGGATATTATAACAAAATTAATATATTATATAAAGAATTGAATATAAGGTTGATTGCTAAATAATTGAAGAGCTTGATTGCTAAATAATATTTGCTTGCTTCTGACCTGTGAGCGATTTATTAGCATTTTTGAAAATTTATTATGAATTTTTAAACTTAAGATTTATCTTAAACAAAGAAATAAAAATTCAAGAATTGTTTTGATAACAATGAGGTCCGTGCACAAATGTTCTCGAATTGTCGGTGGCTACCATGCACAAATGTTCGCGAATGAATTGGCCTATGTTTGGCTGCTACGTCCATGCTTCATTCTTCATTTGTTGAAGGAAGAAGATGTCTCGTTTGGTGACCTCATTGTTGGCTTCTCCCGTTGCGAAGATTGAATTGGCTAACACGATTTGAGCATATCGCAATGGTGCCTCTAAGATGTGTTGTGATGTTCACGAATGAATTTAATGTTGTAACTGCTGTCTGTCAGTTATCGCCTGTGGTTGCATGCAGTTGAATTATTCATTCGCATGAGATTTTTGCGCAACATATTCTTCTCTATTTGAGATGCACCTTTGTGCGGTTGGCTGTCTCTGGTTGCACGCGGACGACTGGTCAATCGCATGCTGGCATTAGTGTGTCCAAAATATTCATTTTATGCCTGTTGTAGCTCCAAAAATACTAAAAAACCTGCAATTCTACAGAGTCAAGTGAAATGGCAAAAATAATATGATTATATCTAAATTGGACATTTGTAACTCAATTTGACAATATTTTAGGCTAAGTGATAGAAAAAAACAGTGCTTATTTCAGCCTTATCACCCACCCTTCATTTTTCTCTTTTTTTCCTCACGTCCTCTTTCCTTTCTGAGAAAGGAACGCCAAATCCAATCTCTCTTCTCTCTCTCTCTCTCTCTCTCTCTCTCCTTCATGTTGTCGCGTCGCACGAGAAACCCTCCATGTCGAGTGACAAAATCGTCGCCCCTACTCCCACGCCCTGTCCTCTCTGCCACCTACGTCGTACGGTTGCAACAGACACGTCCCTTTGCTCCTCTCTATAAGTCTTTCTATCTCTGCCAGTCTATAACCCTCTTAGGTCTTCTTCTTTCTCTCTCCCGGGTGACAAAAATTCAAAAATTCAGATATACGAAAAATCAACATATACAGATAATTATCCAAATCCGTTTTCGTATCCGCTTCCGAAATTAAAATCGAATTCGTATCCGTATCCGTATCTGCAAACTATCTATATCCGACTATTTGAATTTGCAAAAATTTGAATACAGATCCAGATAAAAACAGATAATATCCGACCCATTTTCACCCGAAAATTATGAATAAAAAAATATGTATGCTATTTTCTATATTCAACTGTTAATATTTGAATATTTGAAGCATTACTTGAAGTTCGCTATAAACCAATTATTTATATTCTCATTTCAGCTTTTAACACTCACGGCTTAATTGTGTTATTTGCTTTATTTTTTGGTTATATTTTTTTCGAGCTTCAACCAAAAGAAAAAATACGTATTGAAGAAGGATTTTAATTTTTGAATTGAGACAAATACTATCAAATAAATTGAACATAAAAAATAATTAAAATTTATAATAGATGATCATAATAAGGCACCTAATTTTGTAAACTAAATTAATGTCTCATGATAGATAGCAAAAATTTAAATAATTTTCAGTCATATTATTAAATTTGACGGTAATTAATGGTTGATATAATTATTAAAAAAAAATAATGACCTGGGAAGCCTTAAAAACTTTGGATCACAACCACCTAGGGCTGCACAAAAAATTCGTAGTTTGTAATTCGATTCGAGTTTGATTCGAAAAAATTCATAAAAAATTCGATTCGAAATTGAGTTCGTTCGAAATTAATTCAAACCAAACTCAAACTGGACCTAGTTCGTTCGAAATAGGTTCGCAAACCAAATTTAGTTCGAAATTAATTCAAACGTGAACCGTGTAATTGCTTTCAGTTCTAACTTAAATTGTACTTTGAATACTTTGGATATTTGAAAACTTTGGTGATGTTGCTCTTGTTGGCTATTTGGAAAACTTTGGATACTGTGATTGTATTGAACTTTGATTAATTGTACTAAACTTTGGTGTTTGATATAAATTTTGGTATTTGTAATGAACTTTGATATAAACTTTGGTATAATGTGTTAATTATAATTCAGAATGCCTGAGTTTTTATTGAAGTGTTGTAATTTTGAACTATGACCCAACCATAAGTCATAACTCGTAAGTCGTAACAAAGTTCGTAAAAGTTCGAAATTGAGTTCGTAAAAAATTCGATTCGAAATTGAGTTTGTTCGAAATTGATTCAAACCAAACTTAGTTCAAAATTAATTCAAATCAAACTCAAACTGAGAGTAAGTTCGATTCGGTTCGGTTCGTTTGCAGCCCTACAACCACCTCTATCATACAGTAAACATTGTGCATGCACTTACACTTACACTTACACTGCACATATATTAAAGTCGCCCTATGTGTTTCATCTCGAACTGAATTGGCTAGAATTCCAATCAGATGGTTCAAATCTAAGCAGAAATATTATGTTACTTAGAGGATATGGATTCGAGGTCTTCTATGTTATTCGGATACTTCGGATTGAGCTTCGTACCCGTATCGGACACATATCCGATATCGATACGCGCCCGATACGGCTCCGATACGTATCTAATACGCCAGCTAGTGTATCGGCCTATGTGGCGTATCCTTAATTCTTTGATACGGTCTCCGATATGCTCTGACTCGTCTGGATACGCCCGGATACGTTTGGTCCACCGTGCACCGCGCCAAGGTAAGTGAGGTGGTCCATTGTGCACCGCGCCAAAATTATAAATTTTTTAGCTGCTAAGGAGATTCGAAGAGGGGGGATCTGTGGCTTAACACCCAAACCCTCTACCACTAGACCAATTCACATTCACATTTGTTGTTATAAGAGAGCATTTATTATATTTAATCTATATTTTGCTATAGTGTTGTATTTTGTTATTTAATTTATATAATACAAGTGTTGAATTAATAATATAATTAAAATAATAAAAAATATTATATATAATAGGCGTATCGTATTCTTGATTTTTGAAAATTACTGTATCGCTGTATCCGTATCGTATCCGATACAATACCCGTATCCGTGCAACATAGGAGGTCTTTGACCTACTCTGAACTTCTGATTTAGATCAAGATGATCACATGGCCTAGATAGTGCCTCATTTATGGCCTCAACAGCCCGTTGATCTTAATCGGGTAGTAACACCTAATGGTCATGTTTAATTGTTTGCTCTAGATTAATTTATTCCTTACTTCATCTTAATCATTCTGTTTCACTTTTCGTTTGACAATTTTAAGTATAGAGTAGGAGATCCCTACTCCACAATCAAACATGGCCGATAAATGTACATGCTGCATAATTGCAACAGCACTACTGTAGTGACACTAAGAAAAGCGACATGTCCTGCTAATTGTCAGGGTAAAGACATCATCTAATATTACATGCACCATAATTAACGCCATGAAAGTACGTGAAAATTTACTAATAAATAATAAAAAATTATAACTAACGAGAATGGTTCAAATGTCTTCAACATGTATTCACTTTTAAATTTTTTAATAACAAAATTTTTAAAACTTGCATGCTAAATAAAACCATTAAGTATAATCTATATTATCTTCACTACACATAAAAAATCATAAAAAATCAGCGCTTTTTCAATTTTATTTTTATATGAGTCAACAAGTTAGAAAATTAACATTAATAGCAATAAAAAAACAAAGTTGAAATTTCATAATTTTTATATATGGAATAAAAATAATATAGATCATATCTAAATTTTTTGTTTTGATATTTAAATTTAAAGTCTTAAAGAATTAAAAGCTTAAAATGAAGGTGAAGACACCAAACGTCAAAAATTTAAATCCTCCTCATTAACAATAAGTAGAAGTAAATTTTATCTTTGTTAGTTATACAATGGACTTACTAAAAGAGTATTAACTAGCAACATAGGTGAGAACTGGGAATCTTGTTCTCAATATATCAGATGTCACTCATTCCATTTGTCATGGAAAAATAAGCTTTCACATATCTCTAAAAATCAAGCGATGGAAACAAGAAAGAAACCAAACAAAAAAGCAACCAGTTAATCACATTCCAAGTATTATATCAATATCATATTATCATACATCAGAGAAGATGCAGATAACATCACTGAAAACATATCAAGTTACAGTACCCAGAATATTGTTACAACACACCTACATTTTTTTTGTGATTTTGTCAAAACAAAGGCATAAAAGACAACCTTATTCGGTCATAATTGGCTTGTTCTCATTGGCCTTGGGCTTCTGCTCCTTGTACTTTTGTTCTTCATTTTTCCTGCAAGAGATTAAATACAAAAAATTAAGAGGGTATTTTTGGGGGAAAACAATAAAAAGAAAGGCAGACCAATTTTTGAATAGCAAAATTAATCTCTGCTCAAAGTGCTTTTTACCAAGGTTAGCATCCAGTACCAGCAAAATAAAGCTAATAGCAGAAACTATAAGATTAATACAGCAAACAAACCGGACATTAAGGGTAGAAGAACTTCCATATGTTAGTGTCAAATAATATTTATGGAACAAGAAAAGCTGAAAGAAAGAATAAGCAAACAAGGCAACAAAATCAATACATCTACAAAGTACTTCTGCAATATGATATATAAAAAGAATCAATTTATTTACGACTACAAACAGAGCAAAAATCAATTCCAAACCAGTGGTACAAATCTCACAGTAAGCAAAGCTAACTGTTATACATGAACAAACAAAAATAATCAGGACAGTGAAGGTGGAAATAATTCCCCACTGACCCCTAAAAAAACCGGGATGGGAACCTGTCCGAATGGCTTTGGACAGAACTCTCTCCAAACCATTTCTTTACCGTACGATTCAATCTCATCAAGTTTATACTAATTAATACTAACAGATGTTATCTTTTTTCATTAGCCAAAAAAAATGGAAACTGCATCTCCTCTCTCTATTCTATTTTGGAATCAAATCACGTAAACATAGTGTATCAATGGCAGAAACTTTTCCTCTTTGCCGTATCAATTTCATTTTTCTTTCTCTAAGTTTTTTTTTTTTTGCATAATGATTGAACCTAAAAATAAATAATATATTGATCCATTTTTTCTATTTCTGGTAAGATACGAAAATCACAATAAAAGGAGGAGGATAAGAGTTGAATCAACAAATTTCTCAGGAGTTGTTACGCTAAGTGTCACCCATTGATGAATCTCCCACTATGCTCTATGTATCTTCATAAGATGCAATCATATATTTGTTTTGTCCAATTAAAAAAATCAACTAACTCATCATTATGCTTTGTTGGAAGATAAGAACATGTGTGCTTTTCCAGGAGGGCACAGAGGATAGGGAAGGGATAGAAGATGTGTGCTTTCTTGGAGAGACTTGATTTGAATAAGAAAAAAGAAAAATAATTTCCTTACTTGGTCAAACAGAGAAAAGGAAGAAAGGAGTGGTTTCCTTATTTGCTTAAGGGAGATGGAGCAAAACATCCCTCAACATTAATTAACAAATTGTGATGAGATTGAATCGTACGGTACATGAATGCTTTGGAGAGGAATTCAGTCCAAAGCCATTCGGACAGGTTCCCATCCCAAAAAAACCTCAAAATATTATCCACCACAGAAAAAACTTGAATATCTGATTTAATAGGCCACTGGTTGCAAATGCTAGTTGAAGGCCTTCAGCAGGACACACTAAATTACCGAACTTTTGAATGAACTATATTTTATAATTTGCCAATCCTGCTACTGAAGGATTAAATCATCCAATATACCAAGGATGTACATATGTAAAATTCACACTTTTCAACAAGTACATCAATTTGGAATAACAAAATGCAAAAAATAATATTTGTTAACAAACTTGACCAATGTTACTAATTAGATTTGCACAAAACTAATAAAGGAAGCCTTCTCGTTCATATACTAAACGAAGCAACTAAGGGTGTCTTACAACCCTTCACCTAAACAATTGAGAAAGCATGCCAGAATCATTAAATTATACAAAAAACATCAACCAAATTTTTAATTGTATGGCTCAGGACATTTAAAACATAAGGCCTAAAACCAAAATGAAAGAACCTCTGTCTTTTCTAAAAGAAATTAGCACACAAAAAACTTCAGAAATCATCACATATCTGCAAAACTAAAAGCCAAAAGCATAACCTTCACATTGTTCCCATAAACAACGAGCATAGATGTAGCTCTTACAATATCCTTTAAAGCGATTGGACTTCACACTCAAACTCTGAACCTAACAATCCCACTTTTGTTACAATATTCACGAGGGAAACAAAACCTGTAATCTTCTACTGATTCCCTCTCTATATCTCTCTATTGTAACAATCGTGAGAGCTAGTGTCAGACGCAACAATCAACAAACAGCAACAAAGTACGAAAAAAAGGAGAGAAGGAAGAGGTGAGGTTACCGGCGATCGGAGGGGCCACCCTTCTGGCTGAGGAAGGAGCGGAAAAGAGGCGAATTCACGTCGTAAATCATATTCTCACCGGCGGCGAATTCTAGGGTTTTCCTTTTTCGTGCAAAACTGAGGCAACAATATTACTCTTCCAATCCGAATTCAAGGGTCTTCTAGACGAGCTTCGAGGCTCGCTATCAAATTGGGCCGGAACCAACGTCCAGCCCAGTTTGAATGTATGTAACTTTAGGCCCATTTAGAGTTGTATATCCTCTGTCGCTGTTAGAGATTCCTGGCTCAATTCTGTTACAAGTGACAACTTACAAGGCACTGGTTCATCGGTTCCTCCAGCGCCAATACTTGCTGAGCCTGTGTCCTTGATAATTAAATCCTGTGGCCTGTGGGGTCCCTCATAGGGTTTTGAAAACAGGCCGGTCCGGTCCAGACCCGGCCGGGCCACGGTTCCAATGGTCCATGGTCCACATGGGTCCGGCGGTCCGATCGGTTATTTTTTTATGAGGGCGGCTGCTAGGTCTGGGTCCGTTTCTACCCAGGGCGGTCCTGGTTTGATCCGGTCCGGGACGGGACGGGTCCACGGGCCTACACGATCTGGACCTACACGGGTATGAGGAAAAAAATCGAACCAAACCCGTGTCAGGACCGTCCCTAGCCTTGGTTCGGCCCGGTCCGGATTTGGGACACAGTCTGAGCCAGTCCGGGTCGGAACCCCAGGTTCTCCGGTCTGGTTGTGGACCGGCTAGTCCATTTCAATTCACTAGTCCCTCATTGACTCTGCATGCAAGAAGTTTGGAACACAAAACTCGGACTTGCTTAGTCCTAACCTATGCTACAGTCTCTCCACCTACGCCTATGGCATTAGGGATTACAAATATTTTTATTTTTAATGTTTCTATTATTCCTCTATTTTCATAATCTTTAATATTAAAAATCTAAAATTTAGATTTAAAAATAAACACTAATAAATACGGTCCATATCACTTTTACTATGCATGTGTAAGAAATTACGACATTACGACATTGCTGTGGACCGCGCCAAAAATAATTTTTCTAGCGCTCCATGGCAGAATCGAACGTGGGACCTTTGCTATGGGCTCCAAAGGCCTTCACCACTACACAACTTCAAATTTGATGTTATAATCCAGTAGCGTTTATATTTAATGTATATCCAGAACTCTTGATATATATATCTTTTTTTGTTTTGTTTTGAATTGATATTTAATTTATATAATACAAGTGTTGAACTAATAATATAATGAGGAGAGATCCGATTACACCTTTTTTGGTGACACACTTTGATACCTATCATTTTCAAAGTCCAAATAGTCGATTCAAACCGTTCAACATGATGGATATATTAAAATGTGCTTGGAGATCAAATTTTACATTTTTTTGAATTTTTTTGCTATTTATTAAGATGGTTACAAAAATCGTTGTTTTCAGACCATTGAAAAACAGCGATTTTGTAACCATCTTAATAAATAGTAAAAAAATTCAAAAAAATGTAAAATTTGATCTCCAAGTACATTTTAATATGGTGATCATGTCGAACTGTTCGGATCGACTGTTTGGATTTTGAAATCGCAAAATTGACCTATATAAAAAACAGTGTCATGATGTGTCACCAAAAAAGGTGTAATTGGATCCCTCCTCTAATATAATATAATAGACGTATCGTATCCTTGATTTTTGAAAATTGCCGTATCGCCGTATCCGTATCGATACCCGTACCCGTATCCATGCAACATAGATTTAAACAGTCATATTTATGCCACTATATTATCTTGAATTGTGAATTTTACATGCATGTTTAGTTTTACATGCATACCCAATGTGTCATTTTCACATTTGTTAGAATTGTTAACTTACTTACAAGAAGAATTCATGTTGTCTATTGGATTCACTGATACTGATGTGATTAGATAATTATTCTCTCAATCATTGAATTAAAAATATATCTTGAATTACAATGTTTATTTTATTGAAGAGGAGTGCATAAATTGAGGGGGACCACTCTTTTATTGTCTTATTTTCCTCCCTTTCGTCGATTTCCAAAAGGAGGAGAAAGTGCAAGAGACACAAACATGACATTGGGCAAATTAAAACCGGGTTAAATCTATTTATGCACTTGCTTATGTATATGTTTTGCAAATCGTCAAAAGGGGGAGATTGTTGGTTGTATGCAATCTTCTAATACTTTGTTTGACTAGATTAGAAAAACATACATTAATTGAATTTAACCATTTACATGATTGAGTGAGTTTGCAGGTTCAAAGCTTTAATTACAAGATCTATTGTGAAGAACCAAAGATATGTTCAGAACTTTAATTACAAGATTTATAATGAAGAACCGAGGTTCATGAAGTGCTGAATTACAAGATTCTTTTGATGAACCTAAGAAGTCAACAAGACTTTACGAAACTATAGATTTGTGTAATAATCAAGTAGTTATTTTACTTGTACATGCCTGTTTGACTTGTTAGTTTAGAGGGTTTAACCGAAAAACGTCTAAGAGTTTTTAAGACTCCCTTTAAACCCCTTCTAAGTGTCATTAGGGACTACAATAGTATTATTGGAGTTTAAAATTTGAATGTATTTCAGTTGGATGAATTAGAGTTTAATTAGTTTATTTAGTGTTTATGTAATCAGTTAGTCTTTATGTCATCAATTTAGTGCTTATTTAGATTTTATGTTGTCAGTTTGTTTTTATTTCATCAAGTTATAAAAACGAGATTTCAACTTACTCATTTCATAGTAAAAAAAATGGCATACAAATAAAGTTCACAAATTTCAAATAAAATAGTTCACAACAATGCAAAATAAATAAGTTCACAAATTCCAAATGAAATAGTTCATAACATTGAAAAATAAATAAGTTTCACAAAGCATCTATATAGATAAGTTCATCAGCGACCACGTCTGAAAAAATTTAGTCGACGAGTTCTGGGTCTGCTACCAGATGCCTCTGCGACACTACCGGCTGTCTCTGCATGGCTACTAGATGCTTGTGTCCCTTGTGTGGGTTGTCTTCAACCAGTTGCCTCTGCGACAACTCTAACATTTTCTCTTACATAAAATCGCCTAAAAATATCCTCCTCTTCCTCTTTCTCTTTCTCCTTCTCCTCAGCTGTTCGAATGAAATGTGAGTGGCAGGAGAGAGAAAAATGACTTTTATAGAGCATTTATAGCTGACTGCCCCACTGTAGAGTGGCTGGGTATTGAAGCGGACTGCCTCACTGGGTATTTCTGTTTTTTTTCTTTACGGTACGTATTTAAAAAAAAATCGGCAGATATATTAGCATTTACGCGTGAAAAATTTTGTGGGTCTTTGAATGAGATCAGAGGGTTAAAAGCAGCTCAGTCTGGTTAGATCTGATGTGGCACCCCAAAACATCGTCCATTAACAACCTCACCAAAACTTAATTTGTAAATATTGTAATGACTGCTTAAATTGTATAGAACTTGTAAATAGTCAGTTGTATTTAATAAATAAAATGATTAAATCGCAGAGGATTAGCTACTAGCTCCCTGTAATTGTGTAGCAAAGTAAAAATACCCGACTAAAACTGCACTCTGTAATTTCTAATATTATTTATGTTTTTCTTATTCTTCATTTCTCTCATTTTTTTTTTCCAGCATTGCATCAACATCACAAGACTAGATCCTCACACAGATATGTAACTCTTTAGTTATCTGCCAATTAATATTTCATTTGCATTGTAACTATAAATACAGCTGTAATATTCTTCTGTTTGATGTAATCATTTAAGCAAGGAGGAGGTACCAATTTTCATGTCAACAATGGCATTGCCCTGGTTATCCTTAAACTACAACAGTTACACTTGCTGTTTCTTTAATTGTTTATTGCTCTTTGTAATTAGACTTGTTGTAGGAAGAAAGATGGAAAATTTTCAATTTCTATTTGAGAAAAAAAAATAAGAACAGCTTTGAGATTAAAATATTATATTGCTATTGTTTTTCTTACTTCTTGATACTTTGTTTGTACATAATAAAATTGTAGAGACTCAATTTGCTATTATTTTCATTGTACTTATAAAGCTCTTATATTTCTTTTGAAATTATATATGGGTAGACTAAGAACAATTGAAACAAAAATAAAGCAGAAAAAATAGGCAGCTTGACTAAACATGAGAAGAAGATCATCATATTTAACTCTGTTTCATATTCTATATTTGTTGTAAAGGATTTATGCATATATTTCGCAACGAATAAACAGATGCAAGTATTTAAAAACATGAATACAAGTATACAACGATGTATTCAACCATGCAATGTTTCTCTGAGGAGGTGACATCAAAACCTGAGAAGCCCTAATAGGGGCTTCAAACCTCATCACTCAAATGGTATACTCTAATACACATGTAAAGAAATGAAACCACAAAAAACATGACCAAAGCAAGGATTAAGAAGCCAATGCATCAGGATCCGTGCCATCAGATTGAGATGAACTGCCATCACTTTGCGCCTCAATCTCCATTCTTTTACGCCTCGCACCACCAAATTTTCTTTGTTGCTCTGCCACAAAAAACAAAAACAAAAACAAAAACAGAGAAGATAACCAAATTATTTCTTCAATTATTAAAAATAGTAAAGCCCCCCGGCAGTGGCGGAATATGAACATATAAAAGAGGGACCAAAAAAAGAGACCACAGAATTTATTATAACCACCAAATTATAACATTGAAGTTTCATAGGAGCTGAAATGGTAGATTTGGAAGCCTAATGGTTGTACAAATTTTTATATGGCAAACCGCAAGGGCCCACTTTGGTCCCAATAAATGTCCGCGGTGCCCACAGCCAGAAAAACAAAAAATCTTGATTCCAAGACTTTATAAATGGCTCAAAAGACCCCTCCTTTATCATTGAGGGGCAGTTTAGGCCTATGAAAAGATTCAGGGGCATATCTCATTAATAAAACTTCTAAAGGAAATTTCAAGTGTGCACCCTTATAAACAACAATTATCAGAACCCACCAAAATAAGAAGTGTCTCAAATGCACCTTCCGACCAATTCTCGAGTCAAACCCCTAAGAACCCCTTCTTCATTCCTCATGTTATTCTTTCAAGAAAAAAGAATTCAAAATCTTCCTTACGGCAAGCAGGGTAGTTTAGAGAGGCTTATAGGTGACATATTCATGTTTATATGGGTATACATTATTTCACTTCCTTTTTGTCCGGGCTTGAAGGAGTTTCTTTAGTTTTCCAGGCTGTACTCACAGGTTGTTCAAAATTTAGAATTGATTAAAAAAATTGAAAATATAGACCGAGCAAATATTTCTACGACTTCAAGGTGACTATGAGTCTATGAGATAATCTTTCCTCTGAATCAGAATATGATATTTCTAACTCTAGCCTTTACTTAGGGGCATTCAGGTAATATTAACCAAAAGAAGGAATGATCTCAGATCCATGAACACCCCACAAAAGACCAACCAATTTGACCTTAACCATACTATATTTGATGAGTGAGGCTACGGTACTATGCATAGCACGGATTGGTCCGTGCTACGGCTCAATATTTAAGTTTTTAAAATCCTAACGGTCGATCCGAACCGTTCAACATGATTATAAAATGAATATGTACTTGCAAACCAAATTTTACATTTTTTCGAATTTTTTACTATTTTTTTAGATAGGTAGAAAATCACTGTTTTTGGATGGTCCAGAATTTTCAGATCAAGTGATTTTCTACCTATCTAAAAAAATAGTAAAAAAATTCGAAAAAATGTAAAATTTGGTTTGCAAGTACATATTCATTTTATAATCATGTTGAACGGTTTGGATCGACCGTTAGGATTTTGAAAACTCAAATATTGAGCCGTAGCACGGACCAAACCGTGCTATGCATAGTACCGTAGCCTCACTCATATTTGATTTTACATCGGCATATAATCAAATTTCCCAAAACAAGATATCTTACTTTTGTTGTTGATATTGTTGCGTGTCATCTCTAGAAAGGCCTCCCAAGTGTATCGCCCAAGCTCCTCTTTCTCCTCCTCAGTTAGTTCAAAGTTCGGTTCTCTTCCACACATAAATGCCGCTCTGTTATTAATCAAATAGAAAAGGTACCGAGTTAGGCATAATTTTTTTTTGAAATATACATAATAACACCAGACTATAATTATGCAAATGTTGCTTTTGGTGACATCTCCTCCCAGCTTCACAACTTGTGTGCATGCCAGTTTGCAATCTTATTTCATTAGTGTGCCAAATAAACCAAGTACAAGTTCTGGGATACCTTAGTACATATCCTATTAGACCCTTTCTATTTCTATAGCTAAATTTCTAAACAACAAACAACACAAGTAGGATAAACCTAGTACAAGTACCCAGAAAATGTGCCAATTAAGCCAAACCAGCATGATCTTAAGCAACATATAGTATGGAATTCATGCCAAATTTATTGATTTGGTACCAATGTTCAATTGCATTTTATATATATATTTCGAAGCTGGTTTGGGTGTACATGTTGAATTCAGATTTGGTAACGTATAGAATTCATGCTGGTCTACATACATTACCAAAACTGGCCAGCACATATTGAAATCAGTAAAATGGATAGATCTTTAAACTAGTCCCAAGTAACAGAATAATTGTTCAAGCCTTTAAAAAAAAAAAAGAACAAAGCCTTTATTTTTGTTCAACATCCCTGGTAAATTATCTGGTTATGTAAACCTTAAATTCTGATTTTATTTATTTGTTTACTCATTTTGTTTTATAATTGAAATTACTAAGGAAAGTAACACAGAAAAACCTGATGACATAAAAAGTCACAGTACCCCCATCAGATAAAAGAAAATAGGGCCTTTAAATTTGCATATACTTAAGTTTTTTTAGCAGAATTGAAAATAACTAACAGAACCTCATTGAACAAAATCAAAGAGCCAGGTCTTAGACTGAACAAAAAGGAAATATATGGACTCTTAGAGGACACACAATAAAACAAGACATAAAAGTTCAGGAACCATTCAAACTTCCTTAAATGATACAGCAATGTAATAATGAACATAATTTTAGTTTGGGGAAATTTCAGGACCAAACAACAAAAATTTCCTCACAATTGCACAAGTTAGTTCGTCTTGGGACTAGACAGTGTACCAAATGAATTTCAAATAGACAATACAATTACCTGTCATACAAGTGAGCAGCTTCCTCTTGGGACCCAACAGTACCTAAATGGATTTGCTTCTTGTCAACTTTAATAGCAGCTTGCCATTTATTGTTTTTGTAATACACGCCTCGCATTACACATGGTTCCTGATCCTCATATTGCTTTCTCCTGTGCCTTTTTCTCCTTTTTATTTCCTTCCCTATACATGGAATCCAAATAAAGTTCTTTAAGAACCCACATAAATTGTGGTGCACTGCATGAGCTGTTATGGAACCATCTGTTTCAGCTACCATTCCTTTCTGCTTTTCGGGACAAAGGATAAATAGGGAAGTTACCAAAATGGTCCAGTACGATGCTGAACAGATACGAAACAGGTCAAATGATAATCATTTTGTGCAGCAATACTCTGAAATTTGATATCAGTTATAAAATACAAAAATGAATATTGCACACCCCCCCCCCCTGTTCTTCTGAGCATTTTTCCTATTACATTTTTTTTCTTCTTTTGGTTGTGGAGGCAGGGGCAGCGGCAGGGTGAGGGAGTTCTAAGATTTGGTCCCAGTTGCGTGACCAAATAAAAGCAACAAAAAGAATACATTAAGTTGACAACTGACCAGGGTAGTATTGAGAGATATTACTTGGTTCTATCTTTCGGATGGAAGGAGCTGATATGCTTGATGGTCCTGGTTTCTCTTCAGAACTTTCGATCTATCATACAAATTTTGCAACAAATTAAATAAACTCTAATTAATAAGAGAAAACTGGATGTTGGCACTGTTGGACATGCATCAGGCTCAAATAACACCACAGATAAGGAAAAGAGGGAGAAGCAAAAGCAGAAAAGAAAAAGAAAGAAAAAAAGGAACAACAATTGAGCTAACAATTAGGGTCACTTGACAATTTTGACTATGTTTTAATTCGAATAAAAAAAATTCAATGACTAAAATGTATGGTTTATTGACATGTTGTTTGGTGACTAGACTGCTTACCGATCAAACTTTATGCAATGCGAACTAACAATTAGAGTTTGTTTGACTGTTGCTAAATATTAGCCGTCACAAATTTTCAACTCATTGGCCAAACATCCATGACTAATAATAAAAATGTTTTGTCTGTTTATTTCCAACTAGAAAACAAACTACAAATACTAATAAAAGGTAATATTCTTGTTAATTTCAGGCATGTGTTTTAAAGTTCTATATTTTTCCTTTTAATAAACCTGAGGGAGGCAGTTTACCAACGGTTGCCGGTTAAACGAAATTGGCGGCAATTGATGCACATTGAATGGCTTTTGATTTGAAATCGGACTGCCGTTTTGATGCTCACTCTGATTCTGTTTCTCTGGGCTCTTCTCACCCGCATTCAAACTATTCACTGAAAATTACAAAATATTCAACAAATTTGTATTGACAATAAAGCTCAACTCATATGAAAGGAGCAAGATTTAAATAGGTAATCATGATCTTTTAAAGAAGATGCTTAGTAGTGGGATTAAATTAAACAAATGACTTCTTACTTCTTACTCTGTTTGTGCCTAGAAATATACTGTATTCAATTACTTTGTTTATGGGATTAGGAAAAACAATGATAATGAAAGTTTACCAGGATTAAGGCCCAGATGTCTTCGCCTCCTTATGCTAACCATGATTAAATTAAATGCCACCTTCACCATGAAAAAAAAAATGAAAAAAATAAATAAGCATGGTACATGAGCGTACACACTACACCAACAAGATAACAAAAGAGAACAAAATTATCTGTCGAAATTAAATTCACAAACAGAGGATACTTTCTAATCATGACCCCAATAAAATAATATATTTTTTGCTATTTATTTAATCCAAAAATTAAAATAAAATGAATCCAGCCACCTTTACCACATACTCCCAGACAAAGTCAATTCAAACAATCAACACCATGTAAACTTTCTTCCCAAACAAAAATAGGAGAAATTTCAATACTAAAACTAATACAAAGCTTGAATTAATAACCAGAAAATCATTGTAATTCAAATCTAACCGAAAAACAGCTCAAAAAGAAGGTTTGTTAAACACATGTGCGGTCAAACCCCAAAGTAAACGCTCCAAGCTACAGCCTACAGAAGCAATTAAGAAGAAAACGAACAACCAACAAATGAGGAAAAAATAAACCAAAACCATTAAAATATATAACAATTTTATTCTCGCCCAGCCCAGATATTAAAAAATCGAACTTTATCTTCTCTGAAATCTGAAACACACAACGAAACCCCTTACCAAGAAAACTCTTTGCTCAAAACAAATCTAAATCGACAAAAACGAACTAAAAATTATCCAAAACTCTTACAAAGCTATCAGATACAAGGTCACAATCCAGGAAACAACAAACAAGCAAATTAAGACCGGGTTGCTAAAATTTCAAGATTAAAGCTCATAGAAGACGAAGTCAATACCTCGGTCAAGTCGCCGTGAGCGGAGAAGAAGGCAGGGTTGGTTTAGTATATTCCTCCAAAGTTGGTAGAAATTCGGAGGGTATAACTGGAAGAAAATAATATCGAAAGAGAAGTTGGCGATAGGCAAGGTATAGAAGAAGAAGAAGGTGGCGCCTCACATCTACCACCTTTCTCTAATCCCTCTTTCTCTCTCCAGTTTAATTTTTCTCTCTTTGTACTATTTTTTTTTTTTTGTTTCCTTCTATTTTTTTTTCTCCTATCCTTTGTGTGTGCTCTGTGGGTGGAAGGGAAGGGGGAACGTATATTTTGTGCCTTTTCTACCTCAGGACCAGGAAATTACCGAAATACCCTCGAGATATCTATGATTTCCCGTCTCGAGGGCAAACGTGGTGCGTGGACTTCGTGGGAAGTAATGAGGGAACTTGAAGTTACAATTTTACCCCTCAATCCAGCTTCGGCTTCTATTTCTAACATATATATTTAATCAGGTAAGATCAACTATGAGCCATGCTTTCCAGTTTAATCACCTTTGGCCTCTTTACAGTAATGACCTTCCATTATCTGAAATTAAAAATATTTCTAATATGAAAACAAGTTAACAAGCCGGGAGTCTGTAACCGTATCATTTCGGAAAGGAGAATAGGAGAGGGTAATTTTCAACAAATTTAAATGTTTCAAATCATCTAACATCATTTATATTTTTCATCCTTTTAATTTATTTGTCATATTTTATCATCCTTATTTAAAAATGAGAAGGGATCGGATTACACCGTTTTTTAGTGAGACATTGTCTATTTTCAAAGTCCAAACAGTCGATCCAAACCGTACAATATAATTGATATATTAAAATGTGCTTGCAAATAAAATTTTACATTTTTTATATTTTTTTACTATTTATTAAGATGGGTACAAAAACTCAATAGTCTGAAAACAACGATTTTGTAAAGTACTTAATAAATAGTAAAAAAATTCAAAAAAATGTAAAATTTGATCTGCAAGAACATTTTAATATATCTATCATATTGAACGGTTTGGATCGACTGTTTGGACTTTGAAAACGTTAAAAATGAACGATGTAATTCGATGTCACCAAAAACGGTGTAATCCGCTCCCTCCTCTTTAAAAATATTGTGTTTGATATATTTGGATGCAGTATAATTTTTAAAGGAATTTACTTTTTTTTGTATTCTTGCATGAATTATCATTAGACGAACCATTATATTAATTAATATATGTCTTTAGCGTTTTGAAAAAAGTTTTGTTTTTTTGTCTAAAATTTTGTTTAGTACTGAACTTATTTAACTGAATTTTTTTTAATATATGGCTTTTAGAATATTCTAGTAAAGAATAAAAAGTTTGATATTGTTTTTAATTTTTTCGGTAACTTAATATCCGAAAAACCAACTTTTTAACAAGATATCAATTGTAAAATGTTAGTCTTTTTGTATATGGATTTTTAAGTAAATTTTCGTGAAGAAAAATTTCGAAGAATAATGGTCGTTTTTAGAAAAGATAAATTTAACCACTTTAGAATTTAGATTATCTTTTAAAAAATATTATTGTATTGGATTATGCAGCTTTTTAGACTTCTACGAGTAATTCTATCAATAAAATTGGACATTTAAATAAAAATACTAAGCATTTAAATAAAAATACTAGAGTAGAACTAGGGTGTACTTAAGCTCACCAGTAAGCTTAACTCTAAATCCTATCAGAATGACTTTAAATCGCGAATTCATATCGTTGAAACCAATCTACTATTTACATGTCAAATTTATAAATTTATAAATTAATTTACTTATAAAGTCAAGCAGTATAAAAAAGAAGGTTTATAGTTAATTTTAATACGTTCGTTTTTCATAAGTTTTTTTACCTTGACTTAATATTAAATTAATTCAAAAAAATTTTAATTTGACATGTAAATGCATCTCTCGTGAAATAAATCAATTTTAACGGTTTAGTTTGTCTTTTGAAGTCAATCCAATAGATTTTGAAGTTAAACTCATCAAAAAATTTGATTGAGAGTGTTTGACACCACATGTAAGATTAAATTGTAAGTGAGACTAAGGAGCGCTTGTTCGGTAGAGCCGGATTATTGATAGGTCAATCAAGTAGGTTTCAAAATTATTATTATTTTAGTTAGTTTGGTGTGAGATTAAGGGGTTGAATAAACAATTATTTCGGCACATTTATTTGTTGACCGCTTGATTTTATACTAGATGAATGCAAAAATTTTATATGTAAATGCATTACTCATGAAATAGATCGGTTTTAACAGTTTGAATTTGTCGTTTGAAATCTATTTAATAAATTTTTGAAGAGGTAACACGGTATGTCACTGTGCTATAAGTAGCACACTTGCCTTTTTCTATTTCTATATAAACCAAAGTGTAGTGAGAATAATGTAATATGTATTTTTCTATTTCTATATCAGAAAGTAAGATAGCTGAAATTAAATCAAGTTTATATATAGTGCTCTGTAAATGCATTTTTTTTTATAAGGAAAGGGCATGTCGTTTGAGTGGAGTTATTTAAAATTTGATACTTCAGTTGCTAATATTCTAATGATGGATTTATATATATTTTTTACGACTAATAAAATTTCAATTTTTTTATTTTGATTTATCATTCTGTGACGCAAATTTATATTATATATTATACCGACATATTTTAATATCTTCCCAGAACTATTTAGTCAATTTCAAATTATTTCAGTATTTTATGTTACCCTCTGGTAAATTTTTCTACGTCACTAATTAAACTGACAGTAATATTAGCCCTCCTCCAATTGCTCTGTTCCATTAAGCTCTAACTTGCGCAGTAGTTATCATTTGAGTGAGGCTACGGTACTATGCGCACTGGCGGACTCAAATGGAGTCAAGGATAGGCACTTGCAAGTGTCTATTTTTTTTTTTTAAACTCAGTGGTATTTTATAGTTGTATTTACTCCTGAATAGATATAATGTCTATCTCTGGATTTAATTCATGGTCCAATACAAAAAAATTGTGTAGAAAAAAAAGTCGGTCCACTTAGAAGAATGGTTGATTCGTTAGGAGAAAAAAAATGTCAACTACTAAGGATATAAATATGTACCGTGAGTTGGATCATGTGTCGTGCCGTACCGTGACCAAATTTGAAAGGATGGTCATGGCACGTCGTGATCACACGTAACGTGTCCAAACATGACCAATCATGTTTAGTCACGTTTAACTAGTTTTTTCATAATTTAGTATATTCAGGATTCACCATTCGATAAAGATCTAACGATCCTAATTACACGTGACCATATGTCATGACCAAATCTTTTGCGTGATGTGCCTTGTCGTGCTAAATTTTCAAAAGATGATCATGACACTGGACACGCAAGTCACGGCACGTAACCGGCACATGTGCCGTGAAAGAACCGTGTCGTGCCGTGACTTGTCAATATTTTGTATCCCTATCCACTACTCTGTTCTGATTCGTCAGGAAAAAAAATTGTACTCTTGTTAATATTTTGTGCCTACCTCTGATCAAAATCCTGAATCCGCCCCTGACTATGCATATCATGTATTGGTCTTTCAAATATTCAATTTGAACCGTTTAACATGTTCTCGATATAAAAATGTACTTGCAGACTAAATTTTACAAATACAGAAAATCGCTACTTTTTAATGGCCTAGAATTTTTAAATCTCAAGTGATTTTCTACCTATCTAAAAAATTCTTAAAAAATATAAAATTTGATATACGAATACATTTTAATACGAAATCATGTTGAACAGTTCAGATTTACTGTTCGGATTTTAAAAACGGAAATATTGATGCATAGTACGGACCAATCCGCGGTATGCATATCACCATATATAACCTCACTCATTTTATGATACAAAATGGTAATAGCAGTTTAATTACTATGGAAATGTAGTAGTATTTGTCAGTTGGATGGGAAAATAGTATAAAATAAATTAAGTTACTATACCACAAATTGAAGTTTAAAAAACCCGCTCCATAAGATCTGTCTTATTCTCACAAATATGGAATATTTTGAAATGTTCAATTAAAGAAGTTGAGTGAGTCTATGTTACTGTGCATATCACGGGTTGGTTCGTAATACGGATCAATATTTTAACGATTGATCTGAATTGTTCAACGTGATCTTCATATGAATATGTACTTGCAAACTGAATTTTATATTTTTTATAATTTTTTTACTATTTTTTAATATAGGTAGAAAATCACTGTTTTTTTATGGTCCAGAATACTCAGATTAAGTGATTTTCTATCTATCTTAAAAAATAGTAAAAAAATTCTAAAAAAATTCTAAAAAATATAAAATTCGGTCCGCAAGTACATATTCATATGGAAATCATGTTGAACGGTTCGGATTGACCGTTAGAATTTTGAAACGAAAATATTGATATGTATTATAGACCAAATCGTGATATGTATAGTACCATAGACTCACTCAAAGAAGTTTGTTTTAACATGTCGTCCAACAGTTATAAATTTCCATTTTTTTATTTTATTTTTAGCGTAAATTTACACATACCCATACGATTTACACGCCTACACATAATTTTCATTTATGCTAATATTGTAGTAATAATTGATGGATTATTTGATTTCATCCATGTTAATTTGTAGCATATCTATTTTTATTCGAGATTGGAGGGAACACTTGCAAGTTACACCCGGTGTTTTAGATAGTGATGCTATAACAATTAATTATGAGGTTTGCCAAAAAAAAAATATTGAGTTTTGTCATAAGCTTGACAAATCACAAAAATGTGGAAAATAGCAATGTTGTCTCATTAATTAATGCTTACACTTAATTTGCACTTATAGATTTATATATTAATACTGGTATCGTGACCGAGCGTTGCAACGAAGATATTATAAGATTGAATAGAATATGAAGAATTTTTTTTTATTGATATTTAACCCAGAATTAAGAAAAAATATATAAATAAAAATGAAAAACACAAATGACAAAAAAAATGGAGAGATAAATAATAAATAACAGTAAAAGAAACAACAACAAATGAAAAAAAAAAAAGAATCAAATATAACATGAAAAAAAATCTTGAAGTATCATTGCTAGTGTGACTCTCTTCGATGTAGTCCAATATTTCTGAAAATGAACAAAAAAATATAAAAAATAGATTATGATTGCTCCAATTGAAATAATATAATAAAATTAGAAAAACAATATTTCTATTCTTGATTTTGTCGATTCCAGGTGTGGGGTGATTTGTATAGAAACAACTCCAATCAAATATATTTTAGATTTTTCTATTATGCTGTTGGGATCTATATAGAAACAAACAAAGAAAAATATGGAAACAAAAAAAAAATTAATTTTCATTTTTTGTCGTGATAATTTGTATAGAAACAAAGGAGATCAATATAGGAAACCAAAAATAAGGAAACGAAGAAGTTGCTAAACGTAGGAGAATAAGGAAAAAATATCACTACAATGCAGTATATTCAATTTTAATTGTAATATATTGTGTGACTGTACGTGTAGCGAATATGTTTTTAACTAAATATAGACTTCTACACTTAAAAAAGATGCATTTAATCAAAACAAGACAGATTATTTGATTAGAGGATTGAGATTAAATCTGAAATTTCATCTTTCAATCATAGCCGTTAGCGAATTGGACACCCAACGTGCTTAATAATAGAATGGAGATATCAACAATGTGCAATTGGACATTTAATAATTCAATAAATTTGAAATAATAAGCCTAATTAAATAAATCTTCCAGATTAATTAAGCGACCTATAGTTCCTTTTTCTAAAAAAATAAAGTTGTGGGTGAAGGTATCTAACTGTTTTTAATCTTCATCTGGATTTCGAATTTACGACTTTTCACATAACATAATTTTATCTTTATCACTAGATCAAAAATTGATTCTTAGTTATACGTCAAATTAAGCGTCCACATCAATCACCTCCATTTTTGAAATAGGTGTTAGCCTACTAAATCTCTATTGTTTCAACAGCTTTTAGCTTTGTTGATACTATAAATTACATTGCACCGCAATGAAAATTTTGAACACCTATCAACGGATCATGAGTTAATTTTAATGCAATTGTAATTAGATTATAGAACTATTAATATATATATATATATATATATATATATATATATATATATATATATATATATGAGAATGGCTAATATCAAAACGTTTGTTCCTGGGCTCAGGAACAAACGATTCCGTTCTCCCATTTACAAAGTTCAAACAATAAATCCAAACCGTTAGATGTTCAATCTATATTAAAATGTGCTTGGAGACCAAATTTTACATTTTTTGGAATTTTTTTACTATTTATTAAGCTGGTTTGAAAACCGCTGTTTTTCAATGCTGCAGAAATTTCATAAAAACAGCGATTTTCAAACTAGCTTAATAAATAGTAAAAAAATTCCAAAAAATGTAAAATTTGGTTTCCAAGCACATTTTAATATAGATTGAACATCTAACGGTTTGGATTTGTTGTTTGAACTTTGGAAATGGGAGAACGGAATCGTTTGTTCCTGAGCCCAGGAACAAACGTTTTGATATTAGCCATTCTCTCTCTGTATATATATATATATATATATATATATATAGAGTGACTAAGGTCAAAGTGGTAGTTCCTAGCCTCCGGTACTACCAAGTCGTTTTCAGATTTCCAAAGTCCAAATGGCCGATCCGAACCGTTCAAGTTGTTCTCCATATTGAAATCTGCTTGGAGACCAAATTTTACATTTTTTGGAATTTTTTTACTATTTATTAAGCAACTTTGAAAATTGCTGATCACATGGTCCAGTAAAAACAGTGCAACCAAATTCTCCAAGCAATATATATATATATATATATTCCTAGGCCGTGGAACAAATGCTTTGGTTTTTATATTTTTCCAATTTCAAATAGTCAATCCAAACCGTTCAATATTCAATCTATATTAAAATGTGCTTGGGACCAAATTTTACATTTTTCTGAATTTTTGTACTATTTATTAAATCAGTTTTAAAATCGTTGTTTTCAATGATTCATAAATTTTTCACTGTTTATTAAAATAAGCAATTTTAAAACTGACTTAATAAATAGTAAAAAAATTCAAAAAAAATGTAAAATTTGGTCCCAAGCACATTTAAATATAGATTAAATATTGAATAGTTTGGATCGACCGTTTGAAATTTGAAAATGTAAAAACCGAAGCGTTTGTTCCACGGCTTATGAACAAACATTCATATTAGCCAACCTCTATATATATGTATATATGGACTGAATTTTTGTTTACTACGTCACCTGAGTTTTTTGTTTTTTTTTTTTTGCCTTTTAAACTAAATTGGAAAAAAAATAGCCGGATGGATCTATTACTTGAATTGACCAACAATTAACTAATAAGTTTAACTAAAATTAAAGGTGTGTTTCTGTTATATAAGATTAAAATTAAGTAAAAGAAATGATGTCTCTGGTAATTACTATCAATTCAAATCACAAATCATAACTCGAACGTAACCATGAATAATAAAATAATCACTGGTTGTTTAACACAATTCTCTAGATACAAATATCATACTCCAGAATTTTTATTTATAGAAATAATATTAAAATAATATAGAGAATTGTGTTAAACAACCAATAATATTAAAATAATATAGAGACACGTGTCTCTTTCAAATCAAAGTTTCTACTTAATTTTTACCTATTTTTTACAAAATAAAATTGTAATGAAATACTATACTATTAGTAGAACTAGGGTGTTCCTAAGCTCACCAAGCCCTTCTGTGAGCTCGACTCTAAAACCTATCGAATTGATTTCAAACGATATTTTCAAACTGTTAGATGTTCAATCTATATTAAAATGTGCTTGGAGACCAAATTTTACATTTTTTGGAATTTTTTTACTATTTATTAAGATGGTTTGAAAATCGTTGTTTTCTAATGGTGCAGAATTTTAATAAAAACAGCGATTTCAAACCATCTTAATAAATAGTAAAAAAATTTCAAAAAATGTAAAATTTGGTCTCTAAGCACATTTTAATATAGATTGAACATCTAACGGTTTGAAAATATCGTTTGAAGTCAATTCGATAGGTTTTAGAGTTGAGCTCACGGAGGGCTTGGTGAGCTTAGGAACACCCTAGTTCTACTCTTGATTTACTTTGTGAGTGATGTGTTTATGTATTAAATTTATAAATTTGAAATTAATTTAGTATAAAATCAAACAGTAAAAAAAAAAATGTATTAAAATGAACTTATAAATCTTCTTTTTTGACAACTTAACTTTATACTAAATTAATTAAAAAATTACAAATTTGACATGTAAAGTCATCACTCGTGAAGTATATCGGTTCCAATGGTCTGAATTCACTATTCGAAGTCATTTCGATAGATTTTAAAATTAAACTTATTAATTATTTAGTGAGCTTAAAATATCCCAAGTTCTACTCGATTTCTTTTTAGCTCACATCCAAAAAATATATTCTCTAGCGAAGTGCTATTATAATTGGAATTCGTCTCCTCTGCGGAGTTATCTCTTGCGGAGTCGTGCGGAGCTTTTAATTTGGTCGTTCGTTTTGATCGGACGGACCAGATTAGATCTTATCCGAATTGAAAAAAAAAACAAAATTCTCATGTTCGATAAGATTTGATCTGGTCCGTCCGATCAAAATGAGCGAACCAGATTAAAAGGTCCGCACGACTCTGCAGGGGAGGAGGATACTGGTCCGTTATAACTGGGGGGCGTATGTACGTTACATCAAAATGAAAATATCTTTTACGAAAAGTTTGACGGACCTACTTGTGTGGTCCAATTTCAACAACAAAAACTGTTCGTCATAAAATAAAAGAAATTCAACTTTTCACAGTATCCAATCTTCACAATTTTATAAAAAGAATAATCGCTGATCATTATTTGAGGTAAATATTTTGACAGAACAGTTTTTACTTCATACAGCGTACAGACTAGTGAATTAAAAACGCGATGCGTATAGTTTGTGAGTTGTATTAAGTTAAAACTGCTCTGTTAATATCTTTACCTTATCGACGATTTAATCATCAACGAACTTTCAAAAGAAGAAAAAAATGTATTTCCAATGATGGAGCAGCTTCCAGCCTGACAGGGGTAGAATCGTCATTTCCTCTGACAAAACGTTGAGACTGGAGAAATAGTAGACGAGGGCGTGTTCGTAATTTCATTAGTAGGTTTCATTGGCAACGGGTTCTGCTAGGCACCGACGGGGTGGCAAGAAATCATGTAAGGTGAGCTTGGTCTTGGAGACTTACACTCTCCAATTGACACGTTGGTGCAGAAACCCATGTCGTCTACCCCTTTATCTACCAAATTCAAATAGACCAGGTCCATATAAAATATTTTTCGCTAGCGGTTGTTGGATGGATGGAAAGGTGGTGGCCATAAGGCGTGCGGATAACGTCCGCACCCTGGTAAGTTGTACCTGCAGAGGAAGCTAATTGTACATTTGTACTCTTTCAATTTGTTATTTAACTATTTTTTTTTTCTAGAAGAGGCACTGCAGTTTGCATGGCTGTGTTTTTAACATGCAGCGAATACAATGAATTCACATCACCTCAGGTTAGCTGACTGAAGACAATTACGATCAGACGGTTCTTTTACCATAGCACGAATCTCAAAACAGACCCCCTACAGTCTCTGTAGATACTGAATTGAGTTTGGCCCAGATAAGTTTAATCTGGGCCGTCCGTTTCAATTTGCTTGAGTCAGTTACTTGGGAGGATACGGATCCGAATACAATCCCCCGAGTCTGATTTATGCTATTTTCAGTTTAGTCCTCCCAAACTCTATAATTCATGCCAATATAATTGTAATAATAGAAATTCGCAGAGATTTTTGTTCGAGTTTTAATCAATGTCATAAAAATGTTGTCATGCTATGGAAATTATTCGAATATAAGTTCTCACATTACTAATCAGTATAAGTAACAGAGTTAGATTTTCAATCTATAATGGTCAAACGCGAATGGAATCAATCATATAAAATTTTCATGTTGTACATGAAGGTTAATTTTACAGTATTCGTATCTGTTTACTCTAAAATGTATAAAAAATCGTACATAAATTTTGAAAATAAATAAGGGTCAATTGACTCTCAGTGTTGTGGTTGTTGATTTGTCATAATGATGATGATATTTATTATTATTATTTATATATCTTTTAGTAATTGTTCGGAATACATTACATTGTCATTTTAAAACTTGTATCCTAAAATGATGAAACTTAATTTCTGCACCCAGCCAGGAGGCTAAAAGAAATAGCAGTAAAATTAGTTGATTCAGCTAAATTTTTATTACTTTTTTATAATTTTAGCCTTTCAACTTTTGCATTTCAAAATTATGTATGTTTTACTGACTAGTATTGTAAATAACGGTACGCGCTCGTCGGACGGACAGGGTACCGCCAAGCGAGTAATCGGGAATAATCGGCCATAATTGAAAATAATCGGCTGATTCGTAGGAAAAAATCCGTGACAGTTTGGTCGCTGCCAACGACTAATCAGCCTAAACGGCTGTTTTTTACAACACTGCTACTGACTACCCATATTCTTTTTCTTGGAGTACTTGTAATTAAGATTTTTTTTTATTTCATGATGTATACAATTATGTGCTTGTGTTGTTGTTAGATTTACCCTTTTTAAGTCATGTATCTTGTGGTGTAAGGTATTTATGTGGTATTACTTGTACGTATTTAGAAAAAAAAATAGTTATTATTTATTATAATAATTACGAAAAATAATTGGAACTTGGAAGGGAAAACTAAAAGAAAATAAGGACTATATTTAAGTTAACAACTTGTAGAGGATATTGTTAGGTGGAAACATAGTATTTAAATCCTGATAGTTGGACTTAGACCAATTATTAGGGGTGTCAATGTTATCTTTTTAGCTGTTTATCCGACTCGTATCGTATTCAATATGGCGGCTATGGGTAATATTTTTTTTCGTTAGCTTATTGGGTATGGATATGGATAAGAATTTTTTTTGTTAACCAAATGGATAAGGGGTATGGGTAATGACTATTTCGTACCCGTTACCCTTTAGGATAATTATAAAATCTAAATATATATTCAATTTAATTTCCAACTCACCTAAATATGTATTCGTGTTTTAAATTTTTTTTCTTTATAAAAAATAATTTAGTTGGAATTGATTGCACATTTATTTTTATTTTTTATTAGAAATGTAATTACATATGTGTAAAATGAATGAGTTTTTTTATATTTAATTTGTAATTAATAAAACTAATTATTATATTAGTATTATCCGTTATTCATCTGCTAATATTTTGTTACCCGATAATATTAACGGGTAAGAATAGAGTAGGATAAAATTAATTTTTAATGAGTATGGATATGATATGAATAAAATCTATTTTAATAGATATGAGTATAAAAATACCTCCATCCGACCCGTACCCATCCATTGACACCCCTACGAATTATATTAGGAATTTCAATAACTCGGGTCATTTAAGAATAGCGAAAAGGGTTGTCATTTGTCTGGTATCCTCACTCAGAATTGAGATCAAGCTTTGGATCAATCATTGGTTGCACCCCCTGCACCTGGTCTACACGTACATAAAGTAGCCGTATCAAATCATCAATATTTGTTTTCTGACACGTAAAAGTGATCCCTTAACCTCTGGGACAAGTATTCTCTCCGTTACCATAAAAGATTTCCTTCACTTTACGGTTTGAGATTAACTCTCAGCCGCTTTGAGATTCGGGCTGATGGAGAGCCAATATTATTGGGCTTTGAGATTCGTGCCAAGTTAAAAAGAACGGTCCAGATCAAGTAATTGTAAAAGATTCCCTATTACGGTACCGGGAGAGGATCTGAATTCTAACGCTCTCGTATCATCAAATATTATGTATGAATTTAGAGGTGGAATCAGATTTTTAAATTATGAGGATTGAATATACATTAAAGATTAATTATGTAAAAAAAATTTTGCGAAAAATGAAAATTAATTTCATATAATTAATTTTATAGTACTCTGACATTTTATTTCAAATTATATATAAAATTATACATAAATACAATTTTTTTTTTTAAAATGATAGTCAATTGACTCCATTTATTTTACTTAAATCCGCCATTGTATGGATCTGATCATAATTGTTGTAATTTTGTATAACAAGTTATAATTGGCGCCCTCCGTGTAAGAGGTCGCATGTTCGAAATCCGGATGAGAGAATTCCTTGTTGATATTAAATAGTTGGGTGGCTTGACCTACAACCTTAAACAGTTGATCCGAATTGTTTAACATGACCTCAATATAAATATGTATCTGCATACTAAATTTTATATTTTTTTTAACTTTTTTTACTATTCTTTTGGTGCGTTTGGGCTGCCAAGGAATAACAGAGTTAGTTGGGTTAGCAACATTCCAAATTAGGGTCAGCGACTATTCCATGTTTGGGTAAAAAAATAGTTATTCTCAACACTTGGGATAGCTCGGGTAGTAAAAATAGTGTGTTAACCCCAAATTGAGAATAGTAGCTAATCCAATATTTTGTTGGGTTAGTAGAATAGCGAGCTAACCCACAAAAGACAAACAAAGAAGAGTGAGGCTACGGTACTATGCATAGCACGGATTGGTTCGTGCTACGGCTCAATATTTGAGTTTTCAAAATCCTAACAGTCGATCCGAATCGTTCAACATGATTATAAAATGAATATGTACTTGCAAACCAAATTTTATATTTTTTTCGAATTTTTTTATTATTTTTTTAGATAGGTAGAAAATCACTTGATCTGAAAATTCTGGACCATTCAAAAACAGTGATTTTCTACTTATCTAAAAAAATAGTAAAAAAATTCGAAAAAATGTAAAATTTGGTTTGCAAGTACATATTTATTTTATAATCATGTTGAATGGTTCAGATCGACTGTTAGAACTTTGAAAACTCAAATATTGAGCCGTAGCACGGACCAATCCGTGCTATGCATAGTACTGTAGCCCCACTCAACAAATAATAGTTGGTAGCTCTCGATCCAAATGTGTATTACTGACAAGAATAGTGTTATTCTTGAGTTAGTGCTATACTTGCTCCAACCAATGCACCCTTGAATACGTAGAAACTCACTTAATAAGTGATTTTCAACCTATCTAAAACAATAGTAAAAATTTTGGAAAAAATATATAAAATTTGATCTACAAGTACATATTAAACGGTTTAAATTGACTTTTTGGACTTTGAAAACAAAAATATTAATTTTATAGTATAGACCAATATGCGCTAGACATAGTACCATAACCACAACCGTATATATTATATATCACACAGTGAATGTTTGTGCTATTTTATTTTTCAGGAAAAATTTCTAGTGTACCAATACAAACTTTTAAAATAGCCAATTTCCCCATAAATACATCATAATATCTAATATACTCATGTAAATTTAATTTTCTTTCTTTTATCCCTTTAAATTACATTACTTATTATTTAATTAATTTAAAAATTAAATTGACTAATATGCCTTTTAATTTTAAATGGAAAAGTCCATTACTTCTAATTGTCTTCTTCCTCTCCTCCTCTCCTCTCTGTTTCACGCCTAGTTGTCTTCTTCCTCTACTTTTCGCAGGTCATAGACTAATCAATGGAACTTTCTTATTGATTGTAGTCAGTGGCCGTACTAGCTTGAGCAAGTCCTTTCATGGTTCTTGGTGGTTGTAAATCAATAGTTGATTTGTCTAATTTTTTTTAAATAAGTTAGTAATTATCGATTCTTGATTGTGGGTTTTACAAATCATGAGAAGTCAAAATATCATCTGGGGTGATATTTAATGTTCAAAAGTGGGATTCAATATATTATCATTTGCTTGACATAATTTTGCTAGATTGTGGTTTAATTTCATAAATTTCATTTCAATCATGAAAAAACATATATACATTTTCAAATTCTGATTGTGTAAATATGAAAGAACATCAACTTTTCTCAGGTACCTTTGAGCTGATTCTCGTCCTCTTAGCCGGACAGCCTAATTTGTCAAGCAAGTTTTTAACTCGATATACGAGTTGCTCAAGGTTCTGAACCAACTCCTACATGAAACTATTATTAGTATCAGTGTTGTAAATAATGGTATGTGGTCGTCGGACGGATAGGATACCGTTAAGTGATTAATTGGGAATAATCAGAAAAAATCGACCATAATCGGAAATAATCGGCTGATTAGTCGGAAAAATCCACAATGGTTTAGTCACCGCCAACAACTAATCGGCTGATTAATTGACCTAAACGAATGTTTTTTACAACACTGGTTAGTATGAAGGGCGCATATGCTTGTAATCAAAGCCAAAGTGTAGCGTCCTTGAGAATTTTGAAGTCGTTTCGAATGACAATGCACTTTGCCCATGCTTCCAACAACATAATTACGAATTTTTTTTATAAACCATAATTATTATTATTTTTTTTACAAAACCAACATGATTACTTTTTTTTTACAAAAATAATAAGAACCGAAATACCATTTTGGTCCATTATTTTTTTCCTTTTTGGATTTTCTGTGGTAGTGGTTTCACAAGTTTTCATATGAGCCGCCACAGAAAATTCAAAAAAGAGATCGGGCCGAAATGCCATTTCGGTCCGGAATAAAAAAAAAAAACAACAGACCGAAATGCCATTTCGGTTCTTATGATTTTTGTAAAAAAAAAATAATCATGTTAGTTTCGTAAAAATATTTTTTTTAATTATGGTTTATAAAAAATTTCTAATTACAGCCTTGTTGATAAGAATACTCATCGCCCAGCCAAGGGTATTGTAATTTGTAACAGCAGTTTGAAGTACAAAAGTTAGCTTGTGGTTTTGAACTATACAAGAAATTGGAATGTAAAGTAGTAAAATTTAAAAGAACGACAAGATGAACCCAAAAAATTATCAAGTAGTTAATTGTATTCATCCGTGATTATTACTTGGAATCGAAGCTCCAACATGATTTCATGCTTCGATGATTATCTGACAAAATCAGAGCGATTGAGATTTGAGAGGAGATAGAAGATACATTTTAATAAAAGAATAAATTGGTCAATTCAATTTTTAAATTAATTAAATAAAAAGTGAAGTAATTAAAAGGGATAGAAGAAAGAAAGTTAAATTTATATGGCTATATTGGATATTATGATGTATTTATGGGGAAATTGGCTATTTTGAAAGTTTATATGAACACACCAGAAATTTAATATAATTTATTTATGGGGAAATTGGCAATTTATTGTTTGTATTATTTAATATAATTAAAAAAACATAAAAAAAAAAACTACATACGAAGCTTCCTTTTTTTAATCACGAAATTTAATTATTTTTAGTCACTCTTGTTTATTGTATAATCTCTTTTAGTGACCTCAGCTAATCCCTGTTTCTTATTTATTTATTTTTATTAGGACAACTTTGTAAGTACATTTTTCCTAAATTAAAGTTCTAATTCAGTAGTATCCTTACGTTTAATGGGTAAATATTGTAACAGAGGAGTTTTGGCTTCCTGCAGCGCACGAAATACATGCAATGTTGTTCGAATTCAATAGTACATGAGCTGCATGAAGCTAAACCTACTCTGTTAAAATCTTTACCCCGTTTAATAGCGGAATGGGAGTTTCAAATAATAATTAAGAAAATTGTCGTAGAACGTGTCTAGCCATCTAAATGGGTAAAGTTTTACCTAAAAGCTGAGGGGGCAGGGAAGTTAATAGTACCACACAGAGAGATATACCAACAGGTGCCTCAGGAGAACCAGCAGATGGAAGGAGGGGGGTTGACCTCAACCTACCCGCCAAACAACTTTTAAGCCTTGTTTATTTGTTTCAAGTTTGTAATCTGACACATGTGAATTAATAAAAGCAGTTAAGTATTGATGGAATTAAATGAAACCAACTTATGTTCATAATTTATTCCGCTACTCTCAAGGGGATCCGTATCCTCTGCATTAACTCAAAACGGAATCTTTTGAGTTAATAAATTTCAACTGTTTGATTTTAAATAGAGTCAATCTGACTCGTGTCTATAACACAGGGATCCTTTAATATTAGTGCCGATCTAGTTCGCACGAATTTTAAAATAAATCGAACAGTAGAGATTCATTAACTCAAAAGATTCTCTTTTGTGTTAATGCAGAGGATATGAATTCCTCTAAGGTTACCAATGACAATGGACCATCCGAGAGATTAGACAAATAATTGTTGGTTGCAATTTTGGGACCAGATAAAGGAATCTAAATACGAGGAATTTTTAGGTAATGAATTCACTCTCCGGTATCGTAAAAGAGAATCTTTTAGAATTAGTAGATCAGACTTCCGGTATTGTACGAATCTCAAAGCCCAAATTAATTTGTAATTTTTTTTGACAACTTGACTTTATACTAAATTAATTTATAAATTTGACATGTAATTGAATCACTCTTAGAGTAAATCAGTTTCAACAATAACAAACCATGTTTTTGCTTCATGACACGGATGAATGGGGAATTCCACCGGAGTGGTTTCCAGAGTAATTAAAAGATGGATAAGTAAGCATTGACACTAAATTAACTCGACGATTATTAAAAATATTAAATCTATTGATATCGGCTATTTAAAATGTAACATATATAATTATATACTATATGAGCAGGCATCGGATTACACCCTTTTTTTTGACACATCTTGACATTGTTTTTTCTATAGGCCAATTTTGCGATTTCAAAGTCCAAATAGTCGATCCAAACCGTTCAACATGATGGATATATTAAAATGTGCTTGGAGATCAAATTTTACATTTTTTTGAATTTTTTTACTATTTATTAAGATGGTTACAAAATCGCTGTTTTTCAATGGTCTGAAAACAACGATTTTGTAACCATCTTAATAAATATTAAATAGTAAAAAAATTCAAGAAAATGTAAAATTTGATCTCCAAGCACATTTTAATATATCCATCATGTTGAACGGTTTGGATCGACTATTTGGACTTTGAAAATGGTAGGTGTCAAAGTGTGTAAAAAAAAAGGGTGTAATCCGATCCCTCCTCATACTATATTTATACATGACATGAGAAATAATAAAATTTGATCTAAATTTTACAACACATCAAATTATTTGAAATTTGCAATGTTTGAATCGGGTATTGAATTATGAGGTATATTTAACGGGATAGCATGTATGAGGTTCGAATTTAATTTGTGAAATGATATGATGTGTGACATGAAATGATATGGATATTGTGTGCCTTGTTTTATTGATAACTCAGACTCAGGTGCTATCGCTGGTTAAATATGCAGACATAATTCGATGTGAAATTGTGGATTAATTCAGTCTGTTTGAATGGTTGTTTAATTAAGTCAATAATAGAAAAACACGTCGTTAAATAACGGTGACTGAGCTTTATAGTTGATCCCGTATTGTTTCTTGTTTGTTAATTTATTGCGACATAGGTTGACGTGATGAAGGATGGATGCGAGAGTGCCTCTCTTATCGAGATCCCGGCCCGGCGGTGGAGTCTGACAATTTTGACTTTATTTATATTAGAATCAAATTATAACACACGTGTTTAACTTGATTTTAATAATTTATCAAAATCAATAGATTAATTAATAATTAATGAACCTCAACCCTTAATAATTTATCAGCGAGTTGAGGGTTACATCATTAGCTTTGAATTGAGTTCCAACTCTGTATCATAAATTCCTTTCCTGATCTGCTTTGTCATTATGTGGGTTGCGTGATTTTAAGCACATTCGGAAATAGCCTACAAAATACAAATGTTGGTTGGATACTGTCCTGATCTCATTTATTCATCATTAACTCATATCATCTTATTTCGTACACTGATCATCAATTCATCATGATCATCATCATTTTTTTATCCTTTGGCATGTGCGAGGTTCTTGTACAAAGATTTTGCTAGGTCATATATACTAATCTTGACTGGAGAATGTATGGTTAGTTGCTATTCACTGTTTGTATCCCCCAAAAAATAGAAATTAATAAAAATAAATATTTTTTCCAAGAAAACAACTGCAGAGCATGTTTCAAGATATTGAGCTTCTCGGTACCATGCAGTTGGTTCAGCAACTGAATGCACCAGTGCTTGTGAGCATGATGACCACACTTTAACCTTGAACTATTTATACCTCAACTTCACCACCAATATACATGCCCCAAGCATGCACATTTATTATTTGCCAAACAAGCACACATAATATCAGGCAAAAGAACCAAAAATGGAGAACAGAGATTATTAGAGTTTCTCCCTTGAATTTTTTTTCAAGCAAGCTCGCAACTCCAAGGATAGTTTTACAGAAATTATGAAAATGTCTGTTAATCAGAGCAAAATTTGGGACTAGGGCATTCAGCAACCGTCATTCTTTATTTTTCTATTTCACAAAATAAAGTTCAACTAAGTACAGAAGAACAAAAAAGATGGAAAGAAATAATGCGGCTATGATTCCTCTTTGTTGAATTTCCCTAAAGAAGCACGCTGAGCAATCAGTTGTTTGTCTCGGGCTTGTTTCTTGGCAAGGGTTTCTTCATCCATGACTTGGATCGGGAACCACTCTGGCAGAGTTAGCCAGCTTCTCATATTTTCTTCGGTGATATTCTCCTGAAATCTCTCCACATGGGGGCGTAGTTCCAGAGAAACAAAGTCTATTAAGGTCCCACCTGCCGCAAATAAGATTGCGTACCGAATTGCTCCGAGCTGTCCACCTGAAAATGATTTGCTGACCGCTATTATTCTTTTTCCGTTTCTCCCTAATTTCAATTATTTAGATAAACTGTTTGCTATCTTGGATGAACATATATGCAAATCAAACTCTATTGTATTTTTCTATAACTGAATTGAACTGAGCCACAAAACTCCATGGTAGTATATAACAAATAAGGAAGTGACACATGACAGGATTGCGGTTTGACCTAGGGCGTTACTCCTACCTTGGAGTAGTTCGGCTGCATCAAGTTTCACCATCAGTTGTGCAATAAACTGCCTCAACTTGGCAAGTGGACAACAAAAGAGACAAAATAAGTTGCAAATAGGTTGCTGATTGGTAGCAGCCGAAACTTTGACTGGTACATAAGGCACCAAAAAAGTATCAAAATCTTGGCTCACTGGCAATCTTTTGGTTTTTACACATTTTACTCGGTCATGTACAGGTTACTGCATTCAAATTATTTGACACTAAAACAGTAAAATAAAAAGTACAAGGAAAGGTGGCTGGCCTGCAATTGCATACCATTTCTTTCCCCACCGGATAGAATTTGATATCTAAAATGTCATAAGTCATAACTGAACTAATATCGGATATGATGCAGCAACAATATTTACAAACGCATAGATATATAACAAAATGCTTATGAAGAAAAAAAAGAACCTTGAAATCTGCCAAGAATAGCACCACTTGTTAATCCACCTACCACAGAGTTCATCAAGTCATCCTTCTCAGCACGCCTTGCATCTCTTGCAAGCTCACGTGCACCTAAAATATAGAGTGGCAACAAAGAGATTCACTAGAGAATTGCAATTCAGCAGAATCGTAATGATAACTGGTGCCGTCTTTATTGGTTTATGACTGCATTTGGCCATGTATTGATGCTGTATCTACTAGCTTGAGCTCTCAACTAATATCAGTAGCATAATAGAGCAACAATTTAGGAAAACGGAAACATGGGGCAGTCGATCTAGTATTGGAGGCCATTTATGATATTTATGGTATCCCTCATGTGTTGTGGGGGTAGATGGGCTATAACAATTTAGATAATAAAAGGGACATTTGAACAGGGTGATAAACACAATTTTTACTAAGTTTATTGGAGCTTAATTGCATGTCCAGGCTAATTAAGGTAAATGAAACCTTATAAAACCCACAACAATAAATCCCAAGAAAAATGCAATTAACATCTAAGAAATCAATATGTATAGTGACCCTTTTACTAAAAAGAAAAAGTGTTATAGTATCCCATAAGTTAATCGTTATCAGTGCGGTATCATAGCTGTTACCAAAACCAACTAAACTAAAATCCAATTACTGAAATTTCAGATAACGAGAAGTAAATTAAAGAAAATCATACCACAATAGCAACCAGCAACAACAGCTAAATTAGCGGCATATGACAAAGACAGGGCTCTCCGGTTCTTAGACATTAAGCCATAACCTCCGCCTACCAAGCCTGTTCAACCAGTTTTGCGAATCAGACCTCAAAATTTTTAAAAACTTCTATTTAATTTGCCTTTTTTTTTTTTTCAAGGATCTTACCAGCGAGAATGGTTGGGACGATGATGCGCTCCTTCCAGCCGTCAGACGACCGACTTGTGGCCGAAATCGCGTCGCTGGAAGGCGCCATTCAGCACTGCACGCCGGAGCTCAGAGTCCGATTGGACTGGAGGGGAGAGGGGTCTGAGGTAGTCGCTTTTAACGAAAAATGAGAAAAGCAATAGAATTGTTGATCTGCTCAAATCTAGTATTTTAAATACACGCGGCCCATTAGGCCCGTAAAAAATCTAGGCCTAGAACCTGGGCCGCAAAGCAGACAGTTACTGTTCTTTGCGGCTTATTTTTCTTTTTTCTTTTTAGGACTGGATAACTGTTTCAGCCTGTTGGAAAATCTACATCTCATTGCAATCTAATTGCAAATTCAATCTGTTAGTCTTTTGCGGTTCCAGCCATGTATAACAATTTTTGATATATATAATTATATATATAAGAATTTCACTTTTAGAAAATAAAATAGGAGTCGTACCCTGATTTTGATGAACATGAGATATTAATACTTATCATTTTATATAAAATGAATTTTCTATCTATTTTCTGACGTAGATTAAATTCTTAGAAAATCGAAACTTATTTTCTAGCTTGTAATGAATTGATTTTGTTTTTGTTTAAAATTGTTAGGGATCCTCCTTCTAATTTATTATTATCATATAAAATCTCAGATCAATTAGCTGATTTATTTTTCATAGTTAGCAATTACGATTTTTAAAGAATTAACAACACCGGACATTGTTATTTCTTTTCATTATATTTTAACCGCTTGACTTTATACTAAATTAATTTGAAAATTTATAAATTTGATATGTAAATATATCACTCATAAAGTAGATGAGTTTCAACAATTTGAATTCGTTATTTAAAGTCCAAAGACTTGGTGAGCTTAAGAACACCTAGTTCTACTCCATTTATATTATCTACCTAGCAATCGCCAATTCATCTAAGGTTATTTTTGTTTTATGTTTCAACAATCCGCCCTCTATTTTGTATCAACTAGGGGTGGCAAAAAAGCTCGTAGCTCGTGGCTCGATCGTGAATCGCACTTGACTCGCTCGCTAACAGTTTGTTCGTTACTGAACTGAGCTATTAACGAGCCAGCTCGCCACTAGCTCGGTTCAGAATTAACGAGTTCAAACTAAGGCCTAGCTTACTCGCCAGCTCGCGAGCTAGCTCGGTTAGGCATCAATTTGTGAATTTGTATAATTTTGTGTGCATTTTATACTGTCTAGCTCAGTCCAACTCGGTTCAACTCGATCCAAAAAATTTGTAGAATTTATTTTCTTCTTAAACAAGATTCAGCTAAACCCAGTGAGCTAGCTTGGACTGGCTTGTCACGATTTCAAGCTGAGATATTAGCTCGGATGCTCTAAGTCCAGCTCGCTCGGCTGTAGCTCGGTCTAGAATTAACAAGCTAGCTTAGCTAGGACCTAGCTCAGACCGAGCCAGCTCGTTGCCACCCCATACTATCAACTATCAAACTAAAACAAAGTTGCTAGGCAAATAACAAAACAATGAAGTAAACTAGGAGCAATACCAGTACCCATCACCCTTTTCTCAACAAAATTGCCCAATGGATTTCTTACAAAGGAACAAACAAAAAATGAGAAGAACAATGTCTAATTCTAACTTTCATTTCTCACCACTACTAAAATGACATTAATTGGAAGCAAAGACAAGTGCCTAATACAAGAGACAGAAAAAGTGAAGTATAAGAAGGGGTCATAATTGCTGAATTGTAATCAGGTGGACTGAATCCACCAAAACCAGGAGTACTGGTACCGGTACCAAAACCAGGGCTGAAAGGAGTGGTACTTGGTGTTGTCCTAGGTGTAGTTATCGGGGTAGATGATGGGGGTGGCAGGTTTGGCGTACTCCCTGCAGCGCTGAGACAAACAAAATACAGAAAATAAAAGGTAGGTTAATTGTGTTTGCTGTAATAAAAATAAGAAAATAAAAAACATGTTTTAACAAGAACATAAATTGTTATTTTATGCTACAAGAAATTCAGTGGCTTAATTGGCTCTGGCATCCAAATTATGTAGGTTAATAAAAGTTGGATTATTCCGATTCTCTTATCAAAAGCCATCCTATCTTGAACTGACTCAAATTCTTTGATTAAATTTTGAAGTCTGTGGCATCTTGCCATTCTTGGTAAGGATACAAAATCAAACCCAACCCACCATAGAAACTGACACCTTTAACACCTTGTTTGGATGGAGAGTAGAGGAAGGGAGGGAATGGAAAGAAAAGAAAATTTTCCGTTGAATCGTGTTTGATTGATAAAATTATGTCGGAGGTGAAAGATTTAACCTTGTATCATTGTAATCAATATAATCGGTTTTTCTCCCAATTTGGAGTGTAACGGATGAAAAGAAATTTTGTTGCAAATATTTTTAAAAAAAAATAGCACAATGCTCAACCCTATATCTTACCTATATATTTCTCATACAAATTTTTTGTCACAAACCTACAACAACCACCGAATTTCTCATTAACCTTCTAAATTTTTATCAACCAAACAAGAAATAAGACGGAAAGAAAAATTAAATTTATTTTCTCTCATTAATCATCTAAACACAAAGAAGTTAAATATGTTAATCTTCCTTTCTATTCCATTTCATTCCATTCTATTCTTCACCTCTCCTTCCTTCCTCTACTCTCCATCCAAACAAGGTGTAAGTGGGTAAACAAATGCTAGATATTACCCTAGAAAGGCTGCTTTAGATTTAATTTAGTTAAGAAAACCTTTTAATTCAAAAACAGAAACCAACAAGGCTGCTTTAATCATCAAATTGAATCCTTAACTATTTCTGTTCCCTTTGTTAATTTCATGAAACTAACTCTAGGTCTTAGATGCTGACAAAAGATGAATGACCACACAAAGTTGGAACATGGTATATGATGGTAATGAACTAAGAAACTTAATCTTGTATGAATCAGCATAACCTAACAATATTTAATATTGTGTCATGCATGCAAAGTGGTTGGCATTTTATTTCAGAGTATTATGACCAAACAAAAAGTAAAATTTAATTTCACGGTACAGCATATGACAAGTAGGAGAAGGTTACCTTGCAGATGAAGGATATGTGCATGAACCATAACCTGCATATCAATAAACCACTGATTAACAAATAGGCTCCTTTTGGAGATGCAAAAATATATATATATAGATATATATATATATATATATGGAAATGGCTATGGTGCTACGCGTAGCATAGAGGGCCTCCGTGCTACGGCTCAATATTTAAGTTTTAAAAATCCTAACGGTCGATCCGAACCGTTCAACATGATTTCCATATGAATATGTACTTGCAAATCAAATTTTACATTTTTTAGATTTTTTTACTATTTTTTTAGATAGGTAGAAAATCACTTAATTTGAATGGTACAGAATTTCCAGATCAAGTGATTTTCTACCTATCTAAAAAAATAGTAAAAAAATTCTAAAAAAATGTAAAATTTGGTTTGCAAGTACATATTCGTATGGAGATCATGTTGAACGGTTCGGATCGACCGTTAGGATTTTGAAAACTCAAATATTGAGCCGTAGCACGGAGACCCTCTATGCTACACGTAGCACCATAGCCATTTCCATATATATATATATATATATATAGAGGTTGGCTAAGATACAAACGTTTGTTCCTAGGTCATGGAACAAACGGTTTGGTTTTCTGATTTTCGAAGTCCAAACAGTCGATCCAAACCGTTAGATATTCAATCTATATTGAAATCAACTTGGATACCAAATTTTACATTTTTTGGAATTTTTGTACTATTTATTTAGATAGTTTGAAAATCACTGATTTTATTAAAATTCTGCACCATTAGAAAACAACGATTTTCAAACCACCTTAATAAATAGTAAAAAAATTCCAAAAAATGTAAAATTTGGTCTCCAAGCTGATTTTAATATAGATTGAATATCTAACGATTTGGATCGACTGTTTGGACTTCGAAAATCAGAGAACCAAACCGTTTGTTCCATGGCTTAGGAACAATACAAAAAACGTTTGTATCTTAGGCTAAGAACAAACATCTACTAAATTAACTTGCCATTTGTAATCTTGACACATAAATGAATTATTTCAAAAGCAAAAAAGAAATTAATATGCATGCACTTATGCCTCTCAATAAACGAATTTATTTATATGGATGCACCTTTTTGGCCATCTTGATAAGACTAACAAAGGTCACTTCCTTTATTATTATATCAAATCAAAATGACAAAGATATATCTGTTCCAATTCTTCACAGAAAACACAAAAAGGCTTGCTTAAAGAAAAAAAGGTACAAGCCAATGGCATACTTAATATGAACGGTTCTGGAAAATACCCATCTGTTTAAAACATGACTGTTGGAATGTAATATATACTTTACATTCGTCATATACATAAAAATGGTGAAATCTGATACATGTTTACCATCCATATTTATCGGCATTTGATCAAATATCAAATAATATCCAAATTACAAGAAAATAATACACAACATATCTATAAGACTAACAACCAGTGTTATCAGAACCGGACCGGACCGGCGGTCAGACCGGAAAAAACCAGATCTGGCTACCTGTCCGGTTTGGTTCATTTAAATGATCGTTTCTGTTAATAAAATGGTCAAAACCGATTTGACCGGCTGGGTTTAACTGAGAAATCGCTGAACCGTTTGAGGGAAAAATCCGGTTCAAAACAGATTAATTTAAGTTTTTGATTTAGAGGCCACCAGAAAACAGATTGTGGAGGAAGAGGAAACATATTGCGAAAGAAAAGTGGAAAGGGAAGGAGCTTCTTACATTGTGGGACCCATTAATATAAGAGATAAAGGTGTTTAACATGGAATGAGAGTAGGTCCGATGCCCATCGGACCTACCTTGGTTCGATGGGTGTGATGACCATTCGATCTGCATCAAGATTCGTGTGCTTTGCATCAAAATCCGTGCAATTCTATCAATTTCCGTGCACATAGATCTTAATGCTAATCGGACGGTCCTAGAGCTAATTGAACCTAAATGTAGGTCCGATACCCATCGGACCTACTCCTATCTCGTTTACCATAGCCTTTTAAAGTTTTTTAATTGGACTCGGGTCTCGACTCCCAAGAAACTCAAGTGACCTATTAATTTAAGCCTTTTAATTAAACTATAGTTTAAAAGGTCAAATACAACCTAAATTGTTGTTGTTAAATGTTAAAAGATCATTTAGGAACAAGTATTTGATTTGTATATATCACAAAAGAAAACATATTTTTTTCTTCTTTTTCTTTTTAATTACATAAAGATTTTTGTTACGTATGTTTGAAAGTATTTATTTTTGTTATGTATGTAACATTTATTATTTTCTTTTTGTAAAAAGGATTTACAATTTAACTTTATCAAAAGTTTCCATTTTTTTTACTTATTTTTAAATACTTGTATGTCACAGACATATTGGTGTGCACCAATTTGAAAAAAATATAGATATTATTATTTAAATTACTTATGTAATGAATTTATTCAAATTTAACTCTATGTACAATATATTACTGCAATTGCATTTCAGTAAGGTAAGAGTTTGACAGCTCAATACCAAATTTAATAATTTTAAAAAATTAGCGGTTGAACCGGTTGACTCAGCGGTTCAACCAGTAAACCCTTGACCCAAAGCTATACCGAGTTAATATCCGGTCCGGTTCTGATAACATTGCTAACAACATGTCAATAGATTGTTTTATATTTTAAAAAAAAAATGAAGCCGTTATTAATGGATCCCATCCCATTTTCTTAAGATATGCTGGTGGCTCATTTTCTCAAGTGCCCAAGTTCTAAGGTGACAACCGGAGCATAATGGGTTCCCATTGTTGATACTAATATGGTTGGGAAAATGAGCCATCAGTATTTACTATTTATATTTATGAAAAAAATTCTAAAGCCATCGGGACGGAACAACTGGAATTTCTAGAGCAAGTCTCTTGAAGAAGGTTTGAGATGGTTTCTTAATTTTTTCTTTTGGATTCAAAATCCACAAGCATATAGATTGTTCTTTGGATATGCTTTTGTTGTCACCATAACCAAAAAATCAACAAGTCCCTCCCTCACATCCAACAAAATTTAACCTAAACAAAATTATGGATGTTTACTGCCATGTTATCATTAAATCCATAAGTAGACTCCATCTGACTGATTATATATTCTGATGTCAGCACATGCATAGAATCTGACAAAACTTTCCAGATTGTCTGAATCACTGTACTTCTTTGTCATTTCTATAAGGAAATACTGAGATTTTATCCCAAGCTTTTAAATTTAAAGTTGGGCTGTTTATGGCTTGTAATGTGATGAGCAGTTTGGTACTGGTTCGGTTAAATATACAGAGGACATGAAACAGTGTCTCTCCAGAGGATCCTCTGAATCATCTCAGATATTAACTTTAAAATTTATGTAAGGTTAAAAAATATGCCAATTTATAACAGACTATTCCAATTCAAATTCAAAATTTGAATTACCCACAAAATGTGAACTCTGACAAAAGTGTGTTTCAAACCAGGGTGTCAAGTAACGCTCCAACCAGTTTTCATCAAAAAATAAAAAATAAATAAAAGAATACAGATGAAAAGAAAAAAGAAAAACAATTTTGGCGATACACTTTATAGTCGGTCTGCATCAAAATTTATCATAAAATAAAAAATAAATAAAACGGACATACAATGCCCAATTGCCCATGCACTAGCTCGGAGCACGCACCTAGAAGTGGGCCCATAATATACTCCGAATGCAGGGAAAAAATTAAGAGAGAGTGAGAGAGTGAACGTACTTGGATCAGTAACCGTCACAACGGCAGCGCCCCCAAAGTCGCATGCACCCGGCGCAGCATTAGACCTCTGGTAGTAGCTGTTAAAGGCGTAGGAAGCGTGCGCTTGCAAGGTATTCGGGAGGTAGCAGAGACCGGAGCTTTGAATCGGTGCGCAGTCTGCCACCCCAGGCCCACACGCGTAGTCCAGCGCCAACTGGAGCGCCGTCTGGTTGGTACCGCTCTTACAGATGCACCACGTGGCACCCTGTGCCAGGTCTTCTCTGAGAAGAACTGTCAGGAGGAGGAGAGTAACCAAGAGCATTTTGCTCTCAGAAAAGAAGGGGTGTATGAGGAGGGAATATTGAAAAGGAAGGAGAAGGAATGAATGAAGGATGATGTTTGCTTTCTTTTCTTTTATATTATACTTTTCTTTTGTTTTCTTTTTTGCTCTTTTCTTTGAATTGAGATTTTGCTTTTTCTGACCTTTTTCTTTATTACGTTGGTTTTTGAGTGGAGATAGACTGTCTGTATCTTCACTGTCCCCACTGGTACTTTGACTAGGATGTACAAAATTAGGGTGGGAGTTTTGTCCAAACCGCTTTGAACAAAGTCTCATTCAAAACCGAACCTAAATCGTTCGATCTGCATCAAAATTCGTACATATATTTAGATTCAAGAAGTCAATATATTTACACGAATCTCAATACAAATCAGACGTTTAAGCTTAGCTTTGCATAAGGCTTTGTCCAAATCCCTTTGGACAAAATCCAATTCCACAAAATTATATTATTTCATGGTATTTTAGTAAGGAAAATATTAATGACAATAGTTAATTACTTGCCAACTACGTTACATGAACATTTTCTTGTTCATACTCTATATTAATGTTGTACAGCGGTAGTATCATTATATGGCATAAAAATTTACCCACAAACGGATTACTACTTTTGAGCAAAATTAGGGTGTGATATGAGCATATCTCTAAAAAGTTATCGGATTGACTTTCAACAACGAATTCAAACTGTTGAAATCTATCTACTTCGTAAGTGATGCATGTACATATGAAATTTTTAAAGTTTTGAATTCATTTAATACATGGTTAAGCGATAAAAAAAATGATGAAAAATGAATACATAAAACAATTTAAAAAATAACTTATAAAATGTTCATTTTTTTTATGCTTGACCATGTGCTAAATTAATTCGAAACTTTAAAATTTTTGCATGTACATACATCACTCATAAAGTACGTAGATGGATTTCAACAGTTTGAATTCGTTGTTGGAAATCAATTTGATAGCCTTTTGGAGGTGTGGTCATCAACCCTAGTTAATAAACAACACTCTAGTTTTGCTCTACTAATTATTTACTCGATGTTTGCCGAACTTTTATTATTTACGTAGCTTAACTAATTACGAGATTTATGAGACATGGGAAGAAATCTTCTGCCACATCATCCGTAAGTAAAACATCGTAGAATGATGTGCGTCAAAAGTTGCTTAAGAAATTCTTGCTGCTGCACTGCCCTTGTTTTTACTGAACAATTACAATACAAGACCGAGGTTTAGACGCAACCCCCTGCGTCGAGACAGGGTTAATATTGGAAACCTTAGATTTTCTATGTGCGAGAATTTCGGCGTAGTTTGAACTTTGTGACTCGACATGAAAATTGGGATGGAATCCCTGACGCGGACGACGGCTCGCTATGGTGTTTCGCGATACGTTGCTTCCGTATAAACTGACACGTGGCAGTGAGGGTGAGCGTGCGTGTCGCGTTGTTTTAATTAGTAGTTTAGTAATGAGTTATTCAAGGTCGGTTCGATGAAGTTAAAATTTCGTAATTAAGAAATAATTCGAGTATAATTTGGAAATTATTTGGAATTATCCGGATCAGAGATCTCAGTCTTACAAGGGAGAAAAAAAAAAAAAAAAAACAAAACAAAAGTTTTGAGAAAAAATCGTGAATAATTCAGTCAAAGTTCGGTCAACCGAATAATTCGGCGTTCGGTTCGACATCACAAAAAAAATGAATTATTCACGAATAATTTACGAATCTTGTGACTAAGGTGGGAACAAGTCGAGGAGAATTTTTTGTCTATAGAAAATTTAAAAAACAAGAAACAGAAATAGAAAGAGTACCTGTAGATTTTCATGAGTAGAAAGATTGGTAGGAATTTTATCGATCTAAAAGTTTGCAAAAGTTTGAATTGGTAAAATTCTTACCGATTGAAACCAGATTTTTTTAATTTTTTTACCAAAATATGAAAAGTTTTTTTTAAAACAATAAAAATAAAGTATCTTAAAATTTAAATATACTAGAAAGACTCCATCTATTTTTTTTAAACCTTTTTATATGTTAACAGTGATAACATAAAAAAGAACATTTTGTTTGGACCGGTAGGATTATACCGATCGAAACTAATTCAAACTTTGACAATTCAAACTAATTCAAACTTTGAATCGGTAGAATTCTTATCGATCTTTCTGAAAATTTACAAGTACTCTTCTGTTTATGTTTCTTCTTTTTTAATATTTTTTACAGATAAAAAATTCTCCTAAGTCAGAGATTAATAAAGGTGATCCTTGACAGTAAAATTTGCAGTTACTTTTTAGATTTTCTGAGCTGATCTGATTAGACTGAATAAAGGGCAACGCCAAACTGATATAAACCCAAGTTGATCATCCCCCCCCAAAAAAAAAACTTGTAAAGTAATCCGTATTAATTCGTGTGTGATATGGTACCGTCAAGCGATTAATCGAGAATAATCGGCTAATTTGTCGGAAAAAACCATGACGGTTTGGTCGCCGCCAATGACTGGTGACGACTGGCTTGTATATTTCGATCAAATCTAAAATTCGTGATTCAAATATGATATGGATGTAATTCTTCTCTTTAGATTACATACATTAAAATTTTGAAATTACAAAAAAAAAACAAATTTTGCGAATAATTTTCAGATATAATGTGCGAATAATTAGTAAAAAAGATGCAAATAATACGTTTGAGTTTGAACCCGGTTCATTTATTATATATTAGCACGAATTTTAAAAGAATCTCGTGTATTACAGATTTGGACCAAATTGATCCAGATCTTAATTGCACCTACCAGATTCAAACTCAAACAATGATGTAATGCATCACTTTCATGGTGTCAGTCACGAGTCTGCATCTTCAACAACATTCACTTAGTATTTGAGTTAATTTTTGGACTGTACAATCAGAATTCGGACTCTGTCCCCTGCCCTTTAATATTAGTGCGGATTTAAATCGGATGGTCCAGATCTTAAACTTAAAATTTGAGTTAACGCGGAGGATACGATCGAATTCGTCAATCACACTTGTTCTCATGCCTACGCTCCTGTCCAATATAAAAAAGATGACACAATTAGAGCATCTACATCCTGGTGCTATTAGAGATTCTAATATGAGGTGGAAGTTTCTAATCTAGTTTTAGAAATGTGGGGGAGTTTCTAATCTAGTTTTAGAAATGTGGGGGAGTTTCTTATTTAGAAAATATGCAGGAAAGTTTTTTGTTAAAAAACTATTTATAAACTCCACACTGGTCAAATAATTGGCTCAAATTATTTCTCTTTTTTAATTTATTGCTGACGTGGCTTAATAGAAACTCTAAAATTAATTTTAGAAATGTGAGAGTTTAAAAACTTTAGAGATCTTAATTTCTAAAAAGTAGTTAATAGTTATTTATAAACTCATTTGAATTGTTGGGATGTACTGCAAAACTAGTTTCACTTCTAATTTGACTGTAATAACTCAGAATTTTAAAAGTAATTATTTAATTATAATCATAATTAAGGATTAATAAAAAATTTACAGATAATTAAAATTTGTAACCAAATAAAATTTTAATTCAAATGAAATAGAATCAATAATGTAAATATAATAATAATAATACTGAACAATTAAGAATTATTTGAGGCAAACTTATTAATTATTACTAATAATAAGTTAATTTATTAATAACTAAAAATATGTTTATATACATACATATATTTTTATTGAGCATGCACTTAAATATAATAAGTTTTGAACAAATCCCGTACAACATATAATCATTAGTTGTAATAACGAGATCGTTACTCAAAGGAACAGGGAGGTCGGAAGCGGATCCGTATCCTCCCGGGTACCTGATTGAAGACAATTACGATCGGACGGCCCAGATTAATCTTATTTGGGCCAAACTCAATCCGGTACCTATGGAGACTTTAGGAGATCTGTTTTGAGATTCGTGCCATGTTAAAAAAAACGTCCGATCGTAATTGTCTTCAATCAGGTACCTGGGAGGATATGGATCCGGTCGGAAGCCGGAATCTGTGACGACCCTCAACTCAAACAAGAACAAAGAATTCGAATTGGAACAATGGAAAGCTGTAATTTAATTGAACTGGTAAATTAGATACAACGGAAATGAGTAAATAAAACTAAGAAATTGAAAATATCAGTCAACAAATTTCATGATCCAAATACACAGATCTATCATATATTTATAGGCGAAACTTCTCGAGTTGGAATCAATCGGATCCGTTGGTTGGATTGCTTGATTGAACCTCCGCTTGCCATCTCAGCGCTCGTGTGGTTGAACTCAGCTGAGTTGGCTTCACAGATTTGCCAACGATCTCTCTGTTATCTCTTTGTCCAGTCTCTAGTTCTGATTGTGTTGGTCCCACTTCACAGCTACTGTATATTGTTTTGAACGCTTCAACGGTCTGACTTCCCTCTATCGTTTTCTGGCCCCACTGTCAGTGCTTTAATTGGTTTAATTACCCTGCCCGTTACTTCTTCCGCTCATTAGTGTTTCATATGGTCTTTCAGATTTAGAAATAAATTTCTTCTTACTTACCATTATGATTTGACCATTTTTAAAAGAGCTTTTTTATTTCTTTTTTTTTAAATTTATTTTGGCAGGATGGTGCTAATTTTAGAGGATATATCAATACCAATGTACCATATCAGCCGGTACAGCACCAATGTTTAGCACTGGGAACACCTTGCTGTGAAGTTGGAATAATGTGTTATATCAATGAAGAACTTCTCTATTTCATTTTTTTTGCCTTGTCATACAATATAGTATGTTTATTGTCCTGAGCATGAAAGTACTGTAACTTCTTATTAATCCGTTTTAAATGTATTTTCTTCTTAGTAGGTTAAATTAATAAGAATAAAATCTCATGTACCCTCTAATACATAATTATTATTTAATGCCATTTGCAACTACTCAATTCCTATAGTTATTTTTTTTCCTTAATATAGTATGTTTATTCTCTTTTCTATTTTTCCAACTACTCAATTTCCATAAATGCAACAGAGTATTGAATGCAAAACATGTTCCATATTATCAAATATTTCTGATTTAATTATAAAAAATATTATATTTTATAAAATAATAATTAATAAGAAATTTTATGTTATTATTTAATCTATTTATTTAATTGTATTATTGATAATTTATTAATAAAGAAAATTGTATAATATCAAACAATATAGAAAGAAAAATAGAATTTCCCACAACTAATTTCACGGTACAACCGAACACTCAATTTAGCACATTCCCACAATCAATCATATGCGTACCCGTATCCGTGGGTTTCCACTTTTTCAAAAGTGAGTTCCCACTCCCTTCAAGTCACATCCCGTGTAATCCCGTGACATCCGAACAAGCCCTTAGCAATTTACCAAGTAGGAATTAGGAAGCCATCTCAAACAGTCTCAACCAATAACAGTAATAACCAAGACGTTAAGCTCAAAGCATTGAAGATCTACGCTTTGGGGGTCTCCAAGTAATATAAGATCCAATCCTTAGGGTTTTGAAATTAGACACTAATTGCTATGATAATTAAAATTTTATTCGACAAAAAGGAGTCAAGATGCAATGCATAAATATGTTCCCGAGGACCAAAAAAACATCTATAGTTCAAGCAGGCTCTTTCAACCCCTCAACTAAGATTAAATCTTAAACAAAACAACACATCATCCAGACTTGAGAACAACTTGATAACACCCCCCCCCCCCACCCACACACACACAAATGGGTAATTGCTCCAAGAGCAGTCTTCACTAGTCTCTCACATTACCATTCCACCATCAATTGTGAGAACCTGCACCATTAAATAAAATCAAAATAAAAAATTTATATAGGGGATTTTTTTTTTTTTTTTTGCAAAACCTGGCAATAACTGCAAAAAGACAGCTCATCATCCAAAACTGGTATGTACCACCATTGAAATTGGCATATATTGCACAAAGACTACATGTGTGTAATCCCAGGATTATTAAGGGAAATGTACCATGTGAATGGGGCATCAAAACATTTATTTTAGTTCCATCACTTTTCTTCCACATTTGGACAATGATTACATTAGGATTTAGAACAACAATCAACTTGGATATTGATCATCTAGAACTCCTAGATAAATGTTAAAAGTCACCAAACCAAAGCTCAAATCAATCCTCATTTAGAGATTACAAGCTATGAATGTTAAAGAGCATTAAATAATATTCTTGCATTTTGTAAAGCAACACGAGTATGCTTAAAAAATGTATGTACAGCAAAAGCATCATTGTACCTGGCCAGTGATGTAACCAGCAGCCGGATTAAGTGTCAGAAACTCAACCAAGCCTGCCACATCCTCTGGTTGGCCAAACCTCCCTGAAATTGCATTTTAATTTTGAAGATGCAAATTTACTTCTAAAAATCCGATCAATATACATGTAACAGATTCCAAGTAAATAACTTCAGTGACTGATATTTGCCACCAAATGTGGTATCATTATTGGTTTGACCTCCCAGTTATCACCTTATGATGTCAGTTTTGCTACATTTTGCCACCGAATGTGGTATCATTATTTGCCACCGAATGTTGCAAGTCGGAAGGTAAATTGGGGAAAAGTGTGTCAAGTTAAAACATAGATTGTGTCCGCATGATCAAGTTAAACTGAGGATTATGATAAAAAAACTAACCGCTTGGGCTTAATTGGGCCTGACTGCATTTCTATGTGTACTAACACCAAACAGGCAAAATACAAAATTACAATCCTTGATATTACCTAATGGGATATGCTCCAAGTACTTCTTTTCAACTTCCTCTGAAAGTTTAGCAGTCATGTCTGATGCAATAAATCCAGGTGCCACTGCATTAACCTAGAGTAGAGTTGCAAGTGATTATTCCGGGTGAAATTCAGTTGATCATTCATAACAAATGATAGTCATGACAGTACTGATCAGGTCTTGACTACTGATTCTCTAAGTATGGACCTGCTGTTATGGAGGCCCGACTGTTAGGCTGATTCATACATTCCTTTATAGGTTTTTTGCCATTTTTATTGGCTTGTTTGGTGTCAACTTGCAAAATTGCTTATTGCATGAAGGCACAATTACATTAAACTATAGCTTACTTGACCTTTTGGGGCTACCAAATAAAAGTGTTCATTGCATATGAAGGACCGAGTGGTAGTTGGAATTATTTGGGGTTTATCTGACCAATTTTGACACCACCAACAAAACCAATCCGGTAGATTTCATGGCCCACTACAAGCTTGTGCAAAGCCAAAAATGGAATTGGAATTGTAAAGTTAAATGCAAAACAAGTTACAATTATGTTTTGGCCAGTATATCCATTTCAATAGTTTTTTTTTTCCTCTTGTTTTCCCCCACTATAGAGGGTATGTATGTTGGTGGAATCTAACCCAGCAGGTACAGCAGCAATTGCAAAAAATTTAGTTGAAAGATTATTCTCACATATATGTCTCAGTGGCAATTGAAAATTAAAGTTGATTAGATTAAGCTCACAGTTATGTTTCGGCTGGCATATTCTTTTGCAACGCTTTTTGTAAAACCAATTACTCCAGCTTTGGCTGCACTATAGTTAGCTTGACCTATGTTTCCAGTGAGACCCACAATTGATGCAATGTTCACAATTCTACCCTGAAAAAGAATACTTAAAATCAGAATTGATTAACAAACATAAACCGTCTTTAGACCCTATCTCGGTAGACTTATTCAACCTTCTTGGAAATTTTTTAATGATAAACCATCAGTTGCTGACATATATATGGAAAGAGGGTATTTTAAAATCTTAATGGAGAGGAGAGTGCAAAATGATACCAGTCCCGTGAATGAAAACCAGATTTAATGAATTCAGGAAAGATATGTAACACCAATACCTTTCTCTTCTTCATCATAATTTTTGTAGCAGCCTGTTCAAAAGAAAAAGATAAACTTTATTTATCATGCATAATTGAATTTTAAATTTATTTTAGATAATAGTTCAACTGCTTTTTCGAAAAAACCTTAGTAAGACAAACAACTGACTACTTCAGAAAAAAGATAAGATAAACCACCACCTGTGTACAAAGGAAGACACCAGTGAGATTCAAATCTATTACATCTTGCCATTGTTGTTTCTTCATTCTCATCAATAACGTGTCTCTTGTAATTCCTACATAGAGGCATAAACTACAACTTAATATATATATATTTTTTTAGGAAAAGCTCTGGTTAATATAAACAACTGCAAAGTAAGATGAACAAATATTAGGCGCAGTATTTGTATTGGCTTAGTTTAGCTGTATCCTGTTTAGCTATGTGTAGTTAGTTATGTACTGTTAGTTAGTTAGTGAGATCATCACTTGTAATTGACCTATATATATGAGGTCCCTGGATCATTTCAGAATCAATGAAATACAATTCATTCAGACAAATCTCTCTCTCTATCTCAATTCAATCAACAAACCTGCATTGTTGATCAATATATCAATAGTTCCCCATGTATCAACAGCCTAAAAGAAACAGAAACAAAAGTTAGCATTCAGAATTATAAAAGATTGGATAAACCGCAAGTTGAGTTTATAGTACTGAATACAAATATCACACTGGTATCTAGAAATCAAATTTTATATTCCTTAATTGGGTAACGCACCCAGATTGATTTGTTCTTTCACACTGTTATCTGGTTTTAAAAAAACTGGTGATTTATTTGCCCACTTCGTTATTCATATTAAAAAAAAGATTCTGCTTACAGCTTTCATCATAGCTTCCACATCACCTTCTTTGGAAACATCTCCTCCAAAGGTAATAGCTTGACCTCCCAATGCCTCAATCTACCACAAAAGATTCAAGCTGTAAACCAAAAAAAAAGTGTGTGTGTGTGTGTGTGTGTGTGTAGCAGATAAACTAATGCTCCTTAACAAAAATGCACTGCTTCTAGCAGGTAAAACATTCACTTGTGGAGTTTAACATTTGTAGCATTCCATCTTAGGTTTATCGGTTACCAAAAATTATTTTGTAGTTATGAAAGGGTCGATGGATCCTCCAAAAGTTTCTACAAATGTAGCCTAGCCTAAATCTCATTTACCCTATTTGAAAGGCTAACAACAAAAGTTCTATAAATGTTGTCTTTTCTTTATTTTCATGAAGTTGCATTCTCATTGTTAAAATTACAATTCAAACTGTATATAGATTTTACTGTTGCACTAACTATTAGTTCATGCCCCATTTCTAAGTTTCCTAATCAATCTTACACTTATAGTACCCACTAAAAAGAAATAAAACAAAGGCAATTCTGCCAGCCATAGATAAATAGGTAATATTAACCAAGTCAAGAGGACAAAATTCGAATAATTGAGATATTCCAGCAATTTTTCCAGAACCTATACATATATATATAAAAAAACTGAAATATTTCTACAGAGTTGATACAAAAAGGACAAAGGATTACAACCAATGTTACCCGATACTCCATATAGGGTCCCATAGAGATTTCAGTGGCCCAGAGGATTATAACCTATGTTTCAGTGGAATTTAAATTAAGCATGTATTTTCAGTTTTCACTGTCATAACTCATAAGGATTTGTCAAATTGAACAAAAGGATACATACTCTTGCACAATCTAACTATTGTTGGTTTCTGTTGTGTCTTAGACAAGCCTGGTCCAAGCTGTAGTTAGAGAGAACAATGCTTATCTGACAATGATAAAGTACAGACTCATGATCTAGTTTTTATTTATGTAAAATATGTAAAATTGCCATTATTTTTGGAATTATATATTCATGTAGCTTACTTTTGCTTTAAACAGTCCATATTCGGTGCATAGATCACATGCTGGTGAAAGTGAAAAGTTCTTGCAGGAAGCTTTTTCTGAAGAAAATTCACACCATTTATGCAGTTTGCAAAGGCACATAGTTTATGGTACTTGAAATAGGAAAAAATAAATAAATAAAAACAGTAAGACGTGTAATTATGTGACTGAGTTTTGGAAGGGCCTAATGGTAAAATTTCGCTTCAGGATATCCAATCAGCAGACTATTTTAGATGTCTGGTTAAGGGCCTTTCGACAACCACAGGAGCAGGTGGCATGGGATATGCACTGGGCAGCGGGTGTGTGGTCGCTGGGGAACAAGAGAAATAGGAGAATATTTAGAGGAGAGTCCAGGTCAGTAGACCGGTTGATTCAGGAGGCACAGTTTGACGTAACACAGTGGAAGCCCTGAAAGGGGAGCAAGTGGATACCAGTATCCGGTCTTAGTTGCTGTAAATAGTGTGAGCAAGCTGGTACCAGTATCTGTAAATAGTATGAGCTAAGGGGTAAAACTGGTACGATATTCAGGAAAATTTGTAATTAGAGGTATCTGTAAATAGTGTGAGCTATGGGGTAAAATTGGTACGGGTATTCAGTAAAATTTGTAATTAGAGGTAGGAATCTTTGTACATAAAAAAATTTCTTTTTTATCAATACAAAATCTGTTAGTGAGCTCAGCTCGCTAACCATAAAAAAAAAAAAACAGTAAGACCTTAAACTAGCTTTAGCACTTGGAGACTATTAGAGTCACAATGAAAAGTATGAATAAAATGAAAATAATCACTTCACTTTGATTTCACAGGTTTTACCAGTAAAAAGTTAATTATTGTTGTTACTTTAACTGGTAACTTTAGATTTGAGATTTGTCCTTCTTTGAATTCCTTCTAGCCTTCTTATTATTTATCTCATGTACAAATTGTAACTAGTCAGTCATTAACTAAGTAGAGAACTAGAATTAAGCAATGCTTTGGTGCAAAGAGCATGGAAGGATTGTACAAATTGTAACTAGTCATTCATTAACTAATTTTGTGTCATTGTCATTATATTACTTCTTTCTTTGCTAATTGCTTTGCTTCACAGAGTGGATGATATTGATCCAGCTCTAAGAAGGCCAGGTCGGTTTGATTCAGAAGTTGAAGTCTCTGTTCCTACTTCTGTTGAAAGATTTCAAATTCTCAAGGTCTGATTTGCTACTTATTTTTCACAATTGTAGCTTTTGGATTATACTTAGAAGGTATAAAAGATGGTGTTTAATTAATTCTTAAACTGCCGCATAAATATAATTGAAATAATAAAAAGTAATATATATAATAGCTGTATCGTATCCTAGATTTTTGAAAATTTCCGTATCACCGTATCCATATCGTATCCATGCAACATAGATTATAACATTTATAGAAGTGAAGAATGAACATACTTCTTTGGAGACTTCTTCTGCCTCCTTAGATGATCTTGCATAATTTACAAGGACCTGTGATGTAATAAAATCATAAAATATTAAACATGCAGAAATTTACCACCATATAATTGAAGATTACAGTACCAGAAATTGTTTAAAACCAGGTATGACCAAGTTTTGTAACTGTGTTATTAAAAAAGAAAAAAAAAAGGTTCTATAATTGTGTGATTACTGCTTATTCAGTGGTTTTATACAACTATTGTTTATCTTTTCTGATTTTGCGATATACTAGTTTTAGTCAATGTGAATGGTCAAAGATTATCGAACTCGGAAACCAAATAATTGGGTCAAGGCCTTGTATTAGGAGCTAAACATACCACTGCCAAGCCTGATTGCACTGACAAATTTTGTACCATTCAGTACCTGAGGTGCTTACCTAAGACCCAATTCATCAAAAAGCACCAAATATATGCAAACAAACCAAAGAAAGAACAAAAATCCTAAAACTTTGTAAAATCAATTTAGAACCAACTGATATACTACTGATCATCACACTGATGGAACACAACAGTAGAAATTTTTAAGACCAACCTTGCACCCAGCTTTACCCAAAGCCAATGCAACAGCTTTTCCAATACCCCTTGAGGCACCCGTCACAATTGCAACTGGAGGTTCCACCTTTACTGCCTCTTGAACTAAGGCATTCTGAACAGCGGTAACATGAGTAGTTACACCTGCATACATAATCCTTCAATGAATTCACAGAAAATACAATGATCTGAGTTCAAAATTTAAAATTGAAATATATTGAACAAAAGACGAGCTTGTTCTCGACAATGAAATAGCTGAATTTCAAGCTGGCTCCAAACCAACTAATAAACGCCCAGACAGTAAAAAATTCTCACTTGAGAAGGTTGATGATCTGTCCGATCTGAGAGGAGCTCGGACAGCATTAGGTGACGGGAGGCTAACGAACGGCGCAGATCTCCTGGGAGATGCAATGGTGGCGCGACTAGTGATCGCTGGAGAAGTGCAGGTGAACGAAGCAACCGCCATGAGAGGTTTAAAGAGGTGGAGCTTAGGGTTTAGAGATAGTAAGGTCGCCAGAGAGGGAAGAGGGGGAGATTTATAGAGATTGGTCGGGCGGAGGAAACGATGAAAGATTAGTTGGATCGGGTGAGAAACGCCCGTCAGAATTTAAAGCTCTCGGTTAAGAGAGGTATTCTTGTTTGGATGGAGAGTAGATGGAGAGTAGACGAAGGAAGAGGAGATAGAATAATAAAAAGGAGTGGAATGGAATGGAAAGAAAAATTAACGTATTTAATTTTTTTTTTGTTTGGATGATTAATGAAGAGAAATAAATTTAAATTTTTTTTTGTTTTTTTTTTATTTAGTTAATTAAAATTTAGAAGGTTAATGAGAAATTCAGTGGCCGTTGTAAGTTTGTCTTAAAAAATCTGTATGAAAATTATATAAATAAGATATAGAATCGGATATTTGTGTTATTTTTTTTTTAAATATTTGCAACAAAATTTCTTCTGTCTAATGCAAACTTTTGGGATGTAATATTATGGTTTTGTGAAGTTGCTGGTAATTTTTGTTTATGCGGTCAATGTGTATGAATTATATATGCTACTTAATGGTGACAACTAAGTTATGTTCATGCATGAATTAAATATTTAAATTCTATTTTTGGATCAATGCGAAGTACGCATGTTACTAGTAGAAGCTTCAAGTGGAATTTATGTTCTTGCAATTTTTTTTTGTTTGTTGGCAGCTGTAACAGAAGCTTGAACATAGGGGTACACCAAAGAAAACTCTACAATGGAATTTGACGGTACCATCATGACTTTCAAGTTTACCTTGTAAGAGTGCTATTTTAGGCAAAAAAAAAATCATAGATGATGTGTACAGGATAAACTGAATATGAAGATTCATTCACAGAGGAGGAACAATAAGCTTTTTGGACTATACGGTTAAATGCTTTTTTGAAGTAATTTGGATATATGAAAACATTATGACATTTGTTTGACTACCAAATGCGATCATGAGCTATGTACTTGTACTTTTCATAATTGTTGTTTTCAGTTTTTCTTGCTAATTTTCTTTTGTTTTTCCTGTGCTGTGTAATTTTTAAGTGTATATGATGTAACTTCAACAATTAATAAAGTGGTCGTGGTTATAAGTTTGTTACTTGCAGGAAACTTGTAGGAAACTAATGATAAACTGGTACAGCAACAACAGATGCTAATTTTAGGCTAAAACTCAGCAAAAAACAGTTTTCTTAAAGCACAACATAATAAACAGATATCATTTACAAGATAAATCATACAAATTAGCATAACAAAGTAACACAAGGAGTATGAATTTTAGCAATTACATAAAATAAGCCCTAGTCTCAACAGTATTTAATACTGCAACGCATCAAATAAGCTCTAGCCTAAAATTAGCCCTAGTTTCAAATCCATTGGTACAACAACATCAAATCAGCCCTACATCTTCATTCTTTCTATCTACAATTTGAGGAAATGCTCACTGGTGAGAGGCGAGAGAATCGTCACGAGGGGAGACGAGTGAAGGAGAAAGAAATGCTCCTTTTTTCTTAAACCTAGACTAATTAGGCTGTGCTCCAGAACTCACCGTGCAGAGGAAGGGAAAGGGACGGGGAGGAAGGTGACAGAGACGGAGCTCACGCTGAACAGTAATTTGTACACCTCTAATCGGAGGTGAACAACTTCGCCAAAATTGAATACGGAGCTCACTCCGAACAGTGTTTTCTCTCCTTCACTCTCTCTCTAATTCTCTTCTTATGGAGCAAGGAAACTCGCCCGGTCAGATCCGGTCTACGCACAGTACTTTCGCCTTCCCCTCCCTCCGCATACCTCCGTCTCGAGCACACCCAGAGGAGGAAGAAATGCTCCGTTTTGTCAAAGACGAGCGTTCCGTTTCCCATCAAGCAATCTCAATCAGCACGTCTCCTAAAGCATATCTGACGGCACAGAAATATGCTCACCAAAAGAATGTGCGTGTAGTTCCGATCTAATATTTGTGTCAGACAGTAAACAAGTTTACAAACTGTCTAGTTGGATCGGGTAAGAGATGTGATGGATCTAATATTGGAACCGCTTCCGGTTTAATCCGCGACGAACTTGGGCGGAGTAATCAATGGAAGATCAACGGTACTGTGACCGAGGCTTATATAACGGGCCATAATTTGACCTAAAATCTTTGGGCCTAAATTGAGCTAAAACTTGGGTTGGGAATATTCGATTTGTAGTTGACCATTTTCTCAGTCAAGACCCAGAAATGCTACGCGCTTTTGTTGGGAATCAGTAACGAATCCGTTTTGCTATTGATATTTCAAATTCAAAATATAGTGCAGCCGAGTTAAGTTTGATCGGCTCATATCAGAACGAGCCGAGTCGACCTGAATTTGATTTTACCCGAGTCAATCACGACTCACGAGCAATATCAGTAGGCAAAAGGTTCTTTGGGGATAAATAGCGCCACTACACAAAGGACATCAAGTCATTCATTCCTCTCTCTACAGTCTACAGACATCTTTTGTAGCAAAGGCACATGGTTTTGCTGACAACTCAGTGTGACCATAACATAAGAGAGCATTTGTTTTAAGTAGGCAATTAGTTTGTTTTTCTTAAAGGAAACTAAAAGACGACACTAGCAAGCTGACATTCACATGGAGACAATCATTTGAAAAACTTTGTATTTTTCTTACATAAAAACTTGGATAAAAAAAGAAAAAACAAAGCCACATTTGCTTTGCCGACATTTTTATTTATATACAAAGTTAATTACAAAATAATAAAAATGCTCAGACCTGTTTGGTTTTATTATAAATGTCCATACCGGCAAGAAAATAGCCGGTACTTGAAATTTTTTTATTTTTAGAGACAAATTGCAAAAATACTGAAATCTATCGCTAAAAAAATCGAATTTTTTTAAAACATTTGTTAGATTTTTTTTTATATATATAATTAGCATATTTATACTAAAATATGCTAAATTACTTGAAATTATGTTAATTTACGCTGAATTACACTAAATTACGCTAAATTACAATAATTATATAAAATTATGCTAAAATATGGTAAATTACACTAAAAGTGGTCATTTGCTGAAATCGGACACTCAAGTGCCATTTTATGGCCGTTTGAAGTTTCATTATAGTTTTTCGTCTTCTCAGTGAAGATGTCATCCCTATTCATATGTAATTTAGTGTAATTTACCGTATATTAGCATAATTTTACATAATTATTGTAATTTAGAGTAATTTAGTGTAATTCAGCGTAAATTAACATAATTTCAAGTAATTTAGCATATTTTAATATAAATATGCTATTTATATATATAAAAAAAAATCAATTTTTTAGCGTTAGATTTTAGAATTTTTGCTATTTGTCTCTAAAAAAAAAATTATTTCAAGTACCGACCATTTTCTGACCGGTATAGATATTTTTAATAAAACCAAGCAGCTCTGGCATTTTTATTATTTTGTATTTAACTTTGGATATAAATAAAAATGTCGGTTTGCTTTGTTATAGACATGAAACATATAAAAGGTGGAACCTATCACTGTTCGGTAGTTCCCCAAAAACACTGATTAAGCAACAAATAAAATATATAGAAACGTTATTTAAATAACAAGATAACAAGTTTGGATCTAGACTTGTGATTCCAAGAAGGAATCAGATGGAAACTGGGAAATGGACAAGGCCATACATGACCATGACACAATGCTCGGAGAAACCTATAAAGTAATCAAGTAAACAACTGTTTCACTTGTACATGTCCTGAGACTGGTGCATTGACTCGCCATACCTGGGGATGTTTGCACCTGCCACAGAAGATTCAGATACAAGTGCCGCTCATAAATGAATTAATACTGTTCCTTGTGATATACTGTGAGGTGAAAAACTGTTGCTTCTTGCTTGTGCGTCTTCATTTGGGAGGAAAATGTCAAAGTGGTCCTCGTGAATTTATCTTCTACAAGAAAAGAGATGTTTTCTAAGAACTTTGCAATAAATAAACAAGCATATAACAACAAATGGAAAGCGGGGCGCGTTTGATGCCTATTCGGAACCGTTCGATTTGTTTGATCCGCTGCACGAATATTGTAGCGCCACAAACGAATCATGAAGTCAATTGAACGGTTTTAAGCTGACATCGAACTGATTTGAGTTTGATGCCATCAGACGTGCCCCGTTTCCCAACAAATGATTGAATAGCATCCTTTTCACAAATTATAGATTCAAAACCAAGACAAACCATGAAAAAATCCATTCCAACTTAATTTTTTAGAACCTCAAAAACTCTACAGCTTTTGGTACGTTTGGATGGGAGCTAGAATAGCGAAATTTGATAATAGTAAATGAGAATGGAGAAAAAAATAGTGATTTTTAGATTAGTGTGAAAATTGTGCTATTCGGATTAGTAAAAATATTGTTTTGATTGTATATTTGGAATAGTGAATAGTAGTAATCGATAAATAATAGTGTTAACAAGGTGCCAATTAAGATGAAATATAAGCAAGTGGGGTCTTAAACGAATTGTTACAATGTGGAAATAACACAAAGTGGTGTTAATTTTGTCATTTCGAAATTGTGTTGGCAAAAATCCGAGAAGAAAATATTTTTTCCTCTTTCTCTTCACACTTCCGAATAGTAGTTATTCCAATATTTACAAGAAATAGAGAATAGTAGCTATTTTAACTTATTCCGAATAGTAAAAATATTGTTTGAATGCACATTGCTATTTTGAATAGCCCCTATTCTAGAATAGCTCATATTCTTAACACATCCAAACATATCATTTATGATTTCCTTTGACACACTGGATATGCTTGAAAATGAAGAAAACTAGCCATTTTTTATATCAATCTTATTTGGTTTATCGAATAAAACGGAAGAAAAAAAAATGAAAAAAAAAAAAAACTCATTTTTCTCTAAACTTTTCAGTGAAACCTTTGGAGGGAAATAAGAAAACCGTGGGTTCCTATGAAAAAACTGTAGAAACCATGAAAGTAAACGCGTATAAACAAAAAATTCAATGACTCGTTATAAAATGTCCAATGATTCGCTTATTTACATAAAATCAGAGGCTTCTCTGTTACTGGCCATTATCTGAAGGTAGTTTATTAGGTTTCTTTGGATACTCTTGACCTATGTTACCCTGATACTTCATATATGGTTCTGTATCCGTATCTGATACGTATTGTATTACGGTATCAATACTCGTATCGTATCGTCTCCTGATATCTGTATTATTTTAAAAATTATCGTATCGTCGTATCCGATACGATACCCGTACCCGTATCCATGCAACATAGATCTTGACCCTACTTCCACATTAAAACAAAAACAAAATATCCATACTAAATGCTCCAAAATCAGTCCCCAATTTTCTCCTTCCATTTATCATATATAACAGATTGAGCCAAAAATTTCCAACAAATTTCCCCCTTCTTTTTTTTTGGTTAAAAAGAAGTGCACAGTGTGCACTACCTATTGCCTTCCCTCTCTGCTACTTCTCACTAAAATGGCACAAGCACTCTCCTCAATCCTTCTCTTCCTTTTACTTTTCTCCATGGCAACACTAGCTCTCTCTGCACCTCAACAAAACCAATGCAACCCCACTAACCAACCAATCAGAGCTGGTTTCTATCTCTCCAATTCAAACCATTATGCTCCAATATCCTCAATCAACCCTTCTCTATACACACATCTCTTCTACACCTCTATCTCTAGTGACAACTCATCTCTCTTCACCTTCTCCCAAACCCTGAAATCCAAGAATCCTACCCTCAAGACATTGCTATCCTTAACTCCTGCCATGTCGGTTTTTGCAGAGGATAATAGTTTTCTCGATTCTGCTTTACAAAATGTGCTCACAAATGGGTTCGACGGCTTAGATTTAATGTTGCAATTTCCCATTTCACGGTATGAAATTACAAATTTTGCGCTTTTAGTCAGGAGATTTCGGGTACGGTTGAATGAAGAGCCGACAACTCTCCTCCTTACCGCAACCGTCTATTTCTCGAATCACATCTTTGATGGACCATCAAGCGATTTAGATTACCCAACAAGTATCATGTCCAATGACCTAGATTGGATCAATGTCGCCTCATTTGGGTTCTACAATTCCACCAATGTCACAGTGTTCGATGCACCACTGTACGACAAATCCTCTCACTTTTCAGCAAGTTATGGAATCATATCTTGGATCGATGCCGGTGTACCGCCTTGTAAGCTTGTCATGGGTATACCTCTCTACGGAAGGTCGTATGTTTTAAAGAACAAAGCAAAGAATGCACTTGGTGCACCGGTTGTAGCCGACGGACCAAAGCAAAGAGCAAGCAACCGTACAGGCATGATGGCATTTTTCGAGATCGAAGAATTAATTCTGGATAACAAAGATGCAGCATTTGTGTATGACAATAGGACCGTAGCTACGTACTTCTATTTGGGCGATTTATGGGTTAGTTTTGATGGTGTAGATGTCATTAGAGAGAAAATTGAATTTGCATCAAGATACAGGTTGCAGGGTTTCTTCTTATGGACGATAAATTATGACGACCCAAATTATACCATTTCTACACTAGGTAATAACCTTTCTTAAATTCATTTTTATTAGAAACTGGTGACAGAAATACCAAAAAAAGATTAAATACGAAGTGAATCCCCATTTATAATTCAAGTATACTAATTTGACATGTCTAATGCAGCATCAGAGGCTTGGAATGACAGTTTCAGTTCCTCTTATTCTGAGAATAGCGACGGCATGAAACAAGCAGCCGCTGCATCACCTTTTGAATTGCCACCGTTAGAGAATGCACAAGAATCTAATACCGCTTCAGGGATGTCAAGATCAATCCAACGGTCTGTAATGATCTTTGGTTACATTCTAATTTCAAGTCGGATGATGTTTATTCTGTACTGAACAAGCTCATTCCATCTTAGCTTAGATACACTGAAAGTAGTAGAATAAAATTTATAACACCGTTGATCAATGAAATCGGAGAATTGCCAAGTCCCCCAACTGTTGTTTTTATTTAAGAATTGATAATTCATTATTTTTCTGCTTAGTAAATGTAATATTTTATTATTTTAAATGAACTGTAAATTCTAACAACGAGAAGCAATATTTATATTCTGGATAATCATGTTGCAATTGGAAAAAATGATCAAAAAGAATTAAACCAACAATAACATGACATTGACATGAGTTGTTCAACTCCAGTAACACTTCCTAGCATGATATGAAAGTTTTGTTACATAAAATCTAGTGACGAAACTTCTTAAACAATACTAAAGAGCAAAATAGGGCAAAAATATGAGAGCAGATTTCAAAAACTGAACTAATTAAAAGAGTAAACTGCCGAGAACAATACAACCTCCATCATTAGTTCTCATGCAAAGCCTTCATCAAGTACAATTTGCTGAAACCCTGCCCAGAAGCTCTGCAAAGCAAAATTATTCAGAATGGGTCGTGTGATTGAACATTTGATAGATAATTGGACAACTGGATTATATACAGGCCTAATTAATGTTGTTATTCTTGGTTAAAGGGTTGTCAAGGCAAATTCTTGGTGAATTTGGCCAAATTCGAGACATCAGTGCAATGGGGGTATACTGAGGCTGTGTTTTAATTGAAAGTAGTTCATTTCAATATACAAGTTCAATGATGGTAGGGCTTTAACTAAGGCTCAATGTGATACCAAGGTTGCTTGAGACAATTGGAGTAAGTTGGAGACTCAAGTTGGCCACCTGATTGTAAACGCAAGCAATTGAGGCCACATTGGGTTTAATGAGGTTTCATTTAAGCATGGAAAATCTCCATCTAATTGGGAGATTTTTTGTATATAACCATACAAGGTCCCTGAATTCGGAGGGAGAGAGAGAGAAAGGTACCCATTGATTTGGTTGCAATAATTAGATATCTGATTGGTGATGAGGTAGCTATCAAGCCGAGATGGCTCGGGTATCGGCTTGAAAATAGGGTTTGCTGGGTCTTCTTCTGGTAATGGCTCCTCCCCCGCTGCTTTCCTCACCATGTTCTCTTGCCTATTCATAGTTTCACCAATCACACAAAACAGAATAAGAAAATAAAATAAAGGCACAATGTCTGTTTAACTCCTAGAAAATCACATAGACTCCTGTAGAACTCGAGAGATATTCCCACATTATGATCCCTCCTTTTAAGTATGCAAATGTGGCAATTCCTGTATACAGTATTACCCCTTCTGGATATACCAAATATCTTCAAGGTTTATGTGACATCTGACATGAGAAAGTATCCATAAACACTTCAAAACATGGGGAAAATCTGGGCAATTCCTATGTTTAACTGCTTGCTCAGAAGGTGCTAATGTCTTGTAGCCCCACCCACCCGATCCAAAACACACATGGACACGCACACAAAAGATAACTAAGTATGATAATAGATGTTGCTTTAATATTTCAAAGAAACCGAGGAATGTTATTTTACTTTTACCTAATTAGGAAAAAAGATTTTGTTAATCTCATTGACTGTTATCAAATGTAACACTAATAATTAGATATAACTCATCTTCTTTTCTCAAGCCACACCTCAGAAAATGTAGCACTATCAGTTAGATAAGTTACCTTCTTTTCTGGAGCCACCCCTGCTGTTGTGCTTGTTGCCTTGAAAGATTTCGGTAGTAGTATTGGAACTAAATTTAAGAAAAAGAAAGTTGGTTTAAGAACTTACCATAGAAAATGGGAACTGGAACTTAAAAAGAGTTAAAAGACCTTGTTTTGTTCGGCCGTAAGATCATCCATGCATTCGATCAGGAATTCCAAGTTTCTCTCCATAAATGGAGCACTAGATAGCTTGAGACGGTCAAAATCACACTAATACAAGAGAAAATTGACACCAAACTTGAGCAAGTTAAGACCGAGGATATTGCATAAGATGTCAGAGAGAGAATCTATATGTTTATTTAAAATCAATAACTGGCACCTGTGAGACTGGAGAATCCGGTTCAAGCTCAGTCATGAAAGCACTTATAAGTGCTGAATTAGATACCTTGATCTGGTTTTTAATGTAAAAAAATATATCAGATTAAAAATGCAGGTTGCCAGGAGTTTCTTATACCCGACAAAAAAAAAAATTGGAAGGAAACAAAAAAGAGAGATTTTTACTGGTATTTCCTCGAAGACATCCGCCCATGAAAGTTTCTTCTCCCTCAACCTAGATCAGATTTTTTTTTTTAAAAGAAAGGAACTATGAGATCTCGAGGAAATCAACAAACAAGATATTATAATAGTTTACAAAGACTGCATAGTTGTTCAAATTACAAAACTTGTTTATGCGAAACTACAATCAAATTACAAAAGTAGATCAAAAGAGCTTAATACCAGAAACCACAACTAAAGAAAGAAGCATACAAAGGAGCAAGTTGAACAAAAGTTGTATAGTTTAAACTTATAAATTACAACATAAAAAGAAAAATTGTTGATTTTTTGGTGGTTGTCTTGACTGAAAGCTGTTTCAGGTGTACTGCCTCTGAATTTCGCATAATGCAGTCTTTTCATGATACCAGAGATATTGAAGGCCTCTTGGCAAAAAAATAGAAATTATATTAAGAGAAAAATTACTTTTCTCCATTGAAATTGTTGCTACGGTAGAGTTCCATGAAAGAATCAGAAAGCCTCAAGGCCTTGAGAGCTAGAACCCCTTGATTAGACCTTGATGGGTCATATATGATGCAGACACATCTTCTAATATTCTCCTGAAAATTGAAGTAAGAAATTTTCTCAAGTTACATAAGACATAACTAAATAATCATCAACATGTCTACTGAATATTAAGCAATCTCAGAGAGAAGAAATGCATTTCCAGATAAACCACTTTCAGAGAACATTAACCATACAAGCTTGTGCATTATAGTATGATACAACTAACTATCATGTGGTACATACTGGTAACAAGAGTAGGAGTAAACCACGTTAGGTTTACCAATTCGTCAATGGTGCCTCTTTTGCTCTAAAAAAGAATAATCAAGGAAACAATAATTATAAAAATAACATACCTTCACTTTTTTTGGCAAAAAAGAAAAAAAAATTAGACTTGTCTATCCAGAAAAATAATATGTATTCAGTGCAATACCTGGTAGTTCATGAATGTCTCAATTAGCTCTGCTGTCTGGAAAGATCCCAACAAAGTTGATTGATACCTGATTAAAAATAAAACATACAAGATATTAAGCAGGGGAGGAGGAGTCAGAAAATTGAGATTGGGGGCTTAATAATAAGTGTTGTGTAATTTCAATTTTACGAGGGGGGGAAATAGTATAATTCTTGCAAATGAAAAAAAAAAATTCAATGTATAGTGGGGGCTTTTGGCCTTCTTTCCCCCTACTTCCCTCTGCCCCTGATATTAATGAAATACTACGTAGAAAAATAAACACAAACAAACCTATGCAGACATATGTGGTAACTTTTCAAGATTATAAAGCCATAACACCATTCTTACGGTCTTAAAAAAACAAAATACGTCAGACAGCTCCCTGAATCAACTCTATGATTTGTTCTACCCACATCATAGTAAAAATAGTATAGGTATAGTAACGATTGATTAGGGTCTAGGCAAGATAGATTACTGACACACATCAGAATCAGAATCAGAATCATTGCTAGGGTTTATTCCACGGAACATACCATCCAACAGTGTTATTATCCACATTGACTTCTCTCAAGCAACGCATCATTTCAAGCTGGTAATTAGCCCCATCAGCTTCCAACTCCTCGTCTTCTTCCCTTGTCTGAAAAACACATTGAATGTAAATATTCACCTATTGAGAACAAAGTGCTGCCAATTTATTAAATCAAAGTCATAATAGTTATCTAGTGTTGCCAGGAGTAACAATACTTATTTGTATATTTCATGACCAGTGTGGTCAAATTCCTTAATTGCAAATGACATGCAATACTTGTCATGTCATCACATCGTGTACCTTTTTCTTTGAACACTTTGCAAATGACGCCCAAAAATCAGGCTTGTAAAACAAAAGGTATACATACAAGAATCGGATAAATATTTGTTGATTTTTGGAAAGAACTCAAGCTTTCATAATAGAAGCGCCATAAGTAGGGGTGCCAATCTCTGACCTCTGACCTGACCCGACCAGATGGTTAAATGGGTCAGATACGGGGCGGGCCCGACCCATTTAACTGTGTTTCGCAGGACATAGTTTGAAATTCATCACTTATCAAGTTTTATTGCACACTAATTAATATTACCTGTATATTAATTAAGATTAAGATGCATAAATAAATTAAAAAATTAATAAAATAAGTAATCAAGTTACACGGGTCAGATTGGGTTGGGTCCGGTCAAAAAAAAAAATTACCCGAGTCGGGTCAGGGAGGGTAGGAGGAAACTAACAAAATAATGCTGACCCAACCAGACCATTGACACCCCTAGTCATAAACATAAGGAGCAGAGACGAACAGTTTATATATGCTGGAGAATAAATCAGACAAACCATAGAAAAGAGATCACATCTGTCAATTTCTCTTTGAAAAAGGGGTGGGAAAGAATTATACAGGGAATGGAAAACAGTTGGTAACTTCAAGTACACTGCCGACATCCAATCCTAGGAGCTGACCAGTAACCAGAGCTGGAGAGAACTCCTTGCAGTGCTTTATTATCTTTAATACAGCCTGTCATTTCAAAACAGTAAAGAAATTATATAACAAACACTGATTTATTTTTCAAAAATGATATGGTTCGTCCAGGGTGGACCCACCAATCCAGAAAAGCTACATGTCTCCCATCTATTGGCTCGCCAAGTTAACAACAAAAAAAAAAGGTGAAGTATATAAAATAGTATCAACCCTAACCCTCACTTAAACCAAGTATCAGCCATTGACAAACAAGCATCGAACCTTCAACTTTCAATATCAACTCATAATTGTTCAGAAATTATAAATATCACCCATTAACATACTAATGTCAAACCCTTAACTTGTAAAGCATCAGCCCTGTATAACATATCCTGACAAAATTCATGTAAGCTGAGCCATGTATTAAAACCAGACCAGGCAGAATAGGCAAAAATTTTGACTCACCCAGCCTAGAAAAAGGTCATATAAAGGTAATCATTGCAATGCTATAATTTTCTGAGGCAATAACAGTATAATCAATAGTTTAAGGATTAAAATAATCATTGCCGTAGAAATCTGGACAACTTTCTTGCTAAGAGGCATGATGTGGGTGGTACGGGCCTCGAGTGAAGCTGCACAGGGCAATTTTTTACCATATTTTGGTGTCTAACACGTGTTAACTAGTTAAGTAGGAAACCAGGCCAGGAACTCAGACTAGTGCTTCAGAAATGCCTATCTGAGTATAGTACAAGCATACAATAAAGTTCCTGAATATATATTACGCAACAATTCAATAAATTATACAAATAGTAAATTGTATGCCTCGCTTAATCAAATTCATTCTGACCTTTCCCTCACTTGTGCAAATAAACCTCAATAAGTGAACAGATGACAAATCTAAAACAAAATGTTAATACAATTGACCCCAGATTTCTCCAACATCTAAGAATGCACACAATTAACAAGAAAGAAAAAACCAAAATTTCTAACTCAAAAGAAAAAAAAAAGTACCAGTCCTTCCATCTGGACAACTCGTACAGGCGGTGCCACCTCCTCTACAGATGTCATTGCTTGTAGAAACGATCTCCCCGTTGTTTCTGAAATCCCAAAAACAAAACAAGAAATCCATCTTAAATAGGAAACCAGCAAAAAAGTGATGAATATGGTTTACACTTTACAAGACAGCTATAGTTTGATGTTTCTCTCTTACGATTCGCCATTGTTGAAGGAGGGGCGGCGGGACAAGCGTGCGAGTCTAGGGTTTTTCTTTCAGGCACTCGCGTCGCATAAGATGAAACAGCAAACAGCGTTTCCGAAAGGGAGGCGATACCGCGATAAGCACGGAGAAAATTATATTTAAGATATTTTCGTTTTAGGTAGAGTATGCTGGATTTTTTTTATAAATCATAATTAAAATTTTGTTTTTTACGAAACCAACATGATTACTTTTTTTCTACAAAAATCATAAGAACCGAAATGCTATTTCGGTCTGAATTTTTTTTTATTCCGGACTGAAATAGCATTTCGGTCCGGTCTTCTTTTTGGATTTTCTGTGGTACTAGTTTCACAAGTTTTCATATAAACCACCACAGAAAATTCAAAAAGGAACCAGACCAAAATGTCATTTTAGGTTCTTATGGTTTATAAAAAAAAAATTCAAACCGAAATAGCATTTTAGGTTCTTATGGTTCCTGAATTATGGTTTACAAAAAAAAAATCATTTACTAATTTTAAATATTTTTTAATAGAAAAGTTAATAATTTGGATAAATTTGTGAGTTTTTAAAGTTTAGTAGGGTAAATATGATATTATGAATTTTAGAGGGGGAAATACGTAATTTCCAAGCTTTTGAGATGTATACATGAAATTCCCCCTAAGTTTAATATATATTATGAAAAAAGTTATGTATATATATATACGGATCCGTATCTGAAAAATAAAAACGGATATGAATATAATTTTACCACTATCCGATCCGTTTGCACCCCCTAGCTCCAAAGCATGTCAAGCTCCCTTACTTGTATACTTTCCTAATTCCTTAATACAGGTCTAGACATATAGAGTGTGTTGGATCACTCAAGAATATAGCTAACTTTGGGTTAGCTCCACTATTTTCAAACTTTGGCGATCCAAACACAAATTAGCAAATTGAATTAGCTCATGAAGAGCTCTATTCTACTAACCCATAGAAATGGTGGGTTAGCAAGAATAGAGCTAGCGAGGTTAGTGATATTAATAAAATATTTGATTCCTCTCAATTAGATTTAGTTTAAATATTAAATTAATATTAAATAAAATATTTGATTACTATTAACTAAATATAATATTAGATTAGATTAGTATTAAATAAAATATTAGATTAATATAATATAATATTAGTTTAAATATTAGATTAGTATAAAATATAATATTTGATTAGATTAGTACTAAATAAATATTAAATGTAATATAATATTAATTTAAATATTAGATTATTATTAAATAAATATAATATCAAATTAGATTAATATTAAATAAAATGTTAGATTAAATATATATAATATAATTTAAAATTTTAATGTAATATAATATTAGTGTAAATGTTAAGTGTTGAATGTAATATAATATTAGTTTAAATATTAGGTTAGTATTAAATAAATATAATATCAGATTAAATTAGTATTAAATAAAATATTATAATAAATATAATATAATATTAGCTTAAATATTAAATGTAATATAATATTACTTTAAATATTAAATTAGTATTAAATAAAATATTAGATTAAATATAATATAATATTAGTTTAAATATTAAATATGATATAATATTAAATGTAATATAATATTAATTTAAATATTAGATTAGTATTAAATAAAATATTAGATCAAATATAATATAATATAAGTTTAATTTTTAGATTAGTATTAAATAAAATATTAGTTAGGATTAAAAATATTAGTTCAAATGTAATATAATGTTAGTTTAAATATTATATTAGTTTAATCATTATTTTATTTATTTTCCTACATTGTTATTTCAAATATACAATCCAAACAATATTTTTACTAATTTGAACAGTTCAAAGTTAGCACCATTCTCAAATCACTCGGGTTAGCACTATTCTCAACTACTAACCCAAAAATTACTATAGCTTCTATAACAATTATCACCGTATTTTAGACAACGCTACAATGCTCCCCGTAATATATTTTGTTTTTACTTTTTTTTTGGCTCTCCAATAGAGTATTTCACAATTTTAGTTCAAGAACGTGTAAATAAGGTACGAGTAACGAGTCGCTTTTAATATGTTAAGAGTGCTAAACCTAAAGATTGAAATATTTCAAATGAGATAAAGAGAAAAATTCTGTCACGACCATGGTAGAAACCATTAAAAATGAATACACTTGATATTCTTTGGACATATATATTTTTCAGAGGTAAATTTAGCTATGCATTTCATCACATAAATCAGTCTAAAATCTACAACTAAAGTTAAAAAAGAAAAGAATGGAAAATGCAAATCCATGGCCAACAACAATTTCTATAATTGCAGAAACAGAAGAAATAAACAACACTTCCCGCATGCCACCACTCAACTATTGCTCAACCATATAAAAATAAAATGAAAAAATGAACCATGCTAAAAATTTAAAGAAAAGAATATGCTGAGACACCCTAAAAGCCTTATATTCATCCTTTGGTCCTTAGTATGGTGATGCTTCCTTTGCCACCTTCAGTGCATATTTTCTTTTTACCAACCACAGGTTTACCAGAGAACTGGGAAATTGGGTATGCAAAATTTCCAACGTGTTGTAGTTTTTTCTTTATCACAGGGGGGGCATGGATTTTTGCATTTATGTCATCCAAAGTCACACCCTCTTGAACTCCAAATGGCTTGATCATGGTAAATGGATAAGCCACTGATGAGGTAAGCTTTTTCGGTGCCTTTATGACTGTTTTTTTACCTGAAAGAAAGAAACAAGAAAATCAGAATTTAATATATAATAGCACATAATATTTACACTTTTGACCCCTCATTTATTATTATATGCTAGTATATACCTTAAAAAATAATAATTTCTCTTTTCTCTGAGAGAGGAGGTACTTGGCAGGGGCACGGCAAAACAGATCACATGATTGGCAAAGGTGCTATGGAGAATTTGATACCGCATGGTCAAAGTTTTTTACATACTGTATGGATTCAAACTGGTTTGGGTATTATAATATTAAACCTAAGCAGGTTTGGGTATTATAATATTAAGGTTGTCTCCAGTAAGTTACACCTGATTAATTCACATAATATACCTTTGAAAATTCTAAGGGTGGAGAGTTTAGTAGTCTGTTCAACAACTTCACTTTCCCCATCAGCTGCTACTTCACCAAGCCCTAGGTAAAAAAAATAATAATAAATTGTAAATTGCTTTAGATTAGCACAAAAGTGTGCAAGCTACATCGGTGAGAAAAGAGCTCCTCGGTGGCAATCTTTACGGATTACTTGTTATATTTCCTATTGTTGGCTTTTTCACAATTTTCAACAGAACCGCGGTCATGTACAAATGGACTGAATAAAGAGGGAGTAATGTTTGATTGTACCTGATATGTTAATTTTGTCAAAAGGGGATGTAACATAGTTCTTGCTGCATGACCTATAAGAAATAAGCACAAAAGCCTTTCAGTTGATACTTAATAAGTTAATATAGATTAGAGAAATGAACAATCAAAAGATTACTACAAATTTCATTTTCTGCTTTTACAATTAGACAAACTTACTATGAACCACTAGAATTTTTCTGCTTATACACAGACAAATTTAATTTTCTTTCAAAATATCACCAAAAAGAGTTATGTTCTTTCTTTGAGATCAAATTCACATGGGCTCGTGTGTAAAAAATTGTCATAACTCTTTAGGTTATGCAGCCCTGAGGGGTGACCAATAACACAATTCTGAGGTTAGGCTGGTCCAGGGTAATTAGCCTTTTCTTGAAAATATGAGATATGAAACAACAATCATACGTCTCGTCAGAGCTGTAATAAGACAATTTTTCAGGGGTAGAATTGCCGTTCCACCATTCCGACGAGTGACTCAATCCTACTACGGGAAGGGCATTTGCAGTTTCTGAGAGAGAGAGGGAGGGGGGATAATTCAGAAATCAAACTAAAAATTTACATTAAATATCATACGGCTCATTACAGCTGTTATAATTGTGGGCAATGTTCATTTCATTTTTTTTTCATTTTTTTGTTGTGGTATGCATATGCAGTTGGAGTGCTTACTGGGCCAAAAATGGCCAGGAACAAGGAGAAACAAAATGAAATTGAGGTGTGAATGGTACAAAACTGGTATGGCATGGTACCAAAACTATACATTGAAACCAGGATCTTTCCTTGGCAAGGCAATCATTTTTCAACCTCCCAAAACTATAGTGGTGGCAATAGGTTGTTCTTTCATGGACCCCTTTACCAAAAAAAAAAAAAAGGACAAACAGAAGAAAAGGTTTATGGTCAAGAACACTGATCAGGTTCGGTACTTTTTAGTATTTTTTGAACAAAAAATATTGGAATAATTTAAAGGTCCGGCCTATATTTCAAAGGTTTATGGTCCGGCCTATCTTTCCTTGGCAAGGCAATCATTTTTCAACCTCTCAAAACTATAGTGGTGGCAATAGGTTGTTCTTTCATGGACCCCTTTACCAAAAATAAAAAAAGAACAAACAGAAGAAAAGGTTTATGGTCAAGAACACTGATTAGGTTCAGTACTTTTTAGTATTTTTTTAACAAAAAATATTGGAATAATTTAAAGGTCCGGCCAATATTTCAAAGTAAGATTAAAATTTTAACACTAAACATTTTGCCTTGACCAACCCACCAGCGGGTCCAGGAGCCCCCACCCATCTACAGGCATTGAGTAATCTAGTCAACCTTTACCAGATTTATTTGGCCAGGTTAGCTTAGCACAAGTCAACATTTAGAGTGTGTGTGTGTGTGTGTGTGAGAGAGAGAGAGAGAGAGAGAGAGAGATGCCTGAATAATTGGAGATGGAATTGGTGCTAATGCGTAAGCTCTCTGAAATGCCATTGCTGCTTGTCGAACTCTGTACACACCAAATAGCAAACTTATTAACACCATGGTGAAAAGGTGATGTGCAAAGTATGCATAGACATTCATGTAAATCTATTTAACAATAGGTTTATCCTTGAAAATCTGGAAAGTAGTTGTCGCCATCATCTTAGAAAAAAGGCAGTATCTCACGTAAAAGTAGTAGTCTTTGTGAGAACTAAAAAATTTACTACTTATCTAGCAATTTTTTTTAACAAATACAATGATACTTCCAACAGAAAATAAATATGACAAAATATATCAAGTTTCTAAGGATGAAAATCCAGTGACGTACAAGACATATTAACCAGGGTTCTAAATAGTGCGCTATAGCGTTTTCAGACCATAAAGCTATGGCACTATTGGCGCTATAGCACGTTATAGCGCGCTATAGCAGCGCAATATGGCAATAGCGTCGTTTTTTTAGCCGTTCCGCTATGACGTGATAAACGCTATGTGGCTTAGCAATTGATTAGCTTTTAGTAAAATTTAGAAATAGTGGTTGTATTATATTTGAAAGGAGCAAACATTCAAAATTAATACTCCACACATAAAAGAGACAGGCCGAAGTAAAATAACTGAAGGACATCAACTAAATCTCATTTCATACCTTTTGACTTGCAAAAGGAATATTTCTTGTCTTTAGATAAGATTTATAAATGTTTTTGAGGCCTTTCATTTTCTGACGAAGAAAAATTAAGTATGTTGTTATTATGTGCGCCTCTCATCTCACCATCTATTAACAGTAGGCTTTATTTGACAGGTTGCTTTACCGTTAGAAGGCATAAGTTGTCAGGCTAAATTAAGGATCAAGTTAAAAAAAAAAAATGGCAGCTCAATTAAGGAGGAAGTAATTTCTGTATTTAGTATGTAAGATAGTTTTAAGGATTTATTGGTGTTAGTTTCTTTATTTAGAGAATATGTATTGTTACATGACATCTGTACTCCATGTAACTAGTTAAATAAAATTTCACTTTCCTCACAAAATTGTCTCTTTGGCTCACTCTTTAATTTCAGTGTCCCCCAAAATTCTAGCAAGCTAGTATCAGACTTAGGATTGTTGTAACAGTTGTCTTTTACAAGATTATGTGAAAACAAAAGATCTCAAAAACAAATGCCACATAAACAAAGTTAGAAGCAGAAGAAGTGAAGGACATTATTGCACAATATACAAGTCTTTCAGAAAGTTCAACCTAATACATTTTTTATTAGGTCACCTGTACAAACGGCAGAAATATATGGGTAAATGGATAATTAGCACGGTAAACTTACCAGGGAATAGAAGATGTAACATGTGATCCGTAATACCATTTATCCGATGCTGTTATTTTACCGGGATACAAGCATAGCAGAAATAAATATAAGAACACTAGTAAAACAAACACTTACCACAGAAGTAAGAGTAGAAGATGTAATTGGAGTTTTCTCGGCATCTTCTCCATTGGAATCTTCTGTGAACTGAAGCATTTTTCTTCTTTTAACCATAGAAGGAGGTTCTGCAATCTCCTCTTGCAACCCCTTGTTGGTATAATCTGTCACAAAAGACACCCCCTTCATCTTTTTTAATTGTAATTTGTCAAGATATAAAATCCTTTTTTCACTTTTTTTAATATTTCTTGGTTTTCTAAGACTGAGGCAGCTACCAAATATTCATATATAATGTCAAAACAGTATTTTTTATTCCTACAATTTTTTTCAAAACTACAAGAAATAAAAGAACATATTACCTCCATAATCGAAGGGAATATTTTCAAAATTCATGCACTCCTTCATTGGAGTTTGATCTCCAAGCAAGTGTAAGATGTCATTTTCATCTCGGTTCAAATCATCCCACAAGAGGTTAGCAAAATCTGCAATTGAATGTTAATAATATAATCAGCCCAGTACAAACTGAAATTAGATTCATAATAGCTACCTAAATATTGAGACGGTATTTACAAGTTGGTATGGCATTGGTTCAATCTTTTTTTCTTTTTTTATCCTCTGGCTTTATATGCATGCATGGAGGATTATGTAGGAATACAGTTCAATTTTGTACAATTCCATAACAATACAGCATGTACATGTCTAGCTTTTTTATTCCTGTGTACCAACGAGTACAGATTTTAGAAACAATGGCCAAGTTTCAGTTCTGAAAAGGAAAATTATAGATCCACAAATGGAGGTATTGAGCCAGCCTGGTACCGTGGTAGTTGAGTCATATGCCGGTGATTTCCAATATAAAACTAAAATTTGCAGCATTTACCACTTGCTGGGTTACTTGTCAGGCAGTAATCTTCGTCCTTCCAATCAAAGAAATCACTGATATAGGTTAAATAAAGGGTTTCATCAATATTATTAACTGGTAACACTAAAGTAAAAGAAAACAAAATATTGTAAAGGATGGAAGTAGAGCTATCTCAATTCGACTTTATTTTCAGATTGAGTACTGAGTGTTACTGTAATTTACCAAAAGGCCATTTCCAAGTAATATTAACTGTATCAATTGGAGTGAATGTGAAATTTGTACACCATTAAATGTTAGGTATAAAGCAGTAATGTTGTCAATGTCATCTTATCATTAGTATTAAGTATAAAGGAATAGCCAAGATAGATCATTACACAATTTCTGGGACTAGTTCCACAACACAAATGCCGACATGATATTGGAATAAACTTAAAATTGCGCCTGCTGGATGAGAAAGTTGGTTGAGCACATATGATGTATTGGTATTTGTGTAAAGTACAGAAAATAAGGAATAAATTAAACTCGGACAGGCAATATGACAAACACTTACACAAGCATTTCAACAATAAATATTATTTATATGAGCTACTTATGGGAACATACGTGGTGAAAGGAATAGGCTGAATGATAATGCAAGTACAATAGCTATATTTATCAACAGAACCAAGCTGATCATGTATGGAAAGTGTACCAAAGAAAAAAAATCAAATTAATTACATGGAAGTGGAAACTAGGAAGTTTCAAAGAAATTACATAAACAGTGCATATTATTGGTAAAATTTTATGAGATCATGGAAAATTTTATTGTAACTCACGAGAGGTTTGTGATGACAAAGGTTAGGGAAATATCAAAGTAGTTGAGCTTGATAGCAAAGAGCTAGTGCAAAGTGACAAGTTATAGCCTCCTTATTAAAGAGTGAGAAAAACATATAAAAAGAATTGTGAAATGCAGCTGGTATTGTTCAGTGAAGTGATGTATAAAGTTATTGACAGACCTAATTGATCATTACACAAGTTTTTTTTTTCAAAGAAAATCGGGGCACCTAATGTAGGTTAAGATGCTTAAATTGCCCCGCTTAATCATAAAAAAGTTTCTTGGACTAATAAAAATTGCCAAAAACAAAGGGAGAAATAAGCAAAGAAGCCTAATCTCTAAACCCAATTAATATCGGTTTAATTGAACTTTTATAGAGGCATGAGATCCCGATTATAACTCAACACTCCCACTTATATGGATCAGGTTTCAACACTAGACCCGATTGCTTCTTCTTTTTTTTTTTTTTGAGTAAAATGGACCCGATTGCTACAACAAGATTTCACACTTTGCTGTCAAAATTACCCCTCCTTTGAAAGCCAAGACCGATTAAAAGCACGTAAAAACAGATCGAATGAGTTAAGAAACAGGGATTAAGAAAACTACTCATTTACTAAAACTTAAAAAGTTTGAAGGGTTTAAGCATGAAAATAGATTGAACTAAGTCAAACAATCTCACATGCTATCTTTGCTTTCGTCGTTGGTGCCGTTGTAAAGCTCCATTTTTACCGAAGAGAGAGAGTGAAAGAGAAAATGGAGTGCTGTTCGCTCAGTAGACAGTGGTAGAGTAGAGAGAAGGGTCGCCTCTGGGCTCTGGCCTCTCGGCCCTTTGGTAAATAACAAGGAAAAATAGGAAAACTGAAAGCACGGGATGCGCATTCACCCCAGGACTAGGTAAAGAATTTAATGCTTGGACCGGAAACCTAATCACCTCTCTGTGCGTTGCTTGAACCGGGGGCGCTGTACATAATTTTTCCATGAATACCACGAAAAGATTTTTGTAGGCCCCATACCACAGTGACACACAGCAAGCTGTCATATTCCTGTGGTAAATACTCTACAGTGAATCCAAACTCTGTATGAAACATATGCACGAAAAGGTGCATGATGCCTATTAATTCGTTATGGTCCTGTGAATTATTCGTAGCACAACCATTGTATGATTTCACGCGTTAAGAATATTTACACTGATCGGAAATTTTTGTATTTTGTGAATAATTATAAGTAATTATGGTGTACACAATGTTGGTGTTTGTCATGTTTAATGTATGTTGAAAAATGATAAGTATAAATAATGTTGTGGTAACGCATAAATCAATTGACATCTTTTGTCAACAATGTTATTTGTGAAAAGAAAAAAATGTTTTGAATAAAAATTTATTATAAATAGAGAGAGTGCTTATTATAATTTCTTGACTTATTTAATCACGATGAAACTATTATATTTGAGTGTTGTGTGACGTGATTTCTAGTCATTAATGATGAGTATTTTTTGTTACAGTTATTTGACTAAAAATTATATATAATGAAGAGAAGCTTACTGACAATTTTTTTACTTATCTACTCAAGACAAAACTATTAAATTTGAGTGTTGTGTGATGTTATTTCTAATCATTAATGATAAGTTACATTTTGTTATAGTTATTTTACTAAAAAATGTATATAATAATTATATCGCAGTATAAAGTCGTGTCCATAAGAGCATTAACGGTCATTAATTATTGTCTAAGTAATATTCTAAGTAATATAAATATTTTAAAGCTTTCATGTATTCACACTTTTAAGAAAAAAAAAATTCCATATAATATATATATTAATCATATGAAATTTTAATGTTTTTTTTGTTTGCACAATGTGAAAGGAAGGTGATAAAATACAAATAGATGGAAAATAAAATAAAGAGGTGTATATATTTGGAATGAGAAGTAACAAGATAGAAATTTTAAAAGATTACAGGAGATTTAATAAATAATCTTCATTAATGTTGCACTCCAATTAAATTAAATTTATGAAATTTTGTTTATATCTCCTTTCATCTCTTCATCTGCAAGTCAAAAAATTTACTCCAACTTTTTACGGCCGTTGTCTCAAATTCGCCATTGAATTTCAGGCAAATACAAGCATCCAAAATTCCAAATGCAAAGTGGTCCAGGCATTTAATACAATCCCGTTGGGAACTATTATATTCTTTACCAATTTGTGGGGCAGGATACCCGTCTTGATCATGAAAAATGGACGAAAACAAGGGAGGAAAAAAACTGAAAGGTCCGAAAATTATTTCGGTCTACGGGACATCAACTATTAAATTCTTGGACCAGAACTTAGTCTGGTCATTGATTACCGGTCCCACTGTCTAAAAGTACTCATGGCTCGTGAAGAACAGGAGCACATTACTGGTGCTTACTAAAGTGGGGCAACGGGCCGTTAGATTTTGGATTTCGAGGAGGGAGACTTCTACGCATACCCAACTTGCACCCGGATATTTGTAAACTAGATAGATTCGAGGTAAAGATTTTAACAGACTAGTTTCCACTTCATGCAGCACCTGAACTACAGATTCAAACCAGCGCTTCATATTGTTCCTGCGCTGTATAAAGACAAAATAATTCTGTTAAAATCTTTATCATAGATTTGTAGTTTGTTTTTCAAAATAAAGCAAAAGGAACGGTCAGGGCATCTTTTACCAAACTTTTCTTTCTTAAACAAAAACTACGGTAAATTACCGATTACGATTAGTCTTCATCTTATTAGAATGCGAAACAATAAAATAAGAAATATCTCTTCTCTCTGCTTTGTTATATTTACAACTGACATAATTTCCAATTTCTTAGCATGATGGACGGAACTAGAAAATAGAGATTTGAGAGCTGAAGAATCAAATATAGTGTAATTTTATTTTATAGAAGAGGCTAAAAGATATTAATGCATATAAAAATTACAAAATTTAATGGACCAAGCTACAAATTTTCAAACTATAGGTGGTGCTTAGCACCCTTTCCCCACCACTATGTTCCGCCCTTGCTAGCATGTGCATTAGAATTTTCTTTTTATTTAGAAATATATCATTTATAACTGTTTTTATTGACTATCATTCCTACTGCTCTCATTCACGCCTCTTCTATTAATATATATTAGAGTGAGGCTACAGTACTATGTATAGCGCACTTTGGTCCGTACTACGGGTCTATATTTTTTTTTTAAAGTCTAAATAGTTGATCCGAACTGTTTATCATAATCTCCATATGACAATGTACTTGGAGACCAGAAATAGTAAAAAAATAGTAAAAAAGTTTGGTAAAAGATTAACTGATTTTATATCTATTTAAAAAAATAGTAAAAAAAATCTCAAAAAAATGTAAAATTGAGCATCCAAGCACATTTTAATATGAAAATCATGTTGAGCAGAAAGGATCAACTATTTGGATTTTAAAAATAAAGATATGAATCCGTAGTACGGATTAAAGTGCACTATGCATAGTACCGGAGCCTCACTCTATATATTAACTAGTAGAAAGATAAAATTGAACTATCAGCAAACTTGTAAGGGCCTGATTGAATCAAGAAAACATCAGAAGTTTGATTGAACCATGTGAGCAATTGTCAAGAAACAGGATTTAACAAAATATTAGAGTTTGATTGAATCAAATATATAGTTGCTAATGAGTTAAAATCAGACTTTTTCGTTAATAAAATTGTCCGTTCCGTTTCAAATAGTTTTCCTTTTTTTCACTTCGGATTTTTTTTATTACTCATATAATATAACCATATAATTAATATAAAATAGATCCCTAGAAAAATGAATGTGGTTTAAAAACATCTAATTATATAGATATATAGAACGTTGAACGAGTCATCTTCTCTCTTCAGACTGATGCTGGTTCAATTCGATAATAGCATCTAAAATATGCTGAGTATATCAGGACCTTTTAATAAAAAGGAAAATAATAAACTACAATATGTTTGATTGGATTGAGAATAGACTATTTATGGAGTTAGGCTATTCGGAATAACCTATTCAGGGTATATTTGGTTATAAAACAAGAATTGTTAGAATAGCCAAATCAATAATAGCTATTATTTGTCTTATTATAATAGCTAAATCTCAAAACTCTTAGGAATAGCATATTATAACAAGACAAAAAATTTGGATTCACTATTCTAGCTATTCTAACTCAACTAATCACCGAATAGGTTATTCCGAATAGCCTAACCCCAAGAATAGCTTATTCTCAATCCAACCAAACATACCCTCGGTGTTTGGTTGGATTATAATAATTAAAATAGTGAATCCAAACCTTTTGTCTTATTAGAATAGACTATTTTTAAGGATTTTAAGATTTAACTATTTTAATAAGACAAACAATAGCTATTCTTAATTTGACTATTCTAGCTATTCTTGTTTTATAACCAAACATACCCAGAGTCTTGCTCAGTATTTGCATATCAAGGCTGCCCCAGAAGGAATAGAATGATAAGAGGAGAAGGAATAGAATGATAAGGAATGGTACTGAACAAGTAACGAAATTTATTCAGTTCTTCTACGATATGTAATACTGTTTTGATAGAAAATAATAATTTGAAAAATCAATGTTCAATACTGTTCATATTATTAAATTTTTATAATTTTTTCATGTTAATTTAAATCAAGTCAAAATTACGTAAATTTTTACACGCCTATAGAAAAACTGATACGATCTTATTTAATGAATTTATTTTGATATTTTAATTTTAATTTTTTTTTGTTACTGAAGTTAAAAAAAAATAGAGAAATAAAGACATCACCAAAAACTGGAGCTATTTTACATCTTGCTCTCTTTCTATTTTTCATAAATAAATAATTTGATATTAATGGCACATAATTGACACTCGTAGCACGTGTTATAATTTTGAGCACTCACACATAGGAGTGAAAACGGAGCGAATGATATATAATTCGTATTCGAAAAATTAGATACATATATCCGTATTTGAATATCCATATAGATACGGATATAAATATAATTTTAAGTTTTAATTATCTGTATCTGAATAGTAGATATATACTATATAGTTTAATATATATTATGAAAAAAAAATATTTTATTCAACATTATAATTAGATGAATATCATGAACTCTAGTATTTTTTAATAAATATCTAATCCGATCCGTATCCGTCTAATATATGATCCGTATCTGCATCCGTATCTGAAAAATAAAAATAGATACAAATATAATTTTACGACTATCCGCTCGGCATCCGATCTGTTTTCACCCGGATTCACACGTGAGTAAAGTTAAAAAAAATTTAAAAAAAATGATCCATTTGTAATTGCTCCGTACAATAGTTAGACTTTGAATTGATAACTGCTTTAAATTTCTACTAGCCAACGAAAAATTTAGGACCACTGTTAATTTATTTTTAATACATTTGCTGTTTAGTTAGTTTCCTCGAGGTTATTAAACCTGGTTTTTAGTTCTATTTGGCCTCTAAGGTATCATTAAATTTTTTATTTTTATATCTGGTTCACCGTGTTCATTTCAAAATTAAAAAAAATTATTATGGAGAAGTAATAGTTAATTTGTCAAATAATCAATCCTTTACTCACGTTGTCATAAACTTTACATGTGAAGGAGAAAAAAAAATTCCAATCTAATGATGTAGAATCCATAAAAAAATTTAAACTGTTAAAAAGTCAAAAGAAATTACTTAGATGCACTCTCTTTTCAAATATTATCACTAGAAACTCGTTTGCTTAGCACTTTGACTACTACTATTACTATTTGCTGCTGCTACTACTGTTTTGTGTGAAGGAAGGACTCAAAATTCTTCCCTTTTTTTTGTCATAAATCCAAAATAATGCTAAGGCTATGCTTCAGAAAAAGAGAGGAGCAAGGGTGGACCTAGGATTTTCATCAGGAGGGGCAAAAAAATATTGAATCGGATTTAAATCCATTAACCAATTGGATATTCGATAAAAAATAATGTTTTAACTTATACTTTTCAATGCTTTGACTTGTAATTTCTAATACTCTGACTTATAATTCTAATTACCAATCAAAATTCAACAAATTTATTTCAATTTTAACCCTAAATTTAATCTGAATTATAAATCAAACGTTCAGAGGGGGGCAAAAAAAAATTCCGGAGGGGACAAAGTCGGTCGAAACCGATAAATCTCCACTAAAACTCAAAATCCAGGAGGAGCAATACACTGGGTCCGCCCCTGGAGAGGAGGGAGGGAAGAGAAAAGAACAGTATAAAGAGTTAGGGCGTACTAAAAAAGAAGGTAAAAGAGGAGAGGGAGGCTGGATCTGACTGTATGCATTTGTAGGTGCTATGAATAAGATCCTACCTCTCTTAAAGGAGGTTAACTCTATGCTCCAGAAAGAGAGAAGGGATGGAAGATGGCAGTAGGGGTGTTGAAATGGATTGGTTTATTCGGTTTTAAACCGAACCGGCAAATTTCGGTTTAATTGGATCGGTTGTTCGGTTTAAATGGTTCGGTTTAAATGGTTCGGTTCAGTTCGGTTCGGTTCAGTTCGGTTCGGTTTTGGGATCTCCAAATTGGTTTGAATCGAACGAACTGGTTTAATAAAAAATGGATCGGTTTATCAAAAATCGGCTTGTGTGGTTATCAAAAATGTTATCCAAATCGGTTTGAACCGAACTAACTGGTTTTGAAATGTTTATTTGTAACTTGAAATGTTTGTCTTTGGTTCAACCGAACAAACTGAATTTTAAATCGGTTCAATCGGTTTGGAATTTTAATTTAGCCAGTTCGATTGGATTTTCAAAATTCGGTTCAACACTCCTAGATGGCAGTGCAAAGAGTTCACCTCTTCTCATTTCCCCTCCCCTTCTTTACTCAAAATTTACAATTTTGGAGCAAGTAAACATAGTCCAATCAGGTCTGATCACCCTTCCTCCTCCCTCCCCTCCTTAATTCTCTTTTGAAGCACACCCTATGTTTTAAATATGAGGGATGCTTCGTTGGACATAAGGACCTATTTATAAAATGAACATATTTTTATTTTCAAAGTTCAACAGTCGATCCGACCGTTCAACATTATCTCCATATTAAAATGTATTGGGAGGTCAAATTTTACATTTTTTTGAATTTTTTACTATTTATTAAGTATTTTACAAATTCAATGGTCTGAATTTGACTAGTTGTTGTAAAATACTTAATAAATAGTAAAAAATTCAAAAAATGTAAAATTTGACCTCCAAGTACATTTTAATATGGAGATAATGTTGAACGGTCGGATCGACTGTTTGAACTTTGAAAATGAAATATGTTAATTTACAAATAGGTCCTTATGTCCACCGAAACAAATGCCTTTAAATATATATCCTACGTACAAAAAAACAATATCCAAGTCAAACATATTATACTTACTTTTAATGCTCTGATTTATTATAGTTGAGTGAGTTCAATTAATTTGAAAAAAAAATCAATGACCTCAATTTGCTTAATATTAATGTCGAACAAACGGTCCGAAATTGTCCGACGCCTGATAATAGATCATTTTTATTTAATGTTGTTTTTTATTCATAAGATAAGAAAAGAGTATATAAAAAAGGAGGGTTGAAATGTCTTTACTTTTTGTGTCTCAAATATCAAAATAAAATTATTAGATTTGATATATATTTTTCTCTTTATGCACATTTTAATATATTATGACTTTCAACTTTGTTTTTATCGATATCAAAAGCTTGTAAAAATACATCGATATAGATAATTTTTTTTTTTTTGAAGGCCTAGCAGCGGCTGCTGGGTAGATATAGATAAATTTTGGATGCTGATTTTTCATCTTATTGATTTATATAAAAACAAAATAAAAAATGATATGTAATATAAATCATTTTTTTTTTAAGCAAAAATTTTAAATTTTATTTGATATATAAATTTTAAAAAATTTGTTATTAGAAAATTAAAAGACGAAATATTATATAAGCAAAAAAAAAAAAATTTGAATTCTCCTAGTAAAAAAATTATAAATGTTAATTTTATTTTTGGAAAATATCCAAACAGGTGTTGAGAGCATTCATGATTGCTTGTCCGTTCACGTGAGCTTGCATACTCGCTACATTTTTAATGAGACGTGCATTCTCTTTTGTAAACACTGACACAGTACAGGTCAGAAAAGCCTGCGAGCAACTAACAATTTGTTTCCCTGATTTTGATTTATTTTTCTTGAGCAAGACTTAGATGTCATAAGGTTTTCTGTGCTGTGACTTAAAAAATTTATCGTATAAATTTTAAATTTCGATCTAAGTAGTTCAGTAAATTGGTTATATAATAAATTTGTAGAATACTAATTTTTATTATTTTGAGGAGACGTTTGGTTCGGGACTTCGTGAGGGATTGGACAATAGCATAGTATAATTTCAATTTACAAGAAAATGGAAAATTTTAAATACACTGGGAAATTAGAAAATTTAATAGATAAAATTGGAGTAGAACTGGAGTGTTCTTATTAGAATGACTTCGAATGACGAATTAAAACTATTCAAAACCGATCTAATTCACAAATGATATATTTACATGTTAAATTTATAAAAGTTTGAATTAGTTTATTATAAAGTGAAGTGGTTAAAAAAAATGTATAAGTTAATTTTAATACGTTCAGTTTCATTATTTTTGACTGCCTAAATTTATATGAATTTACTTCCAAATTTTTTTTATCTGATTTTTAATTTTATTTGATATATAAATTTTAAAATTTTTGTTATTAGAAAATTAAAAGGCCGAAATATTATATAGGCAAAAAAAATAAAAATATTTGAATTCTGCTTGTAAAAAAATTATAAATATTAAATTTATTTTTGAAAAGTCTCAACCGTTCAAGTACGTTCTGCATGAATCTTAAACTCAAATAATACTGGCCCCACACTATCCCGAATAGGCACCGGACACGTCGGTCACGCAAAATATGAGATATCTCAGAGGATACGCACACATTTGTATCAGTGTTGTAAAAAACGGCCATTTAGACTGATTAATCGGCCGATTAGTTATTGGCGGCGACCAACCGTCACAAATTTTTCCGACTAATCGACCGATTATTCCCGATTAATCGCTTGGCGATATCCTGTCTGTCCGACGAGCGCATACCGTTATTTACAACACTGGTTTGTATCACTGGTATAATGGACAAATTTGTATCATCTCGAAAGTCCTGCTCCTCTAATAAAAATCCTCCTACTTTTTGAATCTAATAAAAATTACTAAGAAGATGTGAAGAACATGAAGCGGAACTAGAGAATTTTGAGATTAAGAGACTGAATAAAGTATTGTAATATACTTTTATTTAATAAGAGATGTTAAAAAATATAAGTACTTGTAAAATTATAAAATACAAAGACAACATTTAATTTTTAATTTATAGAGGTGACTTAATTGCTAATAATTAACACTTAGTGACGAATGAGAGGTTGCACGTGACATAGAACAAAATAATATAGTTTAAAATTATGATTGAACCGATTTTTGTTTAAGAACCTAGTTCATAAAAAGATTAAGAACATTGTTTTGTTTCCCTCTTTTACTTTGTATTCTAGGCTGTCCGGATACCGGATACCACCAAACACGAATTAATCCGAACTTTTTGGTTCCGTTTTGTGTTCTCGTTATATAAGAAAATAGGAAACACTATGCCTTATTCAAAAGAATTGATAAAGAAATTACTCGCATTCATACTTTCACGCAGGAATTGCATGGTTGCATTCAGTCATTTATTGTGGCTACAGCCATGCAGCCATGTTAAAAATGACCACAGGCACTGCTTGCAATCAGAAATCCTCGACAGGAGCCTTCAGAATTCTGTTGAACGGATTCACACCTTTGGCATGCACTGCTACCTACTTCTGTGAAGTTGCATATTGCTAAGGTTTAAAAACAGAAACAACCTTTTTCCGCATCCCCCTATTTTAAGTGAAAATTATCCAATATATGATATGATAGGAAGTTTAAAAACAGACAATTAAAGACAGATTAGTTATATTTAGATATTCCTATTATCTCATGCTGTCCTAAATGATTACAAGAACAATGCGCAATCATCTCTAGTAATATGGTCTATATAGAGGCCCAAATAGGCCTCAACATCCAACTTCTCCTTCCTATATCTGGAACTTAAAAAGTTTCATAAAAAATGATTGATATAGCAATTCCTACGGTAATTCGCTATTTGGTCCCAGTTCATATGTTGTGTTGGAGTCTTATGCAGCATTTGGACCATTTAAGGGCCCTTTTTTTAAGTGAATTCTCACTTGTTTTATTTTCTTCTTTTCATTTCTTTAGGAATCCACATGAACAACCAGAGTCGATCCATTAAATTAAAAAGCTTCCATCACAATATAATAGACAGAACGTGCAATATATATAACATGCTCGGCATCCACCATATCTCAAAATAGCACAGCAAAACACACTTTAGACGCAAATCAACTAGCTTCAAAGATCTATCTAAACACTAGATAAAGATATATAAAAAAAAAATACCAAGCAGGATCCATTAAAGGATCAACTATTCAACTCCGGTTAACAACAAAAAAATAAAGTTATATATTATCGACATACTCCAATGCAAAATAGAGAACCCAGATTGGAGCTTGATAGCAAACCTTTTATTAATCAAGCAAAGCATCCCCCAGTTTGGTGAAGCATGGCGTCTATCTCATCTCCATCATCCATCTCAAGCTAAAACACACACAAAAAAAAAAAGAACTGCAGGCATCAGACCAAAATCAAACTTGGGATTCAACTAGAACTGTCAAAGAAATGCCAATTCTTTGCAATTCAACTAGAATCAGATTCCTGATTAAAGAGAAAAATGAAAAAAATAAGAACAAAGAATGTGTAAGTTGCAGGCCTGATTCCAATCCAGAAAGAATCTTTCTGAAATATCAGTTGTTTCTAAGTATAGCACAGAACACCCATTTTGAACATACCTCTCGAACCCCTTTTTTAGATAAAGTTCTCTACTGCCCCTGAGAAATCACGGGAGCTTAAGATATCCCGCATATCCCTTTCCACTTATTCAAAATAACTCCGAACTGTCACTCCTTGTGAAAATGAAACAGCAAAAGATATACTGAGAACAATTTCAACATAGGAGAACACTCAATATTTTCTTTTCTTTTGCCAGAATTACAACAAAAGGCACCCTACTACGTAATGAAATAATATCATATGTTTTTCCATAAGAAAAGAAATATCATGTACAAAAAACAAAAAATTATCACATGCACCCAAATATAAAACCAAGTACAATGAAGACCGCACCAGTAAAACAGAGTTTCTCATGATAAGGGAGATGTGGGAAACAGAGGGAGGGGGTCTGTCAACTGAGCAGGAGAGGGGGTAAATATGAACTGTTCATGTTTTCTTAGGTGCATGTATTATAATGTTCTTACAACATTCACATTTGTTATCATATACGTAGCGAATCGTTTCCTGTCCATGTGCAACACATTGTGTCTGTGTCTGACATGACACCAGCACTTGTGTCTTAATAAATTGTGCATAAAAGATTAATGTGTTGTGTCATATTTTGTGTAGGACACTTGTGCCGGCATCCGGGCTACATAGGGTCATCTTTTACATGTGCCGGCATACTACCCCTTTTTCTAGGTATATCAAAACAAAGAAACAGTTAGCATACATCCCCGCAACAAACCTAGGAAGCTGAAAAAGAGGAGCCTCCATTTTGTTAAAAAAAAGGCAGCAGCAGCCAAACTACCACTCTTCTTATTCATGCATGATGCATGATGATTAAAGGGAATGCAAGTAATTTATTCATACTACAAAAGGTGATGGGATCATTAGATTTACCTCGTCAGGGGTCTGCTCACCACGAAGCCGACGACCATCAAAGAGAAAAGCAATGGAAGTGAAATCAACTGACTGGCGATCACAGTATGCATTCATAAGCTTACGCAGCTGAGTGCTACGTTTAATCCTGAAAAACACCTCATTCCCGTCCTAAACTCTCATAAATAAAACAACAATTATGTCACTCTATCAGCACAGAGAGGTGAAAAAACATAACCAGAAACCTATGGCTTTCCATGGGAGATGCAGAGGATGATATTGTACTGGTCAAATATGGTACAAGAGCTCATCATCTAGCACAGAAGTAACAGTAAATTTGTAGTGGGTATGGTACCATACCAGTCAGATTAATTACTAGAACAATTCATACAACCAGTGCTGTATCAATAACAGCTTGATCCAAGTAATTTGCTTTCCTCCCCAATCATGATAACTGTGTAAACCAGACAGGATGCGAACTATAAGGATCTGAAGCTTAACTAAGAGCAAAAAGTAAATAAAAGCACCCAAAAACCTAGTTTTACAGGTCCTAGCAACGATGACATTATAAAATTGACAGAAAATGGGGGAAAAAAAGGAAAACGACTGATTGAAGTCTTCCCTGCTAAGTTCTAAACAACATAGTTAACGAAGACAAATGAAAAAAAAACGATTAACGACCCTTTTTTAAATTCTTTGTTCTTAATTTGTGGAGAACAAAAAATGAACACCTCACATAAATAAAGAAAAAAATCTGCAAAAAAAAGGAGGCAAAATGTTTCAGTCTCCAATACCCGTCGTCGGAACAAGGAAAAACAAAGTCTTGCACATAAGCACCGACGCACAAACTCGCAAGCAGTACACAACTTTCGCGCGCGCGCGAAGAGTCGAAGAGAGAGAAGGAGATACCTGACCCTTGACTTTGAGATTGATGTGCGCTCCTCCCTGATCGGGCTTCTTATCTTCGTCCTGTGTCGTTCCCGACATTTCTTTGCTCCTTCTCGCTCTCTTTTAGGGTTTTAGTAGCAGCACTTGATCACTCGCCGAGTTGGAGCGAAGGAGAGTTATGAGTCTTGTCTACTCGTCTTCTTTTGGTCTTATAGAAAGAGCCGAATTATATATTTCAAAACTGTATTTTATATATTTTCGAGTCCGCCGTGGGTTTTGGTGCTGTAATTATACCCGCCTTATGAGTCCGACCCGTTAACTTTGAACCCTCGACTGAAATTTTGTAAATTTAGAACCTCTAAAGAAAGCAAGTTCACGGTATAATACAGAAAATTTTGTAAATTAATAACAAAATCTTCAAAATTAATTTCGGATCTTTGTTACATTCCATATTTTTGTAATTTTGTTATAAGATAGAATCATTTAATCAAACACAGAAGTAACTATTTTTTATAATTATATATCTAAAAATGTCATTCATATGAATATTTGTTGCATATCATCTAATGAATATCAATAGCAAATTATAACCTTCTACATCTTAAAAAAAATTAATTTAAGAAAATACAAGAAATTAGAAAATTGATGTGTTAACTTTAACAAAGCAGTTTTGTCTTCATGCAACATACAAAGTATATGCAGTGTTGTTTTGATTCTATAGTCTGTGCGCTGCGTGAAAACAAAATTGCTTTGTTAAAATATTTACCCATATTGTCAATAATTTATAATTCAACGATAAGAAAGTAAAACTACACAGTTAGATTATACGGTTCATATGTAAAGCAATCACAAAAACCTTATTTAGCGTAAACTTTTTTTATTAACATCAAATAGTAAAATTTCAATGCATGAGCTGAAATATATCGCATACTCTACGCCTTTGGTAAAAATTATAGTAAGAAAAAAAAAAATTTCATTACTCTCTCAGCATTAACAAATAAACTTTTGTTCCATTAACAAATCAAATACTTATTTAAGAATAGTCATATGAATATGATTTTTCATAAAAAGAAATTCAATAAGCTAACAACATGTATCATTTTGAAGTAACAATAAATAAAGAGTAGGGTTAAAATGCACCATTGGTTTTGTGCTCCAATTATGCTCCACGTCTTTTTCTCCATTTTTAAAGTTCGAACAAATGATCCGAACCGCTCAATATAATCTTCGTATTAAAATGTGTTTGGAGACAAAATTTTATATTTTTTGAAATTTTTTTACTATTTTTTTAGATAGGTATAAAACAGTGATTTTGTACCTATCTAAAAAATTAGTAAAAAAATTAAAAAATATATAAAATTTAGTCTCCAAGCAGATTTTAATACAAAAATAGTGGTGAACAGATCAGATTAACTGTTCAGACTTTGAAAATGAAAATAAGGATGTGAAGCATGATTGGAGTACAAAATCAATAGTGCATTTTAACTCTACTCATAAATAAATAAGTTGGAATCAGAAAATCAATAGATTTAAAAAAAAAATCCACATATCTTTTTAAAAAATGATATACATAAGATTCGTACGAAAACACGATTGAACAAAATTACAAACTTCACAATCAATAATATGATAACGAAATTAATATTTACTGGGATATTATTATTTATTTATACTATTCAATTCAATTCACAAGTAAAATGTGGAGCGGGACTTGTTTTTTAAATAAACAAACTTTGCAATACATAACAATATTAGTAAAGAATAATATACATTCATTATAATTTATTTATTTTCATATTTTTGAGATGAGAATTAACAAAATTCCACAAAAATAATACAGACCGCCATGAAGTATGTTCAATATTGAATTTAATTACTCGTGAGTTATTGTATTTTGGAGGATAAATATGTAATTATTGATTCTGAAAGGAGAAATATGTAATATTAAAGTTTTTGAGGAAAATACATGAAATCCCTCCTCCTCAGCTTCCAACTTGGTTTGGTTTTTAATATGCGCAGGCATCAGCTGATCAAAGTGATCAACAAATTACTTCCCCTGCTTCTCACTTATTTGCTTTGGTAATTAAATTCCCAATTACAAATCGCCTGAGCATTGTGAATATACCCTTTTGTCAACTTGAAAACATTTTCGGTCCGCTTTTGACGGAGACAGCAAAGAACAGGGTTCCGGCAACAAAACCGTCTTCATTCATTGAACACTGCATCTATTCATGATACATCTCTGCTATCCATTGTTATTCCAGCGTATAATATTGTCGCATTAGCGAATTTAATCAAGACGCCCATAGGCATCGTGTGCATCTCCTACGGTACCATAGGCATTTACACCTGTTTGGATGGAGAGTAGAGGAAGGGAGGGAATGGAAAGAAAAGAAAATTTTCTGTCGAATCGTGTTTGGTTGATAAAATTATGTCGGAGGTGAAGGATATAGGAGGTTAAAGATTTTAATTTTGTATTATTGTAATCAATAGAATTGGTTTCCCTCCCGATTTGAGGTGTAACGGATGGAATAAATTTTGTTGCAATATTTTTAGAAATAATAGCACAAATGCTCAACCCTATATCTTACTTATATATTTCTCATACAAATTTTTTGTTACAAACCTACAACAACAACCGAATTTCTCATTAATCTTTATGCAGGCCTGCCTTACACAAGGTCTCTTTAAAATTTGTGTAAGATTAAAACTAACGATTCGGATCTCACTGTACACCCTAGCCTACGGACCTCATTCTGCAGTGACTGCATCCCTGTCTTCTATTATTCTGTCAAGAAAGTAAGGCGCTCTCTCTCTCTCTCTGTTTTTTTTTTTCTTCTGTTTTGGACCGTCCGATTTGAAATACATGGACAGAATCCACTAACGTCATTCACAGAATATTCTCTTTATGTAAAGCTGACTATCCCGTTTTAAATCGTTTAAATTGGTTATAGAGGATTAAACTTATTCCAATCAGACTGAAGGGAATATTGCGCTCTCAACTGTAATTTCATCTCTAAGGCAAGTCCTTTTTCCATTTACAGCAAAATAGTAACATGCAAATTTTTTTTTTCAGAGCTTAAACAAATCAAATCTACCTCATATACATGCACATGGGGCTAGATTTGATCTGCCAGCAGCAAAATAGACCGTATTCGGCCTTTTTTTTTTGTTCGTTTTATTCTTCAGCCATTCAGTGCACATCAAGAGTTGCATAATTCTGGAGTGCACAAATCTTGATGCAAAAAGTAATGGCCCTGACTTGCCAAGCGCTTCTCTGCGGAACCAACTCCGCTGTTCTCCAAATTGGAGAACAGGACCCTGTTATTCCGATCTGAACCGTTCAAAGTTTTTCATACCCGAATCTCGATAAAGGTGAATGGTTGGGATCGGAATAACAGGGTCCTGTTCTCCCTTTGGAGAACAGCGGAGTCGGATCCCTTCTCTGCAACACGCCATAGGTCCACAGGACAGCTCTAATAAGCACTTATATTTCATTAACGAAGCTTCATACTTCAGTCTGGAAAATAATGTAAACAAAAGCAACCCTAAAAATCTCGCTTATTTGTTTTGCTGCCAGACCATATCAAATTTCTCGTCTCTTTTCCAGTTTTTCTACAAAAAAGGTACCAGATGTACTAATGATAAATTTCTCCTTCAAAGAACACCGAAGAAAGGATTTGAAATGGCAGAATTAAGCTCAGATCCAGCTGTATTAAGCACTGCCGTGTCAACCTTTTCCCTTGCAAGAAATAAAAATTCACCATTTTCGATTTTCTCAAATCCACAAATCTCGAGAAACTGTATGCCTCCATGCAGGCTTCCAACTCTATCCTGTTTTAGGCCAGAGACCATACAAAATATATGGCATTTCATTAACCACTATGTAATTTTACAAGTTAATTTATTCTTGGAAACCAAAATCATGTTTTCCTGCAAAACGAGCAAATCTCTCAAACATTCTTGATTCATTCCTAAGTTACCCAAAGAAATATCTATTTCTGCATCTCTGATGAGATGAGAGAAAGAGAGGCTTGTCTTTAGGTGTACGGGATATTACCCAATGTTCTTTGAAGTATATCAGATACAAGTAACTGTTGCAGAAATACTTCTCAATACTCATGATTTTTTTATTTTTGGTGAGATATCAGAGGTTTTGCAGGTTTTGACATGAAAATATCCGCTTTTGGCAATCTGAGTCACAATGGAAAGTAAACCTGAAATGAAGGGTTGTTGAGCCGAATCTTTCTGAATTTCTCTTCATTAGGGTTCTTTGCGACATTTCCAACATAAGTAAGAAGTGTTTGAAATGCTCTTTTCACTTTTGCATCCTCTTCCTGCCAAACACAAGAAAAATAGAAGTGAAAATTGATATAAGTAAGAAATAGATAGGCACCATTGATCTTCAACAGTCCAATTAAGTACCTCATGATGTCTAAAACCAAATTCCAGGGTTATTCCTGCCTATTCCGATACCAAACACTATGTGACAAGTCAGATAAACTGATGTACTGAAATTTTGGTGCCTTTACAACAGCCTATGCCAGAATGGTATGATACAGATCACCCAAATGTTCATTTAAGCCCACTAATCCTCAAGTATGTACTTAAAACCCTTGTTTTGCCCCAATCTTGCATTCACAAAGCTAGGAAGTGAAGCAGGCCTTTCAACAACCAAAATTAGCCATATTTTAATTTACCCAAAATCATGCAACAGCCTCAATTAACCCCAAAAAAGAGACTGTTCAATTAATTCAAATTAAGCACCAAACAACTGGAATCCCATGTAATTGGGGGAAATTCTCATAAAAGGTCAGATCATAGTTAAGTCCCATGGAGACAAAAAGGCTGATGCTATAGAGGAGATGTTGGGATTCAATTGGGGGAATATTAAGACTTATTTGACAAACAGATTATATAATAAATCTCAATTTAACCCAATTCCACCTCCAGTCTCAATAGAGGAGATGCTGTAGTCAAATAAGACAAAAACATGAGACAAAATAATTAACAAATTAATAAACCCAACAGTTATCCAACCTTGTGGTGCTGTTTAAGAGAACGGAGGCAGTCTCTCATGTGTTCTGCCTTAGAGGCAGGCTTAATTGGTAGCATCATTGGCTGCAGAAATAATGACAACAAGTTTAATACTACCAAATGTCAATTGTTAAGAGTTTATAAACCTCTATATAATTTTCTGTGCCTGAGATATACTTCTCTAAATGGTAATAGAAATAGAGATATCCAATATTTCTCTTTGAAAGACACTATTTCCCTTTTTTCGCTACTGTTATTTTACTAATAACAGTAGCGTATTTGTTAATATAAAACAAGCAAATCATATAGTATGACCGAATAACTTGTTACCACAAGATCCAAATCCAACAATTCAAGTACATATGAATTGAATTTACTCAATAGTCAGAGAAAATCTTTATAATATTTAAGTAAAAACCTTGGGGGTAGTTACAAGTCTCCAAAAACCTACATGTTAGTTGCAGATGTGAGAAATGCTGGGTGTTATATGCAATTTCAATTATATATCTGGAGTTAATTACAACCGTTACCACAAATTTTTGGTGTTGATTGAAATATGAGAAATGTTGGTATTGAACGGAATGAAATGTGGATGATGTTTATACTGTTGAAAATGTTCGATCTCATTTGCAAGAAACATATTATGTGTCACTTAAGTGTCCCATTATAGTGAGAATTAATTTGAATGGTGTTGCATACAAAAACCCTCCCATTTCTTTTTTCACAATAAAAGCGGAATTGTCTAAAATATTCACGCACTACTGTATGCAGGTCCAGACCTAGCAATTACATAACTGATGAGCAATGTGCAAAACCAACCCTAAAAGATACTTCACAGGGGTCTTTGTACAACTAGTGTTTAAACTTCAATTAAGCCCTGATCCCTACCAAAAAGACCCCTGTTTAAGTACATGAATACTAGTAGAATAAAAGTACCGGCCCCACAGATACAATACTGAAATGTAAGATGCCATGTGCTGGTTTTCATAATACCTTCTTCTCCTCAACGGGTGTGCTAGGTTGGGCTGTTGTTGGGTCTTCTGGCGGTAAACCCAGCTTTCTCCTCCTCTCAGCCTACATGATATATTGTAATCACAAACAATCACGAAAGATAACAAAAAAAATCATAAAGAACAAAGTTATATAAAAATTTATAAAATCAAGAGATAACAAATAAATGCAGAATCTAAGGATATGTCAATAAAAATGATTCTGTTTGGTATAGCAGCCTGTCCAGTGGATGTGAAAAGGTATGATATTGGCTCCCCTACAGCTCAATTTAGCTAAATTGTGCAACTAAGCTTCAACTTGAGCCAAATTTGTGTAAATGTCACCTACCCCCTTCCCGTTGCACACCCCACAATTCTGTGATTTTAATCAAATTTTACCTAAACTTGTCCATAATTGTGGAATTATGCACCAAACATAATAACATACACCATTGGTTACATTAAATGAGACACAAGAAAGTGGAGAAAATCCATAAAGTATAAATACAAGGCATGGTACCTTATCTTCCTCAAGTTTCTGACGAATCCTCTCTCTTGCTCGCTTCTCTTCCTCTTTCTCAAGCCGCCTCAATTCCAACATTCTGCAGTTAACATTGGGGGTAAATAGAGGCATCACATTGGGGTTGACATTAAAAAAAAAATCATTGTCCTAATCAAAGCTCAAACCTTTTTCTTGCATTATCTTCCTCAATTCTCTTCGCTTCTAAGAGTTCTTTACCAATCCTTATCCTCTCCTGATAAAAAAACAAATAAGGAAAAAACAGATAACGGATGTGGATTCTTTTAAAAAAAAATAATCTCTACCATAAGAAAATTTTACCATAGTTTCTAATATGAAATGTGTAAATTTAAGCACATTTTCTGAATTGTATAACCACCAGTTGTCTATTTCTTCAGTAGTGTAAAATAGCCTTTATTTTTTTCGATTATGTAAAATCTTGTGCACTGTGAGGACAATGAACTGACTATTATTATAAATGCTAGGAAGAATCAAACTAAAATAATCCAATAAAATCTATTGAAAGAGATGAACGTAGTTTCATCACACCTTTTCTCTTTCTCTCTCCATTCTTTTTTCTTCCTCTTCTTTCTTTTTACGAGCACGTTCCCTGAAAGGGTGGGCAAACTTTAAGATCTATAAAATACTAAAATTTGAAGCTAAAGAAAGAAGCTAGAGTTTCTTGGGAACAAACCGTAGTTCTTCTGCTTTAAGCTTCATTTCCTCAGGCGTTAGGGAAGGTTTGCTCTCAGTTTTAGGCACCTACATAAAATAATTTTAAAAATTAAAATGATCTCGGTCGTATCAAAAAAAAAAAAAAATGCATCGATTACCATACCAATTGCTTCTACCAAAACCCAAAAAAAGAAGAAGAAGAAGAACGGTTCCAAAAAACCCACTAGAATTAAATAAAACATATTTCATGAAGTCCAAGAAAAAGAACAAATCCAAATTCATGAAGAATCAGAGAATAATAAAACAGAGCTAATCTTTTAGTTAATGTCCTTGCTGACATTATTAGGAAAGAACTTCACATTGGAATATAAAGGTCGTAAAAGTAAGTTATACCATAGGCATTTCATCAATATCAGGATCGTCTTCATGCTCAGCAACCCAGTTAATTGCACCTTCAATAGTGCTATTACCTGAGGTACAAAAAAAATATAACAAATTATAGTTTATCTTCAATTCTTCATCATATACAATTCACTGTTCACATAAGCCTTGTATGGAAGCAGACAGTTTCATCCAATTTGCCAAATGAACTAAGCATTAAAGTCATGATTAATCCAACACAACCTCAATTAAACCTTGACTTTAATATATGGTATCAGCTTAACTTCATCTAGCATCAATTGCCATTCTATTATACAATAACATGTACCTCATCTCTGGAAATAAATCAGTGTTCAAAAGCAACAAAGCAGTGACAAATATAGGAACACAGACATGCTTGACCTGACTGGAATGGTCCCAAAATCTGGTATTTACATGTAAAAGAGTTCTACCAGTCTATGCAAAATGCATGTTCTACCGCTCCACGTGCTATTCTGGTACCAGTTATAGATGTATGACCGCTATATCTTTAAGAAACACATGAGCCACACTTTTACCTGAATAATGAAGTGCTCTAGTTGCACGGGCAGTTGGAAAGCCCATTGCTTCGAGCTCACTTAGCATATCTTTGTTTACCTCTGGAATGACCATTTCTAGCAAAGATGAAAGTAAAAAAAGTTGTTGGTTCATATTGAATCTAAACAAAAAAGTAATACAACACGTGACATAAAAACTTTTACAAAATAGGACTCAAAATAAAAGGCCTAATAAACAGTTGGTTTAACCTTGGGACTTGTTCTCTTCTCCAGCTGTCTCCATCTCCACATCTGTTCCAGGCTTGGGCTTTGACTCAAGATCAATAGGCTTTGCCTCTTCTAGAGTTTTATCGACGAAATCTTCATGGCCAGTTCTCTTCTTGTGGAGATCCACCTCCTTTATAATTCATAATTACAACCACATGAAGAAAAAAGTAAACAAAAATGAAATGAAGATCACTATAAGTAACAAGGTTGATGATAATCCTGATGCAATTTCAATTAAGGTTTATTCTAATATTGTTATCATCTGGTATTTAATATTGAACTTATATGCCTGATTTATATGAACCTTTAAAATACAATTGATAGTAACTACGGCTCAAAATGAACTAATTCCCGAATTCTACAAAATCTATCTACAATTACACCATATTATCGGAATGCACCTTGATCAAAGGAGCACAATTACACAGCAGAGAACCAAGAGACTTGCCAACATGCAACAGGTGGAGCAGAGGATGATTCCATATAGCTAGGCTAGTACAGTTGGCTATTCCGAGGTTACCATCCGACATGCCGATTTGGAGAGATTATCGCACCAGATCAAGTCCATATAAGCACAGATCGCGAAAATTGGAGGAGAAAACTGGCAAAAGACTTACGGTTTGAGAGCGACAAGGCTTGCCACAGGTGGAGCAGACTAAGGAGAGAACCGCCTCGGTTGATTCGGAGAAGTTGGAGTGGGAGGTGAGCTCCGCGTGCTGTTGCGCCTCCTCGACGCTCTTCAAGTGCGCCCCGCAGTCGCCGCACCGGAGCGAGAGACCCGCCATCGTAGAGTTCGCCCAGCGATGGAGAAACGTTTCTGTTTCAGTTTGGGTGCGATTAATATTTTATCTTTGTCTTGTCGGTGTGTATTCGCAGGTAATGATTTGGTTTAGCACAGTTTCATTTCATCTTCTTCTTATTTTAACTTGCGAAAGGGGCAAACCGGCAAACTATCTTGAATTCAGATCCAGTGCAATATCTCACTGAATATAATGAGATCTGAGTCGTCAGTTTTAACTTCGCACGAATCTGTAAACGGACAACCTATATCTTCAGTTCTACACTAGGCACCGAATTCTTCACAACCCGACTCAACTATCTTTTAACTCTGTAGAAAAATAAAATAGAATAGGGACAAATAAGCCTCAGAGCCCTTAACGGGTTTTATTATCCTTAACGGATTTTGTTCATCATAGGCTAAATAAGTAATAAAGGGAGCAACTAAATATAGATATAAAGTTACTCAACCTTTATTCCTTATTATAGAAAGTTACCGTTTATTTTTCCAACAGCTATTTCTCATTCTGTTATATATAGCACACTGTACAAACATCTCAAGTTAATGCAACATATCAAATTCTCATCATATTTTGCTCTCTGTCTCATATCACAAAACTATTATGGTATCAGAGCGGGAATGAATTCCTGACTCAAAACAAGAAATCAGCAGCAGTACCAGCAACTGCAAGAATCCATAATTCAAGCACACCAGAAGTGCCAACAAACAAAAACCAGCAGTACCAGCAACTGCAAAGCCTTCAACCCTTACCAGAAAAAATACCAGAAAAACTGAGATGGCACAGAATTACGAAAAACTCACAGGGGTAATGCTCAATGGTAAGAATTACCATGTATGGGCAAGGCAAGTTAAATTTGCTTTGAGTGGCCGAGAAAAAAGCAATCACATCGACAAAAATCATACAATCCCAAAATTGTCTGAACTAGCAACTGAGGCCGAAAAAAAGGAATTAGCAAAATGGCGAACAAGCGATCACACTATCATCACCTGGCTACTTGCAACCATGGAGCCCAAGGTATCTGACTTACTCTCTTACAAAGACAGTGCCTTAGAGATCTGGGAAAGAGCCGAGCAACTCTATGGCCATAGAAAAAATTACTCCCACATTTACCAAATCCAAAGAGATTACCAACAAGCAAAACAACAACAAGGCCAATCATCAATGGAACTGTACGGTTACCTTCAAAATAAAAGAGATGAACTTAGGGTTTATCGGCCTCCCACCACTGATCTCACCGAAATTCAAAAACGAGAAGAACAAGATGCCATCTTTCAATTTCTAGCAAGCCTCGACTCCAGCTACGAGGCTGTGCGGTCACAAATTATGTTACTGGCCGAGCTACCTTCCTCAGATGAGGTGGCAGCCATGATAGACAGAGAAGAAACAAGAAGGACTGTGATGGCATCTCAGCCCACTGAAAACACCGAAACAAAAGCATTCGCAGTCACGGCTAGACCTAACCCTAACTTTCGGCCGGAGGTGAGAAGAGACAACACCGGGGTAAAATGCGACCACTGTCGGAGAGAGGGTCATCGCAAGGACCAGTGTTGGTTCCTCCATCCTCACCTCCGACCCAAATGGCAAAAGAGGGGCGGAGCCGATGATCGAAAGGGGGAGAAAGGGGGCTGGGAGCGGGAGCGAGATAGAGGCGAAAAGTCGAGTCTGATGGCTGGGAGAGACGAGTCCAAACCGTCTACTTCTAATACCGCTGGAGCCGATTCCGCTTCTAGCAACTCGGATCCGATGAGGCAGCTTCTCCAGCAGTTAACCGTGTTGCTGAACCAGAAACAAGATAATCCAAAGACCTCTGGTATGATTCATGTAGCAAATTTATCATATTTTCCAAAAAATTCTAGATGGATCTTGGATTCAGGTGCAACTGACCATATGACTGGAAATAAAAATCTATTAACCTCCTTTAGAAAATATGAAACCAAAAAATTTGTAACGGTTGCAAATGGTGAAAAAATGGAAATCCTTGGAGAGGGCTCAATAATGATTTTTTCAAAAGTAATCCAAAATGTTTTGTATTTAAAAAATTGCTCATCAAACCTATTGTCCATTAGTAAAATCACAAATGAGTTAAATTGTGAACTCATTTTTTTTAACAAATAATGTGATTTTTCAGGATCGAATAACCAAGATTATGATTGGTGAAGGATTTCTAGAAAATGGGTTTTATATTTTGAATGAAGAAAAATTCAATTTCAACATCACTAAAAATGAAGAATCGAGTACACTTTGGCATAGAAGAATTGGACATCCTTCCGACAAGATTTTAAAGAGTCTTTTTAATTTTTCAAAATTAGATAATAGTAATTGTGAAACTTGTAAGTTAGGAAAACATATTAGGTTACCTTTTAAATTATCAAGTTCTAAGAGTGAGGAACCGTTTGATTTGGTTCACTCGGATGTATGGGGATCCGCCCCAACTAACTCTTTTAATGGATTCAAATATTTTGTTATATTTATTGATGATTTTTCTAAAACAACTTGGTTATATTTATTAAAGGATAAAAGTGAAGTTTTTTCACAATTTCTAGATTTTCATAACTTTATAGAAAATCAATACAAAGCTAAAATCAAAATATTTAGATCCGATAATGGAACGGAATTTGTAAATCAAAATTTCTCAAATTTCTTTAAAGAAAAATGAATTTTACACCAAACAACATGTGTATATACACCTCAACAAAACGGTGTATCCGAAAGAAAAAATAGACATTTACTCGAAATGACTCGGGTACTCTTATTTCAAAATAATGTTCCAAAGCCTTATTGGTCGGATGCCGTTCTTACCGCTACATATTTAATTAATAGATTGCCAAGTGTTAATCTAGATTACAAAAGCCCATTAGAAATTCTTTACCAACGAAAAATCAACATTGAGCATTTAAAAATTTTCGGTTGTACTTGTTATGTACACAAAAATAATAAACAAGACAAATTGGATTATACCTCAATTAAGGCTATTTTTCTAGGGTATTCATCACAAAAAAAAGGAATATAAATGTTATGACCCTAAAAATAAAAAATTATATATTTCTAGGGATGTGACATTTTTAGAAAAAGAGCCATATTATAAAGAAACTAATTGTGAGAATTTTTTGAGAGAACCCTCCAAGGAATTTATATTACCAATTGCAATGGAAGATGCTATACCAACATTTCATGAAAATGAAATTGAAAATGAAATTGAGAATGAGCAAGAAATAGAAGAAAATTCCGCAAACAACGAAAATCATGACATTGAAGCAACACCATTGAGACGATCAATTCGAACTACACAACCTTCAACAAGGCTTAGGGATTTTATAACCTACAAGGTACAATATCCTATACAAGATTTTATTTCATATGACAATGTTTCTTCCAACCATAGAGCATTCTTGACCTCAATTGAAAAAGAACAAGAACCAAACAATTATGAAGAGGCCATGGAAATTCCTAAATGGAACAAAGCCATGAAAGAAGAATTGGGTGCTCTTGAAAAAAATGACACTTGAGAAATAGTTCAATTACCAAAAAATAAAAAATTAGTAGGTTGTAAATGGGTATATAAAATTAAATACAATAGTGATGGCACGGTAGAACGGTATAAGGCTCGGTTAGTTGCAAAAGGATATACCCAAACCTACGGTATAGACTATTATGAAACATTTGCCCCGGTTGCAAAAATAAATACCGTAAGAATATTATTTTCTATTGCGGTAAACCAAAATTGGAAATTATACTAAATGGACGTAAAAAATGCATTTCTTCAAGGCACCCTTGAAGAAGAGGTATATATGTCATTACCACCCGGTTACGAAAAAAACCAAAAACATACACTAGCTTGCAAATTGAAGAAGTCAATTTATGGGTTGAAGCAATCTCCAAGGGCATGGTATGAAAAACTAAGCTCTCATTTAATATCTTGCGATTTTAAAATTAGTAGTGCCGACCACTCATTGTTTGTCAAAATTGAGGGAGAAAACACCACAATCATTCTAATATATGTAGATGACATTGTTATTACCGGAAACAACCAAGACCATATTAAAACAATAAAAGCCCAATTAAAAGAAAAATTTGACATCAAGGATTTAGGCTACTTAAAATATTTTTTAGGAATTGAAATTGCATATTCAAATCAAAGCTTATTCATTTCTCAAAGAAAATACACATTAAACTTGTTGGAAGAAACCGGCAAACTAGGATGTAAACCGGCCTCAACACCAATAGATGGCAAAAATAAATTAAATAGTGAAGATGGTGAACCGTTAGAAGATATAAATCAATTCCAAAGACTTGTAGGAAAATTAATATATCTAACGGTAACTAGACCGGATATTTCTTTTTCGGTAAGCCAAATTAGTAAATTCATGCATGCCCCTAGAACACCACACTTAGATGCAATAAATAAAATTCTAAGATATTTAAAAGGAACTCCCGGAAAAGGAATTTGTATGAAAAATAACAAGTCTAACGATGTATGTGGCTATTCCGATGCAGATTGGGCCGGAAGCTTCGATAGAAAATCGACAACCGGTTTTTGCACATTTGTAGGCGGAAACTTAGTCACATGGAAAAGCAAGAAACAAAATGTCGTGGCACGATCAAGCGCCGAGGCGGAATATCGAGCCATGGCATCCACCGCAAGCGAATTAACTTGGATAAAACAACTCCTTTCGGATTGTGGAATTAAAATTCAAGTGCCAATGCAAATGTTTTGCGACAATCAATCGGCACGTCATATAGCATCCAACCCGGTGTTTCATGAGAGAACTAAACACATCGAGGTGGATTGTCATTTTATTAGAGAGAAGATTCAATCAAAAGAAATTGAGACTCCGTTTGTAAGAAGTGAAGATCAATTAGCGGATGTCTTCACCAAGGGTTTAGACCCAAAACCATTTGAAGCGAATATAAGCAAGTTAGGGTTACCCAACATCTTCACGCCTAACTTGAGGGGGAGTGTAGAAAAATAAAATAGAATAGGGACAAATAAGCCTCAGAGCCCTTAACGGGTTTTATTACCCTTAACGGGTTTTGTTCATCATAGGCTAAATAAGTAATAAAGGGAGCAACTAAATATAGATATAAAGTTACTCAACCTTTATTCCTTATTATAGAAAGTTACCGTTTATTTTTCCAACAGCTATTTCTCATTCTGTTATATATAGCACACTGTACAAACATCTCAAGTTAATGCAACATATCAAATTCTCATCATATTTTGCTCTCTGTCTCATATCACAAAACTATTAAACTCTCTAAAAAGAAAAAAAAAATAAACAAAATTTTCTCAATGAATAATTAGTAATCGAAACCCATCTATTTGTCTGTTTTGGTCAGTATTGTAAATAGCGCGCTATAGCGACACAGTAGTGACGTTATAGCGTTTTCGAACCTTAAACGCTAAGTTATGGGATAAAAGTACGTTATTTCAGCTACGACCGCTATAGCGGTAATAGCGGTCCGCTATTTGCGCTACACGCTACGCTTATTTATTTAATTTATAAAACATAACAAATAAACTTAATTTAACTTAATTTTATTATTATAACATGACACTACGCTTATTTTTTCTTAACAACACATACACATTTTACATTTGTAAGTAACACATTTATTTAATTCAAAAATAAATTAGAAAATTAAGCTTTTTCAAATACTAATAATATATTATTTGAAAGAAATGAAACATTCCAATATAAAAATCACTAAATTTAGTTTATAATAGCAACTTAATTTCATATATGAACATGTCGTACTAATTGAAAAAATTACATCAGTAAGTAAGAACAGCTATAAGCTATATAAATAATAGAAGAATTAATCAATTTCAAAATAAGTAAGAAGAAAAAACATATATAAAATTTTATTAGATGTATATTTAAGTGCAAATAAAACTACAATACAGTATCACGCATAATCACAGAAAAAAAAACAATGTGAAAATAAACATTTACTTGAATAAATGGGAATAAACGGGAATAAACGGACGTATAACGGGATAAACAGAATAATCGACCAATTAATCGGAAAAATCCGTTAATAGACCTCTGATCAGTATATTTGTAACGATTTGATCGCCGTTATCGATTAACAGTTTTTTGTTGAGAAGTGCTGGAAGTAAAATGAGCTCCCCAGTTCAAACTTCAAATATTGGGTTCATCTCATTTTATAAAGGTTGGAGATTTAATACATGCAAAGTTACCAACCAGTGAAACAAAGTTCAATTCATACATAACACACGCGAACTTTAACATCAGATGAAATTCATACATCTGTTTAATTATACAAATCAAATTAAGAATTTATGTTCAATTCGTACATCAATTCGATTGATCATACGTCAGATAAACCAAATGCAGTATCTCGGTTCATTCTTTTGCTTTCCGGGTTAAGTGAAAGAAAGATAGAACCACGAACTTAATACAGTGGCATGAGTTTTCGTTTCTTTTCACAACAACGCATGTTTAATTTTTAAAAATAACATCTAAAAGATGTTGGGTGTACGTGCACTGAGACCCTTTAATTAAGAAAAAGTTGTGAAAGTCAGACAAAATATGGAAGAAGAAGAAAAATGAAATTTCGTGTATCACTTCAAAAATAACAATATTTCATATTTTTTTTCTCAAAAATTTATAATATCATATATATTTTTCAAAATAGTAAAAACTCGTAAATGTACTCAATTCATCAACTTTTTCGTTAATATACCCTTTTAAATTCATAATTGTATTATTTCCTTATAAAAAAATAAAAATAGAGATTTTGCATATAAGAAAAGATATACACCTTTTCATCATTATCATTTTTAATAATATATAGCACTAATTATTGCTCCAACATTATCATATCATGCAAATACTTTCACCATCAAGAAGAATAAATTCTGATATGGATGAAGGTTGAAGTCTATCTAGTCGGTACATCGTAAAATAACTTAGTTTTGTGGGGCATGTACCTGTCTTAACACCTCAAATCTTTATATTCTCAATTGAGAATGACAGATATATTTTACTCTCTCGGATATTACAAATTACATCTCTCAAAGCCTGCAAACCTTCTTGTATATACAATGAGATTCAAGATATAAATACCACAACACACATGAAATAGTTCTCCACCAAAAGTACATTTTGGATTTGAAAATATAAAACACTCCCTAACTAAAGCATCATTAATTGGTGGTACATTTATCGATCTATAATAATGATAAAGATTATTTTATCAATATTCTAATCAAGTAGCTTTTTCATTATCACTTTAGAGAGGTGTTAACTAGTGTGAGGAGATTGAACACGGACAAAGTTCAAAATTCTCTTTTGCATTTGCCAATTGTCATAAATATAATGACATGTTAAGTAAAGAAAACCTTGAACATTGGCTGAGGTTCACGTGTCTGTGGTAAGACTAACTCTACAATTAATTTTATCGAAGACATTGTACAAATTCACCATTTTTTTTCTATGAAGTTTCACATAATCAATTTTATTTGTGTTTTCTTTTGTTGAGTCTAAAATGGGGTTGAAGGTTCTTGACAAAAACACGAATGAAGTGGTGGTTGGTCGTATTAAAATGGTACTCATGAGCCATAACCATCATTGCATAATTTTTCTGACATTTTTTATGTTGAAACTCAAATCATTCGACTTTTGTTGTACAATCTTCCTTGCAGTCATTCACTTCTAAAAGTTGTTGATGCACATCAATCTTCTGGCATTTTGCCTATTTGTAAGCCTCACAACTATGGTTTAAATGATATTTTAAATGACTCGTTCCCCTTCTACCACCAGCTGATAATATTGTCTTGAAGTGTTGGCACTGAGTATTGTACAACCCATCGGGTGGTTCCTTCCTGTCGAAATCAATCCACACCTTAGACCTCAGCTTCTTAGATGATATGATTTTGGTTGAATCGAAAGGTCGATTTGCACCAACATTGTTTTGTATATGTTCCACTTGCTCTCGTGACTCTCCATCCATTCCAAGAGACGTTATATATTCAAGTAAACATAATTTAATATCTAACGAGTAATCGTTCATATTACTTTGTTGATCACCGCAAATAAACCGAGCGGTGTGTTGGTACCGGTTATACATTTCATTCTTGAAAGACTAGGATTTTTCTATAGGTACAAATGGATTGGTCACAACTTTTGCACTACAACACGTACACATGTATGATTGATTGTTCTAATGTAAAATGCTATTGATGTATCACTGATGCTTAATTTTTGCATGCCAATATGAACAATATTTTTTTTTCAAACTAAACAAAAGATTTATTTTTACTCGTCGTCATGATCAATGTTATTACATGATTTCGTATCATTCTCGACAATGTTAGAAGTCTTCTGTAGATGACATCGAAATATCTTGTAAATGGAACAATGAGTAAGTACGTATTTGGTAAGCATTGAACAATCAGTAGATATTTGGTTTAAAAGTGCGCTATTTCAGCTACGACTGCTATAGGGCGTAGCGTGTAGCGCAAATAGCACACGCAATGCTACACAGGCTTTTATTTTAAGGCTCAAATCGAAAATTTCTTTTAAACTCCAATTTTGTTTTAAGGCCCAGATTATTTTTGCTTCTAAATGAAAAATTATAGATAGTTTATGACATAATGCATAGGTTATTTTGAATTGAAAAAATAATAATTAGTTTTGTCATGATGCTTAGCTTATTTTCAATAAATAAAATAACGGTTTATGATATTACTAGGGATATTTTGAATATAAATTTGTATTTTGCACTAGTTCAATATGAATATTATAATTTCTTAATCAATTTAGTGTTACTTATTGTTATGTGAGATTTTAGATAATGTTGATAATTAATAGAATTAAATAACATATTTTTTTGAAAAAAAAAATGCTATGTAGGATAGCTTTCGCTATAGCTACGCTATTCGCGGGTAGTTTTTTTTTTTTTTTACTTTTCTGCGATAACACGATAATTGCTATTTTGAACCTTGCAAATTACAGATATTTTAACATGTAATCCATCTTGATAAAACCTTACAACCTAAGATGTTCCAACTTGAAATTCTAAATTTCTTTTCATATTGGTTCAATTCAATGGACAAATACCTTTTCAATATTAGACTTAGAAACTCCAGCACACATATATGTTGATTTTGCAATTTCAGACAATTTCATAAAAAAACCATTCCAATACTTCATTTTCTCTTTTAGTCAATATTTAATTATACAATGATAAAAATCAATGATATATTCTACCACTAGATATTTGATAAATTGTTTCAGCCAATTTCCTCTATGGAAATTCACAAGAAGAAATCAACAAAATATACACCCAAGGGAACTAAGTAGTAAAAAAAAACAAAGAATTACATTATGAGTATAAATAAGTACACATGGATTCAATATATGCCAGCACATACCATGCTCAAACTACGTGATCTCACAATAAGAAACACATGACAAATAATTAAAAACAATGCTAAACAAGTTAATTCAACTTGCTAGCTTAAAATAATTCTAAGTATCAAGTACCTCTATCAGCTTCCCGGGCACCGTCTGGAGCAAGGGAAACTTTTGGAACACCTTATTCAGTAGTTGTGTCATGCTCAATAATTTTGTCATATTTATTTGTTGTGTATTCAAAAATGAGCAAAACTCGGTTGGAATTCGATACAAGGAGAGTTTCAACTTTGGTTTAAGTATTTCATCAAACACCTTAATAACATGAATATATTTCATCAAATCAACACAAATTGCAGCCACAAGTGTTTTACAAATATCATAAGATTACTTGTGATATTTGAAGGAGGAAGCCAAATTTGAAAGAGAAAGCCAAGTGTTTTACAAAATTGCAGCCACAAGTATTGTGCTCGTGCGTTGCAACGTGAGCATATTATAAAAGTACAAACAAAATTCATACAAAATGACATATTTTCATAAAAAAATTAGACTAAATGACAAATAACATCTCTCAAATATCATCTACACATAAATAACATTTATTAAATGACATTTGTTTTTAATCTTTTTGACATATTTTCATAAAAAAAATCTCAAACAACATGACATATTAAATGACAAATAACATTTCTTAAATGATATAAAAAATATAAATAAATGAAAAATAACCAATCAATTATCAATCAATTCAAAAATTCCTTAAATGACATTTTAAAAATAGAAAGAAATCATGACCAATGAGAAAGATGATACAATTTGCATGTGAAGAGTATGTGTGCCAAGTACGTGTCTAAATAAATTTAGACTTCTACACGTAAAACAACATAAAAAATATGTATAAAATCAGAACATTTGATCGGAGGACTGATATTCAATTTGAAATTTCATCTTTTAATCAAAGCCGTTGGAGAATCAAGATATCTACGTGCTTAATATAAAAATGGAGATATGAGTAGGGTTAAAATGCACCATTGTTTTTGTGCTCCAATCATGCTCCACATCCTTATCTTCAATTTCAAAGTCCGAACAGTCGATCTGAACTTCTCAACATTATCATCATATTAAAATGTGCTTGGAGACAAAATTTTATATTTTTTGAAATTCTTTTATTATTTTTTTAGATAGGTACAAAATCACTTTTTCAGAAGATTATGGACCATTCAAAACAGTGATTTTGTACATATTTAAAAAAATAGTAAAAAAATTTCAAAAAATATAAAATTTTGTCTCCAAGCACATTTTAATATGAAGATAATGTTGAGAAGTTCGGATCGACTGTTCGGACTTTGAAAACGGAGAAAAAGAAGTGAAGCATGATTGGAGCACAAAACCAATAGTGTATTTTAACCCCACTCTTAATATATATAACTTAATTTAATAATCTTATAGGATAAGTGGGTAACGATTATGAAATAGTCTTATTCGTACCTTTATCTGTTTAGCTAACGAAAAACAATCCTTACCCATACTTATTTTGTTGAATATGATATGAGCTTGACAAACAGTTAAAAAAGTGTCATTGACACCTCCAACCTAGATCTAGTATGCATGCCTTTATTTAAGGTAAAACACATTGTGTGTAGATTGGATCCAGTATGTGTGTCTTTCTTTGAGGTAAAACATACTAGGCATGCTAATCTAGTATGCGCACCACAAATAGAAAGCATATAAACTGGATCCAGAGACAGAACTAGAAATTTTTAATAAAAGAGGCTGAATATTAAAATGCACAATGTAGTGAGTGGGATTTGAATCCAAAACTTATCAACAACAAAATAGAGTTCAAACTATTAGAATACAAAAAACATTTAATTATTATTGAGGAGGGTAAACTATATAGGAAGTTCTGAAAGAATAAAATTAAATTAAATTTCAATATACATAATTAAAATTTTAAAATCATAGAGATAACTTAGCTACCTTTTCAATACACTGAGATCTGCCTCTGCCTAAACCTGCATATCTCGTCTGAGTTGTGCAAAGTTAGCAGGGTTTAAAAAAAAAAAAAAAAACTCAAAACATAGCAGGTACAAAGTCTGCGCACTCCATTTGGAGGCATGCAAACTAAAGAGACAAAAAAAAAAGAGAAAATGGATCCCACAAATACACTTCTTACTCTTACCACCCTAATCTACTTTTGAATTTTTCTACATATTGCTTTTCACGTGTCAGGTTAGTATTACTTAATTTTTACTATTGATCAAATTTAAATTTAGGATCAAAGAGTAAGGTTAATAGAGACGAATAGTAGGCCAATAGTTGAACTTAATATGTTTATGAATAACTTCTAAATTAAACCAAAATTGTACGTCATAATGGGAAACCACCTTATATTCAAATTTCACCATGAATTTACAACTAGTTCTATAAAAATATTGATAAAAAATTGTACTGAAATGTTATCCAAATTGTACCAATATTATGACAATTTCTACACATAAAACCCAGATTATACCAAAAATTTACAAATTCTACAAAAATAATACCAGAATTGTGCTGAGGGAGAGGGCATCCATAGAATGTAGGTACAATTTTGGTAGAATTTTGTAAAATTTTGATATAATTGGGCTTTATTTGTGTAGAATTGTAATAATTTTGTTACCATCTTGTTAGCATTACAATACACCATGGTGAATTTGGAAACAATATTGATACGATTTTGAAATACTTCATAACCATATCAAGGTCAACCACTGGTCTCTAATAGGCCTAAATTTAGATACTAAATTTTACTACAACTAATTTTATTTAAATTTGATCAAGAGTAAAATACTTGCATACACGTGGAAAGCAATCCAAAGAAAAATTCCTACATATTGGGATTGTAATAATAAAAAATGTACTGTGGTCTGTGGTGCCGATTTTCTCTCCACAAACTCCTTAATGGAAAAAGGAATATGCAAATTTAGTATGCGATAATGAGAAGCATGGATATTGTGCACCTCTGATCGACAATGTTGTTAAATTTTAAAGCGATGTTAAATTCAGCATATTTTTTTCATTTTTTTAAAACAATGTTAAATTCATTTGTTAATAATTGTTATGTAGTCTCGTGTTTTCAAACTTTTTAGCTCAGAGGACCAGCACAATGGCAGCAAGCTGTTGGCAAGGCCATGTCCAACTGCCATAGAACCTCAGCACACCCCCAGCCTCGGTAGCAAAAATCTTGTTCATTACCAACTGATTCTGCACCATAACCAATATAGTAGCAAGATTCTGCAGTAATAAAGCAATACCAGTACTGATTTATCCAAACATAAGTAGTCACGCATCAAGAAACCTACAAATTAGAAGTAGCAACCTGCATGAAAATTGTAACCGCATAAGTTGAGAAATTTGTTATTAAGCAAAATCATAAATCGAGTGTTGGAACTGGACCAAAAATTATAAATTTCCAAGGCTGCTTGGGGGAAGCCATGGTATCAAGAAAATGGATTCCCCTCAAAAGGCCTGAGTGAGCTTTCATTAAAAGCCCCATTACTATATGCCTCTTAACTAAGCCAAAAGGGTATATTAGTTTAACCACTCAAGCTACTCTGGAGGCAAATATCTCATTTTCACAACTCAATTCTAACTCAATTATAGCAAATTTAATTAGGAAATTAGACTTATTTCTCTAGCCACGATCCACAACACCATTTAATGAAGGTGCACAGAGTATAATTAGAGAATTCTTGTTAGGTCCATTAGCAATCAAAACAAGACATTGACAGAAATTATTGCTTTGCCAAGATGGACCACAAATGAATAAAGAGAAAGAGCAAAGCAGCCTTTAATTTGATATAAATCCATGAAACTACCATATTAAGGTATATTGGGGATGTGAAGCCTTGATGTACATGAAAAATGATAGTAAAACAAAGTCCATGTAACGAAGGCACCAATAATTAAATCTTCCAAGCATGTAACCGTAAAAGCCATCCTATTTTGTTAGGTACAGGACTTCTACTTGACTTATACTTGGTTGAGGTAGTATACACTGAATTGCAGAACAAAATATGACATGTATTCTATAGTAAAAACTAAAACACAAGATCTTCAATACTTACATCAGATTGGATGTAAAAATTCCCAAAAAAAAATAATAATCCGGGAGTTGCACTAGAGAGGATATCGCATTAGCTTTAGTGATAGCGGGTTAAATCCATGTACCACTTAATAAAGCAACAAGCATCATGCGAGATGTGATTTCTATAGCTGGTTATGGGACGTGCAAAGAAACTCTTAATGAAATTCTCAGCACCACATCACCAGCAATAAAAAAACACCTCGGGAGCATCGTAGAGGAATAATATTAACCAAATGGAAGAACGGTGAAGAAAACATAGAGATTACATAATATGGATCGATTATCAGATTTTAGGGATATTATGTATACCTAATCAATAAAAATTTAAGACAACAACTAATTTAGATAGTATTTGATGGTGGGATTTTGAAACGATCAGATCCTGAAAATCCCCAAGACAGCAACTAAATCAAGGGTCGTAAGTCGTAACCATAAGAAAATAACTTACAAAAAATTGAGACCGTATCGTGGAAAACTTTGAAAGGATAATAAATCCGGAAGGAAAATCCCGTGGAGAGGATAGGATGGAGAGATGTGCCAGATCTCGACAAGAGCTGATCCATGGAGATTTGCAAATCAGCTCGGTCAGTTGATCGACGGCTCTGATTTCGCTGGCCTCGGAAGGCGCTCGGCCATTGACAAAGACTCGGCGCCACTAGTAAAGCGATATCAGCGTTTTCATTGTTTCCTTTTCTAACGACGGTACCTAAAAAATCAACGATATAAGGTCACCGGAAAGAAGGTAAAATCCAGCTCAGACCGAGCCAAGCCAGCTCGTTGCCACCCCGGTTTACAAATAAAGCTAACAAAACATACTAAAGGAGGAGAGGAGAGATTCCGCCGCTGCAAGACTATACACATAGAGGCGATCGAAGCAGATTGAAGGTTAAAAATGGCTCCGCGATATTATATAACAACCTAGGGTTAGGGTTAAAGAAGAAACGTGCGGTAGAGCTTAACGGGCCCAAATGTAGAGCTCAAGCCTGCATCTAGGTTCAAACCAGCTCAATGTTAAAGCCCAATTAAAAGTTGGATGTCAATATTAGGATCTCCTTCCCAGTTCCCTTTTGAGTGAAGTTGTGATAATATACATGTTATGGAATCGACTCGTGTTGTGGATTCGTATCTCTAGTCTTTACGAATAATTAAATATGATTTTCATATTAATATGAATATGTACTTGTAGATCAAATTTAATAGTTTTAGAATTTCTTTTACTATTTTCTTAGAGCATATACGTTTCAGCAACTCAAATAAATTTTTAAATAACTGTTAAACACTCTTTAGAAATTAAAGTCTCTAATCTTTCTAAACTCTCACATCTCTGAAATTAATTTTAGAGTTTCTATTAATTTATTCTTGACCAATATGGAGTTTATAAGTTTCTTAATAAGAAATTTTCTTGTCTAGTTTCTAAATAAGAAATCCTCTCACATATCTGAAACTTGATTAGAAACTGTTACCTCATATTAGAAACTCTAATAATATAAATGTAGATGCTCTTAGATAGTTAGAATATCACTTATTTTGAATAGTCTATAATTTTCAAATCACGTCATTTTGAATAGTAAAAGAAATCTAAAATATGTACATTTTAATATGAAAAGAATATTGAGTGGTTTAGAGGAATTGCTTAGAATTTAAATATGGAGATATGAATTCATAGTACGGCTCATTATGTAATATCATAGTCTCACTCCTCCCTTTATATGATTCAGTGCATCATTAAAATTTTAATATGGTACTTTGTTTCGGTTCCCGGTTCAAGTCCAATGACTAAAAACCGAATCAAGTGAAGATCTGAAGTTTTAATATTTATCATATTAATATTGTAATATTAAACATTAAAAAATAGATCACTAGTACTTGTATTATTACTTACAATTAAATTTTTCATATTAATTTAGTGAGGGGGCTCAAATACTCCATTGCTTCATGCTTCGATCATACTCCAACATTTATCTTCAATTGTAAAGTTCGAACAAAATATTTGAACTGCTCAACATGATATCCATATTAAAATATACTTAGAGGTCAAATTTATATATTTTTTTTATTTTTTAAGATAGATACAAAATCATTGTTTTTCAGAAAATTGTGGACCATTTAAAAACAGTGATTTTGTACATATCTTAAAAAATAGTAAAATTTTTCCAAAAAATATAAAATTTGATCTCCAATTATATTTTAACTTGAATATCATATTGAGCATTTCGTCAGTTTAAACCTTGAAACTGAAGATAAAGATGATGGAATACAATTGGAACATAAAGCAATGAGGCATTTGAGCTCTCCTCTAATTTAGTTTAGCCAAATTAATTTGACTGGTTTTATTTATATTTATGCAAACCGCATAAAAGAATGACTGGATGAATTTTTGTTCAATTTGAACTGCAAAACAACACCCTGATATCATATGGGTCTGTTATGACCATGGAAGGGTCTGATGTCCTCAATTGTTTGTTAGGGTTCTATGGAATCGTTAGATTAGAAGCGTAATCAATTAAATCTAACATACAATTTTAGAGAAGAAAAAAGAAACCAACAAAATTATGATGATGAATTTGTTTACTCTCTCGGCGTAGATTACATAAACCCAAGAGCAAACTTGTTAAAATATATTAGAGAAGAAAAAAGAAACCAAACATGATATATGATAATTCTTAGTAATTAGCACTTAAACCACGACCATTAGTGGCTACTTGCCACAAGTATATATCACAAAACATCTACCAAGACACCATGCAAGCAGCTATTAAACAGGACTAGTTTTGACCAAAAGAGGAAACTATTACATACGAGACTTCAACAAAGTATACCAGTACTATGACTCAAAAGGTTGTCCCAGATCAAGGCAACGACTTCTTGGATCATATCTACAATACTGCCTTCGCACAAGTGGTCTTCCTGAAAAGAAAATAAATAGAATCAATAAATAAATAGCAAGCACGCAGTTGGCATACTAAACCCTGATTTACATACACAATGAAAGTATTGTTAACATTTATGTTTCCTCGTGGAGATTTAGCCCTTACAAAGCAGATTTAATCCTCATGAAACCTAAATTTACCAGCAGTAGCTACACAGATATTAGCAGTATATCCATGATCTTTATAGTTGCCACAGAATGGTTGAAGAATTTTCGAAAGCAACACAGATATGGACTGATAAAGACAACATAAAATTAAATAAATGGCGACTAAAATTTCAAGAGAACTAAGTTTCAGTCGCAAACATATCGCGCAATAATTTATTTATGCAAAGAAAACGAGTATGATAGAAATAATGTCAACATGCAAAGGACCTTTTCCATACTACTACTTTAACAATTAGATGTCGGTGTGCATATGATCAATAGAATGTTCATTGCTGGTTGCAACATACGTAATTTTATGTGCCATTTGCAAAAAAACTCAGAATATTGGTTTAATTTGAAAAGGACCCAAGAGATAGTTGACTAACAGTTAATTGTTCGGACAGGCCCTTAAGCTTCAACGAAATCTCATTTGCATCTTCACCAGTTGAAGTTTGATAGTCAAAGCGGTCGGCTTGTCTCATATTTACTCTGATTTTGTCTCTATTTAAAATTTTATGTTCTGTATGCCATACACCCACTATAACAAATTGGTCAGCAGCTGAATCCTTCCATAGAGGCCACCTAAGCCCCCCTTTGACTTTCGGGTCAATAACAGCAGCAGAGATTAGTTGGTTTATGCCTTTCGCGACATCAGCCTACATGAAAAACAAATGAAAACAAAGGTATCCAAAAGAGCCATCAATCAGATCTAGTGAGCAAGTATTACACTACCAGGCTCTAATAGAACTTGGGTAATGCCAGTAATGTTAATGAGATCTCTTTTAATTTAATAATTTATTTATTAATTTACTATGAGGAGTATTTTGGAATATGACGTTAAGAAGCTGCTGGTTTTGCAATGCTTGTGTAACAATTTAGAGAAAAAAAAATCTTCAGGTGATTGTCCAAATTTACTAGCACACCGTAAGTTCAGTCATCAGCAATGATGTGTATCAACTATCAAGTATTAAACTTACATCCAAGTTCTTTACTGCTCTTTTGGCATTTAGCATTATTCGAAGATCAAAATTCTTGCTTAAACAGGATACATCAGTCACCATATGCCTCAGTGGGATGTGTTTTACCTACAAAATTATAATTCAAAATCACGTCTTCTTAATAATGGATTAAAAAAAAAAATCACCATAGTCGTTCATTTCACTTTGTCAATTTAAAAGTGGTTTTGGTTAAAATAGATTGGAAAATATATCTAAAACTACATATCCACAGTAATATGCGGGCTGCAATCTTTTGGACAAACCCAACCCAGGCTCGTCATTATAAAAAACTAAGCCATACTTCCTACCATGAGAGTAAGGCATCCAGAACTTGCATTTGCACCATTCACAGACAGACTCGAGTTCAAATCAGATTCAGGTTAGGGCCAAGATATCTGGAGAACTTTTTATAGAAGTGGGATAACAAGCCCAACAATTTCATTGATAATGAAACCAAATCAACAAAAACCGATACCAATTAAACTGCTTGGGCCTGTTCCCAATGTACAGAGATGATACAGCAAACAGAGCCATATCTTAAAGTTTTACAAACAGCTAATCATGATCACCTTCTAGGCCAAAAACAAAATAGCTACAGATATCTGGAAAACTTAATGCCTTGAACAGGTTCATGACCACCATCCAGTAGAATAAAGTATATTGGAAGCAAAAGGTGCCATTTCATTTTACTTCAGTAAGAAGCAAAAATTAAGAAGCAGAGCAATATGGTTTTACCTTGTAAAGCTCAAGACCACTGTCATGCAATGCTGTGCACTTGCATAAAATAATCAAATCTGGCTGGCGTTTGTCTATTACCTGGTATATGAAGACAATGGAGACATTTAAGGTTAATACATTTAAAATAGTAACTAAAATGTGCTCTAGTTGCACGATCATCAAGTAATCAGTGCTCAATTTCAATCAATTAGCACCATATGAATGAGAGAGTGCAAATCCATGATAACTGATTGGTTCCCTATGCTTGGTAAGAGATTTAGTCTAAGGTAGTACAGGTGCCAAAGTAAGGACCAAGTTTTTTACAGTATTTAGAATAGAGGTTTAAGGTAGGTATTAGTCCCGGACAGGATGAGGGCAGGGGTCCCTATTTATAAAGTAAGGCGAGTGACCTCAACCACCTTATCTCGTAGTTGCCTTTTGTCTGAGCTCGGTGACAACTTGCAGGGGTAAGATGGTCCCCCAAGTATCCCCAGATGGGCTTAGCAGGCCCAAGTAATGCTATCCAAGCCCAAACTCGTCCTCTATGGTAACGAACTGGACCCAATCTACCTTTATTAAATGGATTTTAATTCAAAAAACTTTTGTTCAATGGAGAAAAACCAAATCCTAAGGGAGCAATAGCAACAGAATTGAAAGGTGTTGGGTCTTATATTGGTTTAATGGGGAATACTTGTGGGCACAAAGTCAACAATTAAAAATGAGTCATGAGGTGGATCAGTACCCTGATATAATAATACTCCATCGCCCTAACGAACTTAAATCCACATTTATCCACAAGAAGTTCTTCAACTTCCCTGATGTACTCTTCTGAAACTGTGGTATAAAATGTCTTATGGGCCTGCTTATTCAACTCTCCTTCGCTTGTTGTGGCCTTTATGATCGAGTCTAAGCAAACTGAAGGGTCCCTATAAAAAAGCCAATAAAAATATGAAGAAAACTAGATGTTATGGCTTATGGCAGAGAACCAATAGTATACCAGCATTTTTTTTTGGAACACCTTTCTTTTGTAAACAATGCTGCCCTCTTCAAATAAAATGTGTCCCCCTCTGTTTAATCTAGAGAAACGGTGTTGTATTTTCTCATTTCGAATGAACATATGCAAATTTTTGGTTGGGAGGGGACTTGATTAAATGTATTGGCGAATCTTGCCAAATTAAACTATATGAAATTACGAATTATGAACTTCACACAAAAAAGAACATACCCGCGAAAGAGAACTTTCCCTACTCGAGCTATCACTGCCAGCTTAACATCTCCACTTCTTGACTCCTCCTTCGCGTGCTGGCCAGCCTCAATCAAGTCTCTCGCAACCTTCTCAACTATTTTCCTGAGAACCCCTCTCTCCTCCTCCTCGACCAGGGCCGCTTCATCGGTGACGTTGACCGTCAAAGGCTTCGAGCCGTTCTTCCTCTCGATTACTTCGGAATCGTATGGTACCAGAGCTAGAGATTCTGTGGAGGTGGCATACCAGCGGGAGATCAAGCTAGGGGAGAACGGGATCAAGCCAGGCTTTTGGTGGTGGCGATGGCTAGCGGAGGGTTTGGGGTTTAAAGAGGACGGTACTGGGGTTGGCGTGGGGTTGCGATTGGAGGGGCGCTTGTGAGGCGGTACGTACGACATGCTTCTGCGGGAATGGTTCACTTCAAAAATCCCTACTCTTCCTCTTCCTCTTCCTCTTCCTCTCTTATTCTTTCTCTCTCTCCTCTTTTTTCTCTCTCACGTGATTCTCTTTTCCTCTCTCCTCCTTTTTAAGAGAGAGAATAAAAGAATAACAGGAAAGCAGCAGAGTCGGACCCGCTTCTGCGTGCCTTTTCTAATTACTGTATGACAGTATGAGGGACGGGATCCTCTGCATTAACTCAAAAGGAAATCTTTTGAGTTAATAAATTTTAACCGTCTGATTTTAAACGGAGCCAATCCGGATCGTGTCTATAACATAGGGGCCCTTTAATATTAGTGCAGATCTAGTTCGCACGATTCTTGAAACATATTGGACAGTCAAGATTCATGAGGGACGACGAGAAAGACTGACGGGCCATCATGGCGATGATTTGGAAACTGTCAAATAAACAGATGAACTGTCCGATGAAATTCCGGAGAACTTTGATCCTGTGCGACGCTGCAGAAATGGCTCCTTGGTGAGGTGTGCCACGTGTAGACGGAAACCGTGTAGATACTCACTGAGCCGGATCAAAATCACGTAAACTTTTTGTACACCTCTCAAAAAATTAAGTATTATTTTCTTCTAAAATTTATAATATCATATTTACTCTTTTAAATTTCAAGAACTTCTAAATTTATCCAACTTATTGACTTTTCTATTAAAACCCATTTTAAATTTATAATATATCCAGATTTTTATTAAAAAATTAAAAATATGTAGTATGTGTACAAAAATATTCTGTTTTCTAACAAATCAGTTTCCTAGGACAAATATTTCATTTTTCTACTTGTGACGAATACACAATGGTATTAAGGCATATGTATATGTGTGCGTCACAGGCAGGGAGCGGAGCCAGATTTTCAAGGTATGATGATCAAATTTAAATGGGGTTCAATCATATAAAATTTTCGTACTACGAATGAGGGTCAATTTTATAGCACCCATAACATTTTACTCTAAAATATATAAAAAATCATTTATAATCTCAATTTTTTTGAAAATTAATGGGGGTCAATTGACCCCATAACTTCTTACTCTATCCGTCCCTGGTCACACAGGTAAGAAAATGGGTCATTTACTTTCACAACTGATTAATTAAAATACTAAATATTTCTCTTAAACATGCTAGGTATTTTTTTATTTTATTAATAAAGGGTAAAATGGAGAATTGTGGACTTAGTGCAGTGCCAAGAGCGTTTCCCTTCGCAGAGATGCATGTTCAATTATAAAAAATAGCATCTAAAAGATGTAGGACTATACCATGAATCTTTAATAAATAAAAAGTAAATGATAAAATGGATACCTTATAAATTTAAAATGTTTTAATAGAGAAATCAATAAATTGAGTAAATTTGTGAGTTTTTGAAATTTTAAAGGATAAAATGATATTATAAATTTTAAAGAGAGAAATACGTAATTTTAAAATTTTCGAGGAGCATGCATGAAATTCCTCCATATCAAGTCAGTACCTATATCGAATATGGAAATCCGTTTTGAGATTCATACCAAATTAAAACGGACGATTTAGATCTCATTCTATATGGTGAGGTATTACTATGGATCTAAATTCGTGCAGAGGTGAGCAGGTGGCACTCTTGTTAATGCTTCTTGTACAGTTGTATGAAAATCAAAGTACCCGGTTTTGAGAATTCAATTGGCATTTAGTAATTAAAAAATAACGTTAAATAATGTTGTTCGAGCAGTAAAAATAAAGTTTTCTATTTTTTTGCAGTTTGCATTTTGGCCTTCGAATTATTGCGGTGTTACTTGCATGAGCTAAGGGTTTTTTCGGTCATGTTTGCATCAGCCTGCTAGTTTAGTAAGGTTTCATACATTTATTATTGCCTTTATTAGTACCTGACATTCTGAGCTTAAGCAATTACCTCAATCAATACATCCAAACAGCCAATACAATGTCTAAATTCTCTCTGTTTGATTTTTAGTTTAATTTGAATTTAGGGCGCAGTAGGACTTGCTAAAAGTAAAGGGAAAAGTTTTGCATTTATCACGTATACATTTTGTGTCACTTAATTTAACAGTTGGATGTAATTTGCAGATGTTATAAAAAATTTGGGTTTTATACTAATGAGTTTTAAGTATGAAAACTGCAGGATCCATCTCCAAATACTTCAAAATTTAGTGTCTAATTTGCAATAGAACCCAAACAATAGTAGGAGCTCAAGTGATCGTCAACATACTACTGACTGATCACTTGATCGGTCATCGTAGCCAATATTTAATCAGCATTAAAAGCTAATAGAGTTAAAGGATATTAAGTTTGAAATATTTTAATTCATATCCGAGACATACATTTTTATGAATATTTCAGATTACAGCTCTGTACTAGTTTAAGATTTTAACATTATAATACCCAAAAAAAATTTCAAATGCACAAGCAATACTATATTGTACTATATAGTTTAAGAGGGATGCTTTTATGGACATAAGGACCTATTTGTAAAATGAACATATTTTTATTTTCAAAGTTCAAACAGTCGATCCGACCGTTCAACATTATCTCCATATTAAAATGTACTTGGAGGTCAAATTTTACATTTTTTTGAATTTTTTTACTATTTATTAAGTATTTTACAAAAACTAGTCAAATTCAGACCATTGAATTTTGTAAAATACTTAATAAATAGTAAAAAAATTCAAAAAAATGTAAAATTTGACCTCCGAGTACATTTTAATATGGAGATAATGTTGAACAGTCAGATCAACTGTTTGAACTTTGAAAATGAAAATATGTTCATTTTACAAATAGGTCCTTATGTCCATTGAAGAATTTGCCATAGTTTAATATTACAGCTACTATATCATGATATTGGCACTGTTAACAAAACTCACAAGCGAGTAGTTTTGCAAATTTTATGTTTATATTGTACACTCAGGCAAGCTTACAAGTTACAATCATATTCTGCAGGTAGCAGATCAGAGCAAGAGAAGTATTAGGCGAAGAGCGCTTGTTACTTAAGTGCTAAATTGTTTGTGCTAAACACTATTTGTGTAATCTGTTTGTGTAACTTTATTAAATTATTATTTTTAGCTTAGTGTTAAATTATGTTTTTGTGAGCTATATTGTTGTGTTCGATGTATTATCTAAAACTATGTTATTTGTTGTGCTAAATTACATTTCTTTGATGTTGTTTTGTTGTGCTAAATTATGTTTGTGTTGATTGTATAAATTGGTTTTGGTTGGGTTGGGCATGGCCAGGCCAGGTCGGGTAAGGCAGCCCATGGGCATCAGCAGGCAGGCACAAGCAGGCGTGGGTATGGAGGAAAAGCCTATGATGTTAGTGTAATAATCTAGAAGTCAATAAATAGGATAACTGTATTTTATATGTTTTGTTCATGAATTGGATGATTAATAAATATATCATTTTGTTCCTTGAGTTTTATTGATTTATGGATCATTTTGGGTTAATGACTTGAAATTGTAGAACTCCATAATACAGATAATAAATACTCTTAATAGTCTCTAACCTTGGTAATTAGCAGGAACACTAATTGACCATTAAAAGGTTAGTGTGTGGATTAAATGATGGTTAAGTTTTACAAACCATAGACAAAGAGTTGTCATTTTAATCACACAGATACATGTTAGAGAACATGGTATTTGACAGACCCTAAATGAAACATTAAATGGATTGTGTTCGTGTCATTAATGTTTTCATTCAGTGTTAAGTTCTAAAGTATGAGGTATTTGTCTTTCCTACATAGGAAATGTGTATTCATGAGTGTTGTTTAACGTTATCCGTAAAAAGTAGCTATAACGATGACATTTCAGTATGCATAACTTATGCGGAGGGGAGATGTTCACCAAGACTACTATTGTTCCTCGTATTTAATACGAGTGATGGTATCACTAGGCCTCTTGATGAAGTAGGATTATCAGCGCGCGGTATGATTAAAGAGTTAATCATATTTGATAATCTACTTAAGATCGAGAAAAGAATAAGTTTGCAAGGATGATATAAACCTACCTTGAAACTATTATGATACCATGAGACAAAAAAATAAACACAAGTAAATTGTTTACTGAATCGTGATATTGTATTGTACAAGATCATCTGTGTTAATTGGGCAGTCATAATGCATTTTGCCAGGTGCCTCTTATGATTTATAGAATTAAAAGGAGTTTTAATTCTATTGCCAATATAACATAGATCCTATCGGGTCACACAAATAGAAAAATAATCAGAGAATTTTATTATTAATTATAAAGTGTTATAATTAATAAATAAATGTCATAGAGATGACAAGCTTAAACAGATTAAATTTATAAACGTGTACGACACATTGTATAAATTTATCGCAACGCAAGAAATATAATTATTCATAATAATTTTATTAATAATAAATGGATTAAAAATGTTAATTATGAATTAACATTTTGGGCCTAAATTAAATTTAGAATTTAATTCAAAAGCCCAAATTGAATCAAATACAAAAGTCCAAATTGAATCAATTGCATTTTGGGCCAAAGGACATTTTGGTACTTTTCCCCAAAACCGACTTTGAGAGGGTATTTTGGTCTTTTTGAAACCGACCCTATACCCTATAAATAGGGGTGAAGGGGTGAAAGAAAAATTAATTCAATCCGAGTCCGATTTGAATCCGATTTGATTCGAACATCCTTTTTCCTCTCAAATAGTGTTTTGCAGAAAATAGTGTAATCTATATATATTCTTGCGAGAACAAAAGAGTTGTTATTGTGAATAGTGTTTTCGCAGAAAATAGCGTATTTACGGTGAATAGTGTATTTGCGGTAAATAGTGTTTTTTCGAATACCGCTGGTACGGTATTTCTGGCAAAAGAAATACCAGCTCTCTGGTTATTCCTGGTGGATACTGACAGAGGCATCAGACGTCTGGTGCTCCAAATACTGCAAACTGATACAGATTGAGGCAACAGTGGCAAAACCGGTACAGAGTGTGTGACGGCAGGAGCAGATACCAGTGAGTCAGGAGAATGCAATTTGTCGGGTAGATGGATCCTGGAATGACAAATGAAATGGAGGCATTGGCTTTTACTGAAGTGGAACAAATCTGGAAAACTCTAAAAGGGAACGAAGCCTTCAGATGTGGCTTCATAAGTAGATCCCTTAATGAGGAAGCATACCTATTAGCAAAATTAGGAAGAGTTAGAGGTTGATACCATGCATTAGTACCTCTAATTTGCGTCCACCCTCTTTTAACTTATGTTACTCACAGACATAAAAATTGTGATTTTATGATCATTTTGTAATCAAAGTTAGTTTATCTAGATATCAAACTATTTTTTTTTAAGTTAGTGGTTTTTTTACTAACAATTTCATTGATAAAAAAACGTATTACAACGAGTCAAATAATCCTCCTATCTAGATCTAAATTCATTTATTCTCATAAAAACATGTAAACTACTGTAATCAACTAATTCTATTATCTCTGCTCTTAAATACTCTACTATCTCTTTTCCCATCTCTCCACGACTGGATCTGCTTTCGTTCGATAACCGCCGCACTTCGATCAAGATAAGGGTAAAAACTCTACGCTCCGGTTGGCTATGCTCTGCTCGACTCCCTCCCCTCTCTCTCATCTCTCTGTCTTTGAATTACAATTCTTTGCTATGTTTAATTTTGCAACTCAAGCAAACAGACCCTGAACGATTGAAAGGGCATATGGTATGTTAAAAGAACATGTTCAAAATTCTCAAGATTAACAGAAGAAGTTATAGTAACTAAATTTGTCATGCTTCTTAATTACATTTATTTATCATTACTATTTTAAGAACTTATAATGCCAACTTAGTTTACAATTTAATGTTTATTTGAATTTTTTTACCGTTGTTAATACTAATTTAATATTTAATTATAATATTTTGACTGTATTATTATTTTTTATTTCATAATTTTATCTACTGAATTTAAATTCAATATTTTGTTGAACATGCATTTCAATTATGTATTAATATTCAGCACGTTGGTGCATTAACCAAAACTTAAAAAGATCATAAGAATCAGTTTCTACTATTTTTTAGTTTAATAAATTTTCACTTTTACCATTTTAATTGTTGAGTTTATTAAATATAATTAAAATATATTAGAAAAGTAATCAATTTTCAATTTCATAATTCCTCTGTAGCTCTACTCCTTTGTTGTTCTACCTGTACTGGTACGTTTGGATGAGAGTTAGAATAGCTAGAATAGCGAAATTTTAGAATAGTAAATGAGAATAGAGAAAAAATAGTGATTTTCAGATTAGTGTGAAAATGGTGCTATTCGGATTAGTAAAAATGTTGTTTGGATTGTATTTGTGGAATAGTAAATAGTTGTAACCAATAAAGAATAGTGTTAACAATGTGCTAATTAAGAAGAAAGATAGGCAAGTGGGATATCAAATGAATTGTCACGACGTGGAGATAGCGGAAAGTGATTTTAAATTTGTTATTTCAGAATTATGTTGGCAGAAATCTAAAAATGAAACATTTTTTTCCTCTCATTTCACATTTCCAAATAGTAGATATTTCAACATTTATAAAGAATAGAAAATGACAGCTATTCTAACTATTCCGAATAGCAAAAATATTATTTTAATACACATTGTTATTTCGAATAGCTTCTATTCTAAAATAATCTCTACTCTTGCTATTTTTGTGTCATACAAACATCAGGTCTACAGCCGAACAGGCCACAGTGAAAGCCTAATCGGCGCTACAATTTAGTATCCGGCGCGAAATTTCAGCTGGAATAGCAGCTGTTCCGTTATTCCAGTATGAGTTTCAGATGCTAAACGTCCCCTAATATCAACGAAAGGCGTCGTCATCAGTTAAACAATCTCGATCTTCGGAGAACGAAAAAACCCAAGTCAGAACTTAAATCTCCAGACCCCAACTCTGGTCGGTTGAAACTTGAAACCCTAATCTCGGATCTCCATTGGCATCGTATCCATGGGGGAAGCCAACAACAAGGCACACAAGAAGCGCGTGCCGGAGTGGCTAAATAACCCCATGTGGTCTGCCCCGGCACCCTCCACCACCATCCCTCCAGACGACCCTCCTCCGCGCCGCGTGGTGCCTCCGCCTCCTCCGCCAAAGCCAACGCCCCCTCCACCTCCTCCAGCGCCTCCCGCCGCCGCCAAATCAGATCCATCCGAGGAGACCAGCTCCTCTGGCGCTTCAAACTCGCACTTGATCGCCGAATTCAGCACCGCAGTTAGGGTTTAAAATTGCTGTAAAGAAAATGTTGCTTGATTTTTTTTTTCTTTTTTCTTCTGACGACTTGTAGTGTTGAATGAACAGTTATCAAAGAAGGTTGTGAATATCGGAGAACTACAGAGGTTGGCTTGCCAAGGCATACCTGATCATCCCGGTATACGGCCTACTGTTTGGAAGGTCTTGAACTAATTCTCTATGATTCTCTTTTTCCATGATCTCTATCTAACTGCAAACTGCATGAACAATAATAGCCAGATTAATGTTCCTTGACACACATTTTGGACAATGCAGCTTGGTTTGGCTGAATTTCGTGTTAGCTAAGCTTCAGTCATGTGGTTAACTGAACCTTCAACTAAATTTTAATGTCAGTCCAACTACCAATTCTGCAATTACACATGACTTGACATTAAATTTTCTTCAGTCAAATGTCAAGAGCGAAATTAAGCCTCTGTATAACAGACTGTTACCTCGGTCAAACTATGCATCTCCTAGTCTTCACTACCATTTTGTACAATTTGTTTTTGTAATTTCATTCTCTTAGTGGAAGTTAGAAATTAATTTGTGTTTCGTGATAGAGAGCAGCTTTTATTGGGATATCTGCCGGCTGACCATGCACTTTGGCCTTATGAACTGGAGAAGAAGCGCTCCCAGTACAATGTCTTTAGAGAGGAACTCCTTGCCAACCCTGTAAGTTGTTCCCAAAGTACCTGGTACTGTTATAATGATATGTTTCTGAAATATATGGCCCAGAGAAAAAATTTCCAACATGTAAGATCCAGTTTAATCCTCTAAGTGCTGATCACCAAACTATTACCCATCATAAGTAGTTTTGTTTCTTGCTTTGATCAACATTTCATCTGCCTTAAGAAAAGAGCACCTGACTTGACATAATTCAGCAACTGTTGCTCTGTCAGCATTGCTATTTCAACAAGCTGTAGCAACTGCTGATGCTGTACTTGGGGTTCTGGAAATAGCACCAACCATCTCCCGTATTTTAGGAGGCCAGTACCCATATATCTAGCTGCTGCATTGAAGAATGTCCACACTTCTTACTTACCCAGTCTTGCATGTCAGTCAGAAATAACTCGAAAGATGGAAGAAGAGGAAGGCATACAGGAAAAAGACTTGGGTTTTGATGAAGATAAGGGTTTTCTTTCTAGGTCAGAGCTTCCTCATGGGGAGCATCCCTTGAACCTTGGTGAAACCAGTGTTTGGAATAAATACTTTCAGGTTTGCCCTCATTCTTTACCATTATTTTGTAGGGACCGGCACCATGGTAAGAACAACAGATATATAAAGGCACTGCTCTTTGATAAATTAGTATCAAACAGTATGAAATAGTCCACCTTTATTCTTTTTGTTTGTGTTTTTTTTTTTTTTTGAAGAAAGCACCACCTTTCTATGACATTAAAATTTTAGAATTGGTTGGTCAAGGTAGTACAAAAGTGATCTTGTCAATCAAGGATATTCATATTTGGGAACTGTTTCAGTTATGCAAGTTTTATCCTTTAGGTTGCTGCTCAGGGTTATTCAAATTTGGTCCCCGATTCTCTTTTCTTTGTGTTTTTTGTTTCTTTGCCTCTTCAGTTGCTCCGCAAAAGCTACTTGAATGATACATTTGTTGATGCTTTAATTTGAAATGGTGGCTGATTTTTTTTTTCTTTTGAGAAAAAAGAGTTTATAACTTGTCTGTCAATCAATATAATCTCTATACTGGCCTCCCATGCTCACCCGCACTTAATGCAGATAATATGTTGGTATCTTTCATTAATTTGTTTATTTTTATGTTGAGCACTTTTTTTATATGATAAAATAGGAATCAGAGACTGTAGAACAAATTGATAGAGATGTAAAGCGCACACATCCTGAGATGGAATTTTTTTCTGGGGATTCTCCTATTGCCAAGTCTAATCAGGCAAGAACCTCTTTTAATTGGCCATTAGAGCATGTCTTGACATGGTCCCTGTAAATTTAGGTTCTTTTCTTTGGCTTTTTATCAAATCTGTAACCCAAACTATGTGAGTTTTTGCTCAATGAACCTCCTGAGTTTTTGTTCTATTCATACTTGAGATTGTAACATTGCTTGAAAAGACAATGACAAGAAAAAAAGAAGTTTAAAACTAGTTGTTCCTTTACAGTGTCATCCTCAAAGAATGAGAGAAGGCTTGTATGTTGAGGTTCCATTTAACAATTACTTATGCCTGTGCTTAATTAGCATCTCTCCTTTATTACTTGAGCTAGTAGATGTGTTGTACTGTAGTGAGTACAATTGATTTCATGGACAGATAAAGATTATTCTTAAATTAATTATTGTTTGCTCGGTGGTCAAGAATTTTGCTTGTTTAAGTCATGACTCGTGAGAATGATCATTTGTGAATAGAATGTCTTTTAGACAGTTATCTTCACATATGCCTACATTCTCTATCCTTCTCTCTCTAAATGTTCTACTACCTGGAAGGGTCAAATGAGGATCGCCTGGATCTAAACTAATATGTAAAAAATCAGAAATGAATGCTATTTTTTGTTGAATAAAGACCGTATCGCAAAAAGCAAAATTCACTCAACCAAGAAGTAAGAGTCATGGTTGATAAGTAGAACAATTCAGTTTTGCTGATGCCATTGACAAATTGTGTACTCTAAATCAAGAAATAAGAGTGCAGGATGCACTTCTCATGACATGTAAAAAGTTGAAGGACCATTTCATACTCAAAACCAATTTCCTTCTTTTGGTCCTGTAGGAATCATTGAGGAGAATACTGATGATATTTGCCAAGTTGAATCCGGGTATAAGATATGTACAGGGCATGAACGAGGTGCTGGCTCCTATCTTCTATGTTTTCAAGAACGATCCCGACCTCAATAATGTGGTATTTCTTGTATTTATTGTTTGAGTTGCCAATTGCCACCAAAAGTTGCAATTTTTATTGCTAGCTGTTATATTACAAAATGCTATACAGATACTATGGAACCTGAAAAGCTATATGAAAGCCAAATTATATATAATAGAAAATCTTAGATCAAACTGGCAATGGCCTCTGGAGGTATCTGGTTCAATTAGTGTGGTATCTTGTTAGTAGTGTTTTTTATTTTCATTTTAAGTTGACTTTTAACTTTTCTGTTTGCACTCGTGCTCAAAATGTTGGTTTTTGTTTGGTTATAATTCTTACAGGCCCATGTAGAAGCTGACACGTTCTTTTGCTTCGTCGAGGTGCTTAGTGGATTCAGGGATAATTTTTGCAAACAACTGGACAACTCCATTGTTGGAATTCGTTCGACCATATCCAAATTATCTCAGCTCTTGAAGAAGCATGATGAGGAGCTTTGGCGCCACTTGGAGGTTACTACCAAGGTATCTATTTGTGGAAAATGCACCACCTTAATAGTTCTCTGTTCTAATCACCTTGTTTATAGTGGATGTTTCTTTCTCATTCAGTCTTTCTCATGTCTGTATTCTCTCTGATTTTAAAGGGTAAAATTCTCATATAAAATTTAACGGCTATACCCTTGTCAAACTTACAAGGATGGAAAGGTTATTTTATTCCTTGTGTTCCTCGTTCCCCTAGCAAAGTCTGAAATAGCAAAACTAGTTCTTTTTTTTTTCTGGCTGGAAAATTACCAAAGCTCTCAATTAATTCTCATTTGCACTGAGCTTGAACTTATCTAAAAATAAGAACTCGACGAGTTTGGTGGACATACCTGCATGTATTATATTGAAGTTGGTGTAATTGCTTTCTTGTTATCTTGTTCTGTTGTACTTCCAGGTGAACCCTCAGTTCTATGCATTTCGATGGATTACATTGCTTTTAACACAGGAATTTGATTTCACTGAGTGCCTGCGTATCTGGGACACTCTTTTAGGAGACCCTGAGGGACCTCAGGTTTGTTTAATTGTCCTTTTGGATTCCTTCTGTTCTTGTGGATGTCACAGTGATTATTTAGACTGTTAAGACTAGTTTGGCATTAACTTTTTAGTAGTCAAAAAGGAAAGGCTTCAAATTGTGTATGTCAGATTCACTTTTAGAAGTCAAATTGTGTGCTACAACCAATTAATCGCACATTTTTTTTTATCCATCACCAATTCCTTAAATTATGGAATCTTAGCCTCATGTAATATTCAAATCTCGATTGTATTGATTGAGACTTCAATTTTAGAGTTCATGTAACCAAGGTGATGTTATCTTTTTCTGAATTGTATAATCTAACCTTTTTGATTTTTTTTTTAAATGTGAAATGAAAAAGTGGGGAAATTTTGAGTATATACAGTTTTAACATACCTTTACAATAACAGAAATTATGCGGCTGCTTAGTCATCTGCTCATTGTTCTCTTTTTGTTTTTAATTGCGAAGGAAACATTGTTACGAATTTGTTGTGCAATGCTGATACTCGTCAGAAGGCGCCTCTTGGCAGGTGATTTCACTGCAAATTTGAAACTTCTACAGAATTATCCTCTGTCGAATCTGGACCATCTTTTGCATGTTGCTAACAAGTTGCGAGGGGGCGCTTTGCAGGGGTAACTTTTTTTAATAGAGAAGCCAACTTGGTTTTGTGTGTTTATGTATAAAATTGCACCTTTGGAGAGCTGCAGTTTTTTTTTGTTGGGACTCTTAAAGCTATAGGCATTTGTACATGATCATCCTTTGTACCTTCATTGATAAACCTTTGTTTGTTTGGAGAGTTGGAGATTGGCATCGCGACATATTGGGATTAGTTTTTTTAAAACTGGTATTGCATGATCTTATTCATGTAAATGAGACACTCAGTGTTGTTCTTGTGAGAACATAAACAAAAGTTTCTTTTTTCCTTCTTGGTTTTCTTTAAAAATACTATCTTGGGTGGGTGCGAAGGGGATGCATGGTTCCTTTGCTCATGTTGGTGCATAGTTAATTGCAAAAAATACTTAACCTTCTCACAGGGTGCGATCTGCACGTGCAAGGACATGCGAAACACGACATGTGGTGTTAGACATGTTGTGTCTATATCCGTCCGTGTAAGGCTGTAGTGCCTGGAGATGGATAAAATTGGTATGGTTTAACACGACACAAACAAGATGTGTAAACACGTTGCGGGTTAACGCTACTAAGTACTAACATCATGGTTTGATGGAACCCGGCGTGGGTTTTGTTCCGATGCCCATTCCCTCGCTTTACGTGGTTTCTTAATCTGAAAATCAGCAGCTGTTGATTGGGCCATACAAGGCCTCGTTTCTGTGCTACCAAATGCCCGCTTCTCGAGAGGTCACCACACCGCAGTCTCTGATTGGATCGCAGGTATTTGCTGGTATTGTATTATTTGTGTTTTTGTGCATTGAATCTGAGCCGTCGAGCTGGATTCGACGGCTTAGATTTAAAGATTCCTTTTGACAGTGGGAATCCGGCTTTTTTTTTTTAATTTGTTCACCTGGTTTGCATCCAATGGGCCTAAAATTTGATGTACACAAAGAAATGCTTTTAATTGCTAGAAAAATTAAAAAAATAGAAACTCACCATTATAACCCAACCAAAGTTAAAATAACGTCTATAATTGAGGGTAGCAGTGGAAACCATATAAAATTACTATTTTACCCATGATGTTTTTGGAAAAAAAAAAAAGCCTATTATATTATTTTTTTTTTAATAATTTCACTGAATAATTTATCTTACAAAATCATCCCAGTATTTGTCATCTTTATTCTATAATTTAAGAAAACATTATAAATGTGGCTAGCGGATCCATGTGGAAAATATGAATGCACCGAGAAAATGAAAAATCAAATGTAAAGACTATGATCGGTGGTTATCCAAAACTAATGGTTCTGTTATTCGTGCCTGGTCAATTGCTGGACCCCTTTTAATGTTTTTTTATTATAGACGAATACCCAAGTCACCAGTCAGCCACTTGATGCTTAACATGATCTAACAAATAAAATACATGCATACAAGTTACAAGTGCACAAATCCAGAAATAACCCAATGGGGGTTCCAATGGAAAGTATTAACACAACCTCTTTTACATCTATACATCTAAAATTCTAAATCCAATGTTCAAACAACAAATCCGAAATTTTAATTTTGTGCTGCTTCATGAACGAGACATCCATACATGATTGTATATTTTCTTGTATAACATATATTAAAAATCTATTAAAAGATATTATAAATGCATTCCTCAGAAAGAACAAGATCAACCTTTGAAAATCATCATCATCTTATAATATAGATGCAGAAAAAGAATAGTCGCAACCTGCAACATAATTGATTATGACCCTAGAAGCCAAATTTAAGTTGTCACTACTTATTTCCTTATTGTTAAAGATATTATATGCTGCTGTATGAAAATTTTGAATGCAGATTTTAGAACATGCTTAATATTACATCTGATAGTGATACAATATTGTACGACAATACAACATTATTTGAGTAATGTTTACATTTTTTGATACCTTGAGTAGAAAAAAAAAAGATTCTAAGAGAACTGAGTTCCTTGAAAGTTTAGGTAAATTGCAAGCAATCTAGTATGTTATACAAGTTACACTTGGTTAAACAATACAACAATTGGACAGCAACCCTCCTTTTGCACTTACCTCTTTTTGTAATTTTTTTTTTCTCTGCTTGAACTATTGGGATGTTAATTTGCATATTATCCAGGGGTGTCACAAATTACAAGAAGACGTGTCAATCATTACGAATACCGCCCATGAAAGTTCTAGGATCAGGACAACCTCCGGTGAATTGAGCTTGAGAAAAGTCAAATCCTGGGTTCTGCACATCATCACAAAGGAGAGAATAAGCTAAAATAATGCTAACAATAAGAGTTCCTTAAACCGACTGTGAGGAAACCTTATCGTACCCATACAGCACATCAAAAATTCCCCATAACCCTATTATAATAGAAGTACCTACATTGCCCCTTTAAAGCTGGGAAAAAATCATCAATTTTGTTCAGCAGCTAATTTATTCAAAACTATACAAACCACCCCTTTTCATCCTCATTTGTAGTACAGAGAAATAAGGGGGTAATTCAGGCATTGGTACAATGGATATTTTTGGGTAGGGCTACAAGTCATATATATATATATTTATTTTATTATCATCACTGTATCTTTGCATACTATAATCCAATCAGTAGGTCCAGCGACCCGAACTGATACACAAAAATCTTGTCAGAGATGAACCTGACTGACATATTAGCAATTACCAAAATTTGAGAATTTAGCCTAATTCTACGTGCAAACCTCTTCTTGAAATCTCTGGAGCATAAGGCGCTTCTGTTCAACGTCTGCTGAATATGCGTCTAGGTCACCTTGCCCTGGAATTGGTGATGCCCATGTTTGCCCCTTGTCTCTTTTCTGGAGTGTCACATGCATTATATCATCCTCTTTAATGCACAAAAAGATACACCAGTTAGTATGAACTCGTCTCAGCATGAAGCAAATAGCTTATAGTCTGGAAGAGCACCTGATACTTTCCGCAGGTATATTGTCTTAACCTTTATTTTAGTGGCTGTGCAATGTTTGCAAATAACAGAAATGTCGGCAATGGTGGATGCTATTTGCATAGAGGGTACAGATCTGATGTTCAAATGAAAGAACACCAAAATTTGCTATTCTAGTTAGTTATGTAAAATAACTTGATATAATAAATGGTGCATACCCAAAGTCCAAAATGATGAATCGGTCTTGACAGGAGCAGACAGATCATGCTGAAATCACAACCAAAACAATACAAGAGTGAAGGAATTACCTACACTTAGAACAAACTACAGAAACCAAAATTGACTTGAATTATGGAGATACTTTGTTACCCAGCTCACATGTAAGGGACTATAAAATACAGTCATGTAGTCTTGAGTTTGGTCCAGTAAAGCGTAGCAAATCTGTATGCATTAGCTCATTAAGGACTGGCATAACTTGCTTTCTCTTACTTTTCCGTCTATTTCAAACCTTATTTTGTGGTTACAATTTTATCATTGGAGCCCTAGTGATTCAACCTGAGATTTTGTCCACTATATTTATAGAAAAGTTGGTATTATCAAAGTATCTGCCAGGTCAGATGCAAATACCACGAGGTACATATAGCTGCATACTACGTTCCAAATTCAGTAAACTGACACGGCTGGAGCATTAAACCAAAAATTATATATTTTTGAAAGGACCAGATAAGGTAGGAGTGTAGTTTCGTACTTTTTGAAACATGATAGTAAAAAACATATTAGTTCTTTGTAGGGTGGCACGAGTGACACTCTTAGTTATGGCAGGCAAAAAACTTCCCGTTTTGCACAAGCAAATACTTCTTATACCATGTGCTTTTGTGTGAAAAGGGTCCATATCAAATTGCATGTAGAACTAAGGATCGCAAGTTCTTTGTATGCCAAACAGGCCAGCCAAAGGCAAATTGTTGGCGTTGGTGATCATGTTGTCTAATAAATTGAATACATGAAGAAAAATTTCACGATTTACATACATTGAGGTAAGGAGGATTTCCTTTTATGCCGAGTTCTATATGCTTCGACTGGATCTTGCAATAGAAGAGCTTTTTTGGTACATTCTGGGGAAGATCTATGTACATGTCCACCTCTTCTAGGGTTTGGTCCCATTCAAACACCTTCTGACCTGAATGAGCAAACAATTTACCATTTTTAGGTTAATGGCCAGTACTGGATCAATGCAACAGCAAATAGTTATAAGGGCAAAAAATAAATGCAACCCCCAACCCACCCCAAAAAAAAAAAAAAAAAAAAAACAGAGAGAGTAAATCCTGTAACCCTCTTTCTTTCCAATATATATCTCCCTCTTTAATTATACCAATTTTTTTTTATTAACCCTCTGATCTCCAGTTCTCTCTATTACCCTCTTCTCATTACTGATCCAACTCTTTTAGTTTGGCATTGAATTAAGATCTCTTTTTACCGTTGTGCACGAATTTATGCCTCTTCTCTGGTGCTAGCTTCTCCGCCATTTTTTCCTGCTCTTTGATTCTGATAAGAAGCTAAACCTGTTAGAATTGAATCGATTTCAGTAAAATAGAATAGAATGGAGTTGATTTAGAATTGACTTAATTTGATCGGAAGCAGTGTTGAGAGAAGAAGAAATTCATTTAGTTACTACCATTGCCTTGAAATGTTTATTAGGGTTTCACCACTACAGTTAAAATGGAGACCATTTTTGAATGTTAAAATCGGAAAGAAAAGGAGAGTAAAAAGAGAGGACTGCAAGCACAAATCGGAGGGAGCAGAGAACGCTTTTTCACCTTGGAAGAACTGAACGAAGACGGGGGCAAAAGGGTCTTTCGCCGCCTCCAATTCTCGTCCGTACGAAATCTCTTCCGATCAGGCGAGCAGCGTCAATCTCTTCTGTTTAGCGTTTGCGCCAAAAAAGATCAGTGTATATCAAGCGTCCTGATCCGCCGACAGATGAAATTTTAGATTTGATATTAGACCTCCGATCAAATTTTCTGATTGAATGCATCTATTTGATGTTTTTCTACGTGTAGAAGTCTAAATTTATTTAGACACGTACTTGCCACATATATTATCCACATGCAAATTGTATCATTTTTCTGATTGATCATGATTTATTTCTATTTTTTAAATGTCTTTTATGGAATTTTGAATTTATTTATAATTGAATGGTCATATCTTCGTTTCTTTCTATTTTTGTTATATTATTTACGGAATGTTATTTGTCATTTAATATGTCATTTTGTATGAGATTTTTTTTTTATGAAATATATCAAAAAGATAAAAAAAATGTCATTTTATATGTCATTTAATGAATGCTAACGTTATTTAAATGTTAATGTCATTTAATATGTCATTTGTGAAATGTTATTTGTCATTTAGTCTAATTTTTATTTATGAAAATATGTCAGTTTTGTATAAAAACAAATTTTCACAACATAACATGTCCCCGTTGTAACGCACGGGTACAATACTAGTATATATATACAGAGACAGCTAGCGTCCAAACGTTTGGACATAGGTCTATATCCAAACAACTCATTTTTGAGATTTCAAAGTCCAAACAGTTGATCTGAAGCACTCAACATGTTATTCATATTAAAACGTTCTTGGAAACTAAATTTTACATTTTTTGGAAATTCCCTATTTTGATATGAAAAAAAATAATAAAAAATTCATCAAAACAAGGATTTTCAAAAATTCTAGAAAAAATAGCAAAAAATTTTCAAAAAATGTAAAATTTAGTTTCCAAGCACATTTTAATATGGTAACATGTTAAGTGCTTCAGATCGACTTTTGGGAATATATATATGAGTAGAACTAGGGTGTTCCTAAGCTCACCAAGCCTCTCGTGAACTCAACTCTAAAATCTATCGAATTGACTTCACGACATTTCCAAACCGTTAGATGTTCAATCTATATTAAAATGTGCTTGGAGACCAAGTTTTTCATTTTTTAAAATTTTTTTACTATTTATTAAGCCGGTTTGAAAACTGCTGTTTTCCAATGGTGCATAATTTTAATAAAAACAGCGGTTTTCAAACCGGCTTAATAAATAGTAAAAAAATTCCAAAAAATATAAAATTTGGTCTCCAAACACATTTTAATATAGATTGAACATCTAACGGTTTGGAAATGTCGTTTGAAGTCAATTCGATAGGTTTTAGAGTTGAGTTCACAAGAAGCTTGGTGAGCTTAGGAACACCCTAGTTCTACTCTCTCTCTCTCTCTATATATATATATTTATTGATGTAACACTACAAGATAACCCGCAATAGACGAGAATATTTTTGTTCCATTTTAATAAAGTGGGGGACTGGGTCTAGAACACTCCCCCTCCATTTTTTTTTTAGGATCTGTTCGAATGTCACGGGATTACACGGGATATAATTTAATGGAAATGGGAACTCACTTTTGAAAAAGTGAAAACCCACATGTACGGGTACATACGGGATTGATTATAGGAAAATTATGATTTGAGTGTTCGGTTATACCGTGAAATTAGTTATGAGAAATTATATTCTTCTTTCTATAATATTTGATATTATATAATTTTTTTTATTAATAAATCATCAATAATGCAATTAAATAAATAGATTAAATAATAACATAATATTTCTTATCAATTATTATTTATAAAATATAAATATTTATATAATTAAATAAGAAGTAAAAAAGGTACATGCTGAAAATAAACATACTGGTACGATTTGTAATAGTTTTAGGATCTGGTACGGGCTCCAGCATTGACTGGTTATGTAAATTGTAAATATTAGATTGTAAAAGCTTTTTGTTTGGTTAAATGAAAACTGCCAGAAACCCCTCTGACCTTAAAAAAAAAAAAACATACCTGCACCGTGATATGTTGTATACATAATAACTATGTTTTAGATAGTACATGAGATTATATTCTAAGAAAAAAAAGAGAGAGAAAAGAGAGTTTAATACATGATAACTATGTTTTAGAGGTCCATGATTGATTATATTCTAAGCAAAATAAAAAAAGAGTAAAGAGAATAAACATACTAAACGGGTTAATTAGAAGTTACAGTACTTCCTGCTCAGGACAATAAACATATGATATTGTATGAAAACTTGAAAAGGGAAAAAAAAATGAAATAAAGAAGTTCTTCATTGATATAAAACATTATTCCAATTTCACAGCAAGGTGTTCCCAGTGCTAACCATAAGCAACCAACCTGTACCGGTACCAGTCAAAGTTTTTTGCTTAGGAAATTTAAGGATCGCTCATATTTCATTAATGATTATGGTTACAAAGATTTACCCATGGTTTACAAAAATTAAAATTTGAAAAGTTACTAAAAATAATTGAGCTTGAAAACTTGAAACAAAACAAATGAAAATCAAAATGAAAACCAAATAAAGTAAAACAAAGTGAAGTTCTTCATTGCACAATTTGGTGACTCCAGTCATATCCCTGCAGTTACATCTTCATGTATCCTCCTCTTCGTACCAGTATAGACATGTACCAATCCGGTACAGCAACTGAGCTCCATCTTTGTACTGAAAAATTTACCAGTAATGTTTGCCTACCCTGGCACATGCTAGCGTCCGCCCTGAGCCATATCAGATAGTACCGGTGCCGTACCGTTACTGTTCAATACTGTAGCCCTTTGGTGTAGCTCACAAAAACAGAAAAAAATGCACCAAACAAGGTTGAACCTTTGACAGGAAATTTTGCAAATTTTGTAATCAGTCTATTCTAAGGTGTAAATAAAAGCTTTGATCATCATTGTTGGTATAGAAATAAACTGGTGCATTATGATACACTAATAAACAAACCATGAATTATAACTACCCCTCAATACACATAGCATTATGATACCATTCAATCTGTAATAGGGGTAAATATGTTCATACTCTGCAATCTGATAACATAACATAACTACTGCAGTTATAAATGTAATCAAAATTATGCAATCTGCACTAAATAGTCAACAATAGTTCTATTTCAACTTAATTGCAAAAATACACTAGAGATGGAACTACTAGATCAGAAAAAGCACAAAATGATAACATGAGAAGCAAAGATATTTTAAGCAAATAAGTGTATATTCTAAATGACAAAGAAAGAGATAATTAGAGTTAACATACTCTCTACGCATATAGTAGCATTCAAGAGATTTTTCATTTTAAGCAAAATTAATAAAAACTTAAAAAGCAAAACCTAGGTCAATCAATTAGTAAGAAGTAAGAGGACAACAAAGCACCGAGAATTAAATCACTATAACATCACGAGTCGAATTCATTCTGAAGTTACTGGTATTTACAAGTACCAAAATTCTCAGAACTGGAACCATTTTCGTAAAAACACCAACAACCAACATAACTAAATTGATCAACATACAACAAAAAATCACACCAACAAAATTAGAAAACCAAAATCGTAAGACTGTACCTTCTCCAGACATGGTGAAAGTGAGATATCGAGAGCTATTTGAATTTACAGCAAAAACAAGGTATTTGATGCTTGAGGTTTTTCCGCTCGAGCTTGCCGCACAACGGTTTTCGTTCTCCCGCCGAAATCGATTGAGCGAAAGAGACTGAGGAGAGAGAGGAGAGAGCCAGCGCATCATTTGGGAACGAAAAAATTCAGTCCGAAACGATATTTTTTTTCCCACAATTTTACACTATCATCTGGGTAGAATTTGGGAAGAAATCACGGGAAGAAAATAGCCATACCAAGTTACCAACAGGCAAAGGGGTTATAATCCCGATGGCGGGCTCAAATTTCTTCAATTCCCATGGCTAAAATGAGCGTCCGAACTGGCCCTTATTTCCCAAATTTTATCAATCGAAAATAAATTAAAAAATATTTGTAAAGAGTATTATTTTGATGGAATTTCAAAATATAAGTAGAACGAATTGGTTTATTCCGTCCCGTTAGACAGAACGTGTCACTTTAACCCGTTTCACTAATCCATCTTCATTTGACTTAACCACCGGTAATCAAATTAACTGAACAGGAAAAAACCACGGACGGTATAGATCGTCCCGTCCAAGAAGCGAAAGAAAAAAAATTCACGGACGGGTTAATCTGTCCCGTCCGAGACCCAGCAAAATTCAATTCACGGACGTGGTTTTACAACAGTGAGTCCAGGGAGATCTGATACAAGCAATTGGATCACTGGAGATCAGATTACAAACAATTGGATTCACTGGAGATCAGATTACAATTGGAGATCATATTACAAAAAACACTGGCGATCAGATATCCAGGTAAAGCACTGGAGATGTATAAATTTTATACTATACATAAAGTCACCCAAATTTCAACCACTTCAATTTTATAGTTTTTTCTGCTCCAGGAACGGGACAATCCATAACGTTCCGACATTTTTTTTTCGTGGTCGGACGGGATCGAATTTACCGTCCTGGTTTTTTCCTGTTTTGATAATTTGATTAGCAGGGCGGAGGTGGATTAGGAACCAATAACTGGACGGGTTAAAATTTCACGTTCCGTGAGACGGAATAAACCAACCCGTTCTACATATATATGGTCCGCCAAAATGACCCCCTTAACGATATTTTTTTATTTTAATTTCGATTAATAAAAATTTCCGCCTTATTTCACAAACTGGGTCCAGAACATTCCCCCTCTTTAAAGTTGTCCTTGAGAACAGCACTCGAGAATCAAGTAAGCTCACAGACTAACATCATGTTTGATTGAAACATAACATATAATGTTATGCAACTATACCTTAAAATCATGCCATCGTAAATAATAAAAGACTGAAAAAAAATAATCATATCGTGCGTTAAAAAATAGAAGTAATGATAATAATAATAACAGTATAATTATAAATTTGTAATATATACATCAATCATAGACAATTACTACATTTTTTTTTTTATAAAAGGCTTTTCGCCCATTTCATTAGAGAAACTTGTCAGAACCAGTTACAGACAAAATGGGAGATGAAGTTGCACAATCAAATTTTCAAAATACAAAATACCAACCATATTGCATGCAAGTTGATAAAATGCAGTAGCTAACATATTTGTGCCTAGTAAAGTTTTGACAAACAAAAACAGTTAGGGCCCATTCGGAAAAATTACTGTTCACGTTGGAAAAAAAATTCATTCAGAGTGAATTTTTTTTTCCCACGTTAACAGTGAAAATTCAGTTCTATTTTTCCTATTCCCGTGCCCATTTCCTTGGGCCGAACAGGGCCTTACTATCTATTACAGACCATAAACACTGCATAAAGAAATTAAGTAGATGAGCCAGAATCCCCTGCATCCTCACTGGGAGGCTGGTATAGCACCAGTTGAGTGTCTTCAGGACTCCACACCTGCAGTGGTATAGCTTCAATATCATCAGGCAGCCATGCTGATACTAATTCTTTGGTTTCTCTTGATAATTCCAGTATTACTACATTCTTTTTCCAATTTATATTGTTTCAATCATTCAATTGACAATACTTTTTTGCTCCTCATCCTCGTAAGAAAAATAATATTATTAATTCATTATCATCGTTATCATTATTATTAGTGTGACAGTGGTAGTCAAATAAAACAAGAACGACGACAGTTATAGTAATAGTAATAGTAATAGCAATAGCAATACTAATAATAATAATTAATTAATGTCGAAATTGTGACAACAATAACAATAAAAAATAAAAACACAAAATAATATTAATAATCACGATATAATAGTAAAAAAAGTAATCATAAAGATATTTTATTTAAATAACAATATTTAAATAATAATACTTAAAGTATTATAACTGAATAATAATAAAATAATGATATTAGAAAACGTAATTGATAACAAGAATGATGATGATGATGATGACAATGATGGTGATGATAGTATAGTTTTATGATGATGATAATAATGATGACATTTTCAAAGTATTCCTTTTATTTTTCTCTCCTATTCAATTCAATTTTAAGGGACACTTTCAAATCTCCATTTGAAAGTAAAGGTATATTTATCAATTTAACTTTTACAATAACTAAATAATAAATTTTAGTTTTGATGAATTAAAGAGGACAGAAGAAAGACTATTTTTTTTTTGAGGGATGCTTCTATGGATACAAGAACCTATTTGTGAAATGAACATATTTTCATTTTCAAAGTTCAAACAGTCGATCCGATCGTTCAACATTATCTCCATATTAAAATGTACTTGGAGGTCAAATTTTACATTTTTTTGAATTTTTTTACTATTTATTAAGTATTTTACAAAACTAGTCAAATTCAGACCATTGAATTTTATAAAACACTTAATAAATAGTAAAAAAATTCAAAAAAATGTAAAATTTGACCTCCAAGTACATTTTAATATGGAGATAATGTTGAACGGTCGGATCGACTGTTTGAACTTTGAAAATGAAAATATATTCATTTTACAAATAGGTCCTTGTGTCCATAGAAGAATTTGCCTTTTTTTTTTAGTATATTGAATATTATCATATTTTGATTATTTTCACGAAGAAATAAGCTATTTCTAAAGTTTTATGGATACATTGGAAAATTTCCCTTATATTTTTGGTCCATCAAAGCCGCGAGAACTTAGCCGCAAACTATTTCGACGGTCCCCATTTTACCCTTTATTTTCTCAACCCCTCGTAAAACCCCAAGTTAGAGCCAGCTCGAAGCTCCGACAAGGCGGCCATGGAGAAGAAGAAAACGCAGAACGGAGGCTCCGACCCGTTAGCGATAATGGAAACATTAGGCGATTTCACGAGCAAGGAGAATTGGGACAATTTTTTCTCTCTCCGAGGCACCGGCGACTCTTTTGAGTGGTACTTAGTCATTTCACTAGAGTGAACCCTTGTGCGTCCAGATTTACTGGTACTGTTACAGTACCAGTACATTTTAGTCACAAAAGTAAGGTTAATCGCATGGTATAGTATGATGCTGTTTCGGGGATCGTGCAGTATTAATAATAATACCTGTACAAAATAAATACTACTCAATAGAGAAGCTTTAAACCGAATTCAGCACCAAGTGGCACATATTGCTGCCTTGACTGCACTACCTCTATTTTTTTAAATTAGAGAAAACAAAAGCCAATCAGGAAACTATAATAAAAGTAGATATCATATATGGTCCTGCTCTACTGGTACTGCCTTACTTGACATGAGTATCTCTGCTCTATTTATTGAACAGTGGTGTAATTTATTGAAAGGCTTGGCAAATTAAAAATTTACAGCTTGAACACGGCAATTTAGCCACAGTACACTGGTGACAGATAATATGAAAAAACCTGAGAAAAAGTTGCTTGCCAAGGCAACAGCATGCTACGGTGTTTGCAAATGGCAGCCCCGCGTTTCTCATACTTGGCTATTGCCATCAATTTTTAACACTGAGGAAAAATATCACCCTACTTTTATGTACGATAACTCACTTAAATCACATCATATGGGACCGAACCTCTTGTACTGATTTCAGTATCATCGACAAGGAGTAGAACTCAATAGCAGTACGAACAAATATGCTGGCATTAATGGAATGCAACTCTTCATTGCCGGTGTATCCAACTTTTATGGGTTCTATATAAGCAATAAAAAGGAAATGCTGGTGTTGAATCTTTGATTGATTAAAGTTGTCAGTGCTAGTTGCCAATACTAAAGAGTTGGGGTGAAATTTGCAAAGACAGCTAGTTTAATGTGATTTTACATTGTAGGTATGCTGACTGGCCAGAGCTGAAAGGACCGTTGCTGTCTCACCTCTCTGCTCCATCTGATTCAGTTTCAAGTATGGATCTGGTTGAGATCCTTGTACCTGGTTGTGGCAGCTCCCGTCTCTCGGAGTTTATTTATGATGCTGGGTTTCGCTGCATCACTAACGTGGATTTCTCGAAAGTTGTAATCTCTGACATGTTGCGGCGATACGTGCGGTCGCGGCCTGAGATGAAGTGGCGCATAATGGACATGACCAACCTCCAGGTAATAATACACTGTGCATGTGTTTTTGTCCATGCGTGCATGCTTTGAGCGTGAGTGTGTGTGTGAGAGAGAGGAGAGGGGTGCAGGGGGAATTAGGGCGGGATGGAGGTGGAATATCAGGCATCTTCACATGTGCACTTACAGTCAGACTTGTGCTTACAGCTACTCGTATGGCTAAATATATTAAAACCAAAATAATCTATAGAAAGGGAAATATCAGAGCAGCCCCATGCACTACCGGTACCATTTTGATTTAGGACAATTAACGGATGAGCTATTTAAGTTTTGGGTTTACCAGCCAAAATGTTCAGTACAGACTGGCATGTGATGATGCAGCTGCTGGCACCACCCAGCACAGTACCAGTTATTCATCTCTTGCTTTATGTTTCTTGTATTTTGCTTTTCTGTATAAACAAAGCGAACTAACAGTTCAGTTGTTTTTAATTGCATTTATACATTTTATTCTACCTATGTTTGTTGTTTTTTAATTAGTTTTCCGATGAGGTGTTTGACATAGTCCTTGACAAAGGAGGTTTGGATGCTTTAATGGAGCCTGAGGTTGGGACAGCTCTCGGGAGTAAATATATTAAAGAAGTAAATGCTTTTGTAGATCTTGCTGATACCTTATAGTAACTGTTGAAATCACATCCTTCACCTGATCTCTCTTTCTGACAATAAATAATATTTTTTTCAGGTGAAAAGGGTACTTAAGAATGGTGGGAAATTCATCTGCCTCACTTTGGCTGAGTCTCATGTTCTAGGTTAGTTTTATTTCCAATTAGCTAAATAATATGACATGACATTTTGCTATCAAGTTCGGTACAAGTACAGATGGTTTAGCCTCTTTGTTACTTGTTAGGTTCTAGAATTGTGAGTGAATTGAGTGTCCTGGGTCAATAGGCTCGTCTTTCTGTTTCTAATTTTGATTGTGCTTTACCAAAAAATACTTGAAATGATAATATCATGTGAGATTCTTTCACTGATTGAGTGTTAATTCAGTTTTATTAAAGTAAATTGTGGTATAGTTGACTGTGCAGTGACAATTCACATGATGTACTTTTAAGTTCTTTCCAGGTTCAACATTAAAGGATCTGATTCATTCCCTCTGGTACATTTTGTAGGTTTGCTTCTTCCTGAATTTAGGTTTGGTTGGGAGATGACTATCCAAGCCATACCAAACAAACCATCTTCTAAATCTAATTTCGAGACCTTTATGGTGGTAATAGTAAAGGGTAAATTCGCAACACCAACTCCAATTAAATCACTTTTCGATGATACGGCTCTTTCTTTCAGCACAAAGCAGGTGCAGTTTGGTTGTTTGATTAATTTATTTTGACATTTTGGAGATTGCTTCCTCCTGTTTGGGTTATCTTTATGTTGTTCCTTGGCTTGAACCATAGAAGAAAAAATCGGCCCATTTGAACCGGAATCGGCTGCCAGCGATCCGATTTTGGACCGAGTTCCTCAGTTTGCGATTTTTGAGTGAAAAAACAGTTCAAACCGGCCGAGTCACGCGATTCTTCACTGATTTCTCACCGTTTCTTCTAACATGGACCTATTATCGAAGTTTGAGACCGATTCTGCAAACCCTAGGTGGAGTTTGAAGGAGAAACACAGAATCAGAAAAAAATCGACAAACAGGAGAAGGTACGGGAGAGAGAAGGGGAAGCCTGGGAGAAGAAAGAAAAGATAGGGATGGGGAATGTAGGTCCCACGTGCCTCATTAAAACTTTTCTTTTTACAATTTCAAAATATTGTAAATCAGTCCATTTTCCCCATAATTCCCTTATTTTATGGGATGTTCAAATTGTTTTCGATTTTTTCTCCACTAAAAAGCAATATAATTATACCGAAGTAATTCTCAAAAATAAAATTATTGTGTATTAAATAGCATGGAAATTGCAAATTTCTTTCTGCACTTGATTTTTGTTAAACAAACTCTAATTTTTAATCGCGCTAGTTTTGTACTAAATTAATCACTATATATTACTTTTGATCAGTTGAGTTAATAGATATTCAAATATTTTTCCTCTAAAAAAAGATATTCATATATTTTGTTTATCGTGTTTAATTTTAAATTAACTAATTTTTTTGTTTATGTCTAAAAAGACACTATTTGCTCGTTAAATGTTATCTATTTTATTGAAACAAATACATTCAAACGTTCCCTAAAAATACTATTCACTTGTATTATATTGTATTAGTGAATTATTTGAGTGTAATCATTTGTCTAAATATAAATTGTTGATAAATCAATTTTTTCTTATTTTCTTAGTACGAAACAAGTTTCTGGCAAAAAAATCCAAGTTTCCGATCCGATTCAGCCGATTCCGATTCCACGGTCAAGTGACCGATTCCGATTCCGATTTTTCCTTCTATGGATTGAACCTTCTTAATTGCATAATTGAGGGTAAATTGGCGCAATTGTACAACTTGACGGAGTAAATTTGGGCTGGTTGCAGAATTGAGGGTAAATTCAGTCTTGATTTGGGCTTAATAGTGAATAATTGCTGGCTGGATTGAAATTTGTATGTATACAGGATTAAACTGTTAGTCTCAAGAAGCAATTCTATATTTTTCAGGTGAATGCAGTAGTAAATGCTGTTGAAAAGGAGAATAGCATCAGAATCCATTACTCGTCAGGTGAAGATGTGCTATTTTCTTTGAAGGATTTACAACTGGGGGCAAAAGGAGAATTGAAGGAGCTTATTCCCGGTCAAAGATTTCAGCTTATTCTTGGTGAAGAAGGAAATTCTCTATATTGTTACAAAGCAGTACTGTTGGATGCTAAGGCGCAATCTGAGCCATTCACGTACCACTGTGCCGTATTTATCGTCCCAAAGGTGAACACGTTGATACTTAAAAAATATTTTATGTATGCCCCTATTGTTTTTTTTAATACAATCTACACATACCTAAAGGGATTGGAAGTATCACACATACCCCTCTTTTCTTATATGTTCCTTAAAAGGATAGCAAATATCACACATACCTCTCTCATTTGAATTTTTTTAAATACCCAAACAACCCATATTTTTTCGTGATTTGTCGGAAACAAACTATGAGTAATTTGGGCATGTTTGGATAAATATGGGGATAAGTTTCACAGAATGCTATATGTTTTCACTTTTCAATGCTTACATTGATATTTTTGACATTTGGAAGGGTGGTACACATTAAAGGATGAGGATCCATTGACAGTAATTTAACTTGGCAATCTTGACAATTGTCAAACATAACTTTGAAAAGAAACAATTTTGCAGGCAATGATCTATACAATACATGTATCGTGCCTAACCTGTACAATACAAGCAGCGTGCCTAGAAATGATGAGATTTGCTGCATGCATCACCTGTTCATCGGATGATTTGAACTTTTTAATGATCTGAATTAATGGCCCCTGATGCATTATCAAACAATACTTGAACTGCACAAAATTTTATAGATTGGCTAACTATATAATCAGATAACACGCATAAACTTATTTTGTGGTTTCCAAGCTTTTGTGATTGATAAGAGAATTATTGTCAAGGTTGTGAAATAATTCCTTTGTCAAGAGAACTCGTCCCTACATTAAATCACACTATAAAATATTTATAACAAAACAATGTGAAAGACAACATGCATGCAGTCAATTAACAATAGGTACTATGGCAAATATGGTAAAAGCTAATTGATTGTTGGAAGGAAACAATTAGATTGTTAATTCTTGCTTAATAGAAAGGTTAACAACAAGTACGATATAAACTTTGCTGGAGGACTGCATTCTCATAGAATGCAGTCGTTAAGAGGGGTAAACATTGCGGTAAACATCATCTTTTCGAGGGGCAGACCTGAATTGTGGACTTAATGTCCCAAATTAGGAGAAATATTTCGATTAACTCATTGTGGTAATTTGCAACGGAAGTTTCTTGTGAACTTAAAGCACATTTGACACATCTGGTCTGCAAGGATATATATGCTAGTATGTTTTGTAGAGATGAACTTGTTATTGTTTCTTGTTCATAAGACTAGTTTAGAGATATGACTATGATTTGTTAGGTTTTCAGATTCGAGCTCATGAGTGGCTATTTTCCTCTGAGGAAGGACAATGGATGGTCGTGGAGAATTCAAAGGCTGCTCGCCTGATAATGGTACTTTATTAGCCTTGAAATTGAGGCGAAGGGTAATTTTAGGTTAATATATGACTATGGTTAATTGACTAAGTTTGGTTTACTGAATGCTCAGTTTAACAATTAAAGGTTGTTTGAGCTTGATTGAACTCCCTATCCATCTTACTTGCCATGCTGAGGACATAGGGTTAAGTTAGTGCCGAATTTATTCCCAAGTTAGTTATAACTGCTGAATTATTTAGATGACATTTGATTATGGAGACTTAATTGCTATTAAGGGTTTGAAGCTTAACTGTAGTTAATTTGGGTCTTACTTGCATCCTTATGATACACTTGGAATTTGGTCAACTGTTTTAAACTAGGCTAAAATCAAGCATAGTTGACACACATATGCACAACTATTGAACAAAGCTCAATTGCCCAATCAAAGGTTGTTGAGGATAATATGACCCGACTTTGGTGGGTTGCTGCTACCTTCTAATTGCGATTTTTTTCCCTCTATGGATTGATCAATTACACTTTATTAAAGCTTTATTTGTTGTACCCCAATTAGTGTTTAACCGTGCATACCCCAACTTGTTTGGGACTAAAGAAAAAAAAAAGTGTTTAACCGTGCCTAGTCAGTCAAATTTGTGAATATTAAAGGTGCTAAGGCTATTTGGTATCTTTTATACAAACAAGCGACTATTTTTGTTGGGTACACATATATACATCCACTTTTGCTAGTGTATGTGCTGAGAGGTTAAGAAACAGTCATGGTGACGTGCCATTTGTCATTTTAGGTTTTCTTGGATTCAAGACACATGCACGCTAGTATGAAACTTATCCAGGTATGCTTTTTTCAAGTATTGTTTCCAATTCACAAAGATTGGCACACTGAAACAGAGCCCTCTTTCTCTCACTTACAACGCATGCGGATATGTGCTCACATATATCTCTTTTTTCTCACATACACATCACACAAACAAGCACACTTGCACACGCTTACACAAACAAACGCACAATTCTTTGTTTCTCTCAGACATACCAATAGGGTATACATCCATAAATCTGTTCATGTACAGGTGTATACATTCTGTAGTGCTTAGTTTTATGGTTAATTAATTTCTTTTGAATTTTCAGTCCGATCTCTCTCCACTCGTTGTACATTTAGCTCCTGATAAAGTGGAAGATGAGTCTCTGATTCCGTATGCCTCTCTCTGTCCTCTCTTTATCCTATCTAGTTCTATTATGTACTGCAAAAGTCTAGTATAACTTCATATTCTATAACTTCCTCTTGATTAAACACATTTCATTATTAATTGATTTTGAGTTGTGGCAATTGTGAGAACTTAATTAAATACATTTTATTATGGCCTCAAAGCAGATGTCATCTGGTGAAACCCTTTTGATCGTTTAATAAATTTTTATTGGTTTGTATATGATTATTCGCTTTATGTACTTGTCTTTTTTTACTTTTGCATATGAATGTTTTTTAAGATATATGATGGCTGATGACGGTGTCAAGCAGAGAAACATTGTGCAAAAGGTACTATATTTTTGCTCTGTTTGAGATTTTGTAGTGTCATATATAAGAGTGAGGCTACGGTACTATGCATAGCACGGTTTGGTCCGTGCTACGGCTCAATATTTGAGTTTTCAATCCTAACGGTCGATCCGAACCGTTCAACATGATTATAAAATGAATATGTACTTGCAAACCAAATTTTACATTTTTTCGAATTTTTTTACTATTTTTTTAGATAGGTAGAAAATCACTTGATCTGAAAATTCTGGACCATCCAAAAACAGTGATTTTCTACCTATCTAAAAAAATAGTAAAAAATTCCAAAAAATGTAAAATTTGGTTTGCAAGTACATATTCATTTTATAATCATGTTGAACGGTTCGGATCGACCGTTAGGATTTTGAAAACTCAAATATTGAGCTGTAGCACGAACCAATCCGTGCTATGCATAGTACCGTAGCCTCACTCCATATATAATTTCATCATGAAGCAATAAAAGCTGTAACATTGGTTTTTCTCTGTTTGTTTATCTTGTTGTGTACTTTCTGTTTGTGAGAATATTAATCTCAAGGTTCTCACCTGATAGTCCGATATGTTATCGTATTGCACCAAAATTAACTCTCTGCTGCAATTATTGGTTAACCTCAATTGAATGCAATTTTGCCTTCATAATACCTCATTGTGCAATTATGCCTCAATTAATCCTCAATTTACTATAAGGTGTGAAGATGAACATGCAGGGCATACAAACTCAACACTGCACCCCCATAAAAAAAAAAAAAAACTCATCCAGAAAAAAATGTCTATTCCTGACCTACAGTTCAAATTAGGACCATAATGCATCTGCTGGTATATACATGTTTATACTACTGTGGTACTGCTACAAGAACCTTGCCAGCATCTGGTACTAAAGGTTTAATTTAGGAGACTTTTCTGTTATGTGTTAATTTTATGTCCTCATTTTGTTTGTTGTTTTCCCTTAATCAGGCTGTATCTCAAATTACTGGCCCTATAATAGTAGAAGACGTAGTTTATGAAAGCCCAGATGAAGAAAACAATAGCAGTTCAACTACTGAAGGTCCAGTGTACCGGCGCCTTGTTTTTGAGAGAAGTGCTGGTTTGGTACAGTCTGAGGCATTTTTAACTAGAGAAGGAAAAACAGAACAAGATAAAAGGGTTTTGCCTTCTGTTTCCAAAAAGAAGAAGGGCACCAAGAAAAATAACCTATGCCGAGCATCTGGTAAATTTTGACATCTTTTTTGCGTGTTTTTATTTAGTTGGAAAATTTGAGTTCGTTCGTATTGCAAAGCTTCTAATGGTAGTTTTCTCTATCCGATTGTCATTATATCTTTTACCTTTTGAATTTTACTTGAAGCATCTCGAGATGCTTTCTGAATATTATGAAATATATGCCAATGAGAAAAAAAATTTAATTTTATTTCGTGGTTTACTTTAATATGATGTCATGTAGTAAAACTTTGGAGGGTTCATCTTTCATGGATGCATGGGGCATTTTACTTAGCCTTGAGAACATTGAAAATGCCCCATGCTCCTACCCTCCCGTTTCATCCATGGAGAGGATTTCTGTATTTCATTTCTAGTAAATAGGAAACAACTGTGGATGTAGATTATTTTTTGCTGCTTAGTAAGATTTTCCATGTTCTTTAAGGGTGTGTATATATAATGCTTTGAGGTTTCAAAGGGGTATTGATAGAATTGACCTGTATCTTACTCTTGATTACATTTTTTTTCATTGCCAAAATAGATTCCACGAGCGATTTCAGGATCGATCATACCAGGCTAGCTAGCTCATACCATACTGGTATCCTTTCTGGATTTTCACTGATAGCCTCTTCTCTCAAGACAGCTGTTGAAGCCGGAGAAAAGGTGAGAATCACTAGTGATGTGTACCGTAGTACCATTCTTCGTTTTCAGTTTATGGTATCACCAACATCTGCATACATACTAGCTTTTAAGCTGATCTAGCATACTAAAACAAGAGCTACGATACAGGTTAAAGTCGTTATTGTCGGTCTAGGAGCTGGGCTTCTACCAATGTTTCTTCATGAATGCCTTCCTTTTCTTCAAATAGAGGTATGCTACTTTTGTATATAAATTTAATATTAGCATGCTTTTAGGTACAGGTGCCAATGTTCAGCTTGATGCCAATTTGATTAGAGACCTTGTCAGTACCATATATAAGTTCCAAGGTAGAAATGTCAACTCAAAAATTGCTGGCTGAGGGTATAGTCTTAATACATTCTTGTACATACTGGCATCTGGTCTCACTGGTAAAGCGTTGATAAGTAACCTTGGTTGACGCTACAAGTGATTTATTATTGAAACTCTTTGTTTGTTAAATTACTATGGCATACCAGTACTGTTACTGCACCTGTTCAGGTTCCAAACTTGTACATACCAGACTTACCAGTTGTAGTGGTATACTACTGTTTCTGGATGAAGTCATTACTTATTTTCTTGTGTGGTGCTAAATTTATCCAATATTTGTGTAGGAGTAATTTATATATTACCAAAATGGTAGATATAATTATTTAATACTTGTAACTAACTGTGGTACAATGAAGGTAATAGAGCTGGATCCTGTAGTTGTTGATTTGGCAAAAAAGCACTTTGGGTTTATTGAAGATCAGCAAATGAAGGTTTCTCTCTCTCTCTCCTCTCTTAAAATTTGCATATTCAAGGCATCAGGATAAATAAAGAAAGCTAAATGGCACACTGGTAGATATAAACCCTATCACAGCACGCCCATACCTGTTTCAAGCACTTGCTTTTACTTGCAAAAAATGTAATAAAAAGTAAGCCACCAGCAGGGGCCAGATTTTAACATAACTTTATGGAGCCCCAACTTTAGAATCAACTTTATGGAGCCACAACAAAAATTCTTGAATCGGATTTTTTTTTTTTTCTGTTTCCTGCTTTTTCAGGTACATATCGGGGACGGTGTCAAGTATGTTTTTGAATCTACAGAAAGAGAAAACGACAATAGTAAAGAGACCAGAATCCTTGTTATAGATGCAGACTCATCTGATCTAAGGTCTGAAATAACTTGCGAATCTTCTACAAGAGATTTTATTTTTGGATTCAGTAATCAGTACCCCATACCAATTGCATTAAGCATGCCAACCACCAAGTATTACATGACATATTTCATTAATGTTTCAGTCTGTACCATGCTAGTTAGATCCACTATACCGATTTATATTGGTATTCGTTATTTTATATGTTTTTGTTTCTTCCTAAATTATTATTATTTTCAGTTAATTTGTCTTTTTTCTCCTATCAGCTCGGGGTTAACATGCCCCCATCCAAATTTTGTAGAGGAAGTGTTTCTGAAGTCAGCAAAAGAATTTCTCTCTCAAGGGGGTCTTTTTGTAACTAATCTAGTCTCGAGGTCAGCAGCTGTCCGAGAAACTGTTATTTCTCACATGAAAGAGGTAAGAAATAGCATAGTTCTATCTCAATTTATTATTTATTTGGGGGTTGGTGGTCGGGTTGTGTGTGTGTTGGGGAAGGGGGGGGGGGGGGGGGGGGGGGGGGGTCGGGGAATTTTCAAAGCAGTACATAGTGTGATTTGAGGTTTTGTAGGACTGCAACTGACAACATGCCTTTTTTATTATTATTATTATTTCAGGTCTTTGATCACTTATTTTCACTTCAGCTAGAGGAAGAAGTCAATGAAGTCCTATTTGCATGCACTAACAAAACAAAAATCGAAACCGAAAAATCTATAGATCTTGAAAAGTTAATGAAGTTTCGTGTGGAGGGTATAGAAGCAAGCGTTTCTACCCGAATCCAAAGGCTGAAATGATAGATGTACTTTCTGCTTTCATGGAATTATGTGACTTTATGTAGCCTATTTTTGTTATTTAATACATTATAAATTTACAAAACAAGAGTTTATGCGATGTTAGGATTTTAGAGCATACTTTGTCTTTAGATAGTCTTCTGTTCCATTTTGATAATTCTGAATTATCATGATAAGATGATTCAGATTTTAGTACGAAGGTCAAACTATTTTAGAACATAATACGGGAAGTCAAGTACATTTTAGCTAGTTTTGTATTTTCAACATCTTGTTTTAGCTTTATTAGGAAAGAAACATAGGGTATTAGAGTGGGAAAAATGGCACGCCGGAGTCGGCTCTGTCACGGAACGGCACGGTACGCGTGTCAGTTACGTGTCGTGACTCGTGTGTCCTGTGTCGTGATCATTTGCGTACCGTTCATTTTTTGAAACTTTGGCACGGCACGGCACGTGAAAGATTTAGTCACGACATGACACGTAGTCACGCGAGTCATGTGTAATTATGACTATTAGATATTGATTTAATGGTGAATTTTGAATAAACTAACCTAAATTATGATTAAATGGTCACACGAGTCACGTATGGTCACGGCATGTTTAGACACGGCATGACTCACGTGGTGTGACCATTCGTGTGCCGTGACTATCTCTTGACATTTTGGTCACGCCACGGCACGGCACGTGAAAAATTAACTTGGTCACGGCACGACACGGCACGAGATCAAAATCACGGTATGTTAGTCACGTCATGTCACGGCATGTTTTGTTCACTCTAGGTGTATTGTTTTATATAGGCTAAATTTATCTGATAACATTATGTCATGCCATACTTAATAGTGGGCATATGGTCAAAATATATTATTGCTTCTGTTGTTGATACAGTACATGTCGGTTTTGTTATTGGCCAGGTCAATTTTCAGATAAAAAGGTATTGTGATTTGTCTGACCTTAATCAAGACAAGAAGTGCGTTATGCTTGTAAAACTCTTTGCTTCTAACTATTATGTCATGTCTTTTCTAATTCTATCCAAGCATGTCTCCAAACCTTTTTTTTCCTGTCTTTGCCAATTCAACGCGTTTAAGAGACAACAGTAAAGGTAAAAGAATCTTTGTTTCCCAAACTTTTGGCAAGGAGACAAGTGTAAAATTGTAAAGTCAATGAAGATATGTTGTACTCGATAAATAAATGAAACAATCCTTTTCGTTGCGCATTTCAGTCAAGTAAGACCCAGTCAATGAACTATTAAAAATGACTCAGTCTATTAACTTCTACTCATTCTCATTGTTGATTGTTGGACTACGGTGTTTTGGAAAGTAAAACGGATGTTTTATTTTCTACTCTTATTTTCAGTTTCAAAGTTCAAACAGTCAATCCGAATCTTTCAATATAATCTTCATATTAAATTGTATTTGGCGACCAAATTTTACATTTTGTTTAATTCTTTTATTATTTTTTAGAATTTTTGAAAATTATTGTTTTTTTATTAATTTTTTGAAAAGTTCGAATCGACTGTTTGAATTTTAAAAATATAAATATGAACAGAAAGTAAACAACTTCCTTACTTCCCGAACACCGTAGCCAAACTATTATTATTATTATTATTATTATTATTATTATTATTATTATTATTATTATTATTATTATTATTATTAACTTGGTTTAAGTAACCGTCCATAAATAGACAGTTCTTTAACTTGGTAAATCTGATTTCATTGATCTGTTTTATATAGACATTGTACAGCGCATTACAAGTGTAACTAATTCTTAACACAGTTAACAGATAGCAGTTACAGTAATCTAACAGAAAGTAGTTAGTAGTTACAGCTTTAACTATTGATTTGACTTTAATCCAATACTGAGTCTATTAACTAGCGCGAAAACAACGAAATAGAAGCGTGAAAGAGATCGTTGGACTTGGGCACGCTTGCTTCCGTTGGCTTGACTAGGTCTAACTTTAATCCTACAACACAGATTCTGGTTCTCTGCGGCGGATACGGATAATAACTTGGTGTAACGACTCACGGTCCAGGTCCCAGGCATCAGTTGGTGCCTACTCGGAAGCGGGGCGCGCTTAATATCTGCTCGAAATTGTCTGATTTGTTTCATAATTTGTGTGTGCCACTTCAATATTCATGAGACGAATCAGATGGTTATGAGTCGTTACACCAAGTTACAATATGTATCTTGGTGCATGATTTATACTTATCAAAAACAAAATTATAGAAAAAGGCCAGGTGTATTGTATTGGTTGATATTTGTTCTCGGATTAATCTATTATTTAAAGATAGTCCCAATGAAGAAAGTGAGATGCCATGTTTTTCAAGTTTAGACAATACCAAATCAAGATTGAATAGAATTTTTTTTTTTTTGTATTTATATATTACTAGTATCGTGCCCGTGCGTTGCAACGGGAATATTATAAGATTGAACGCACCGGGAATATTATAAGATTGAATAGAATATGAAAAGACTTTTTTTTATTGACATTTCATCTAGAATTAAAAAAAAATATATAAATAAAAATAAAAAACACAAATGACAAAAAAAAAATGGAGAGATAAATAATAAATAACAGTAAATGAAACAACAACAAATGAAAAAAAAAATGGATCAAATATAACATGAAAAAAATCTTGAAGTATCATTGCTAGTGTGATTCTCTTCGATGTAGTCCAACATTTCTGAAAATGAACAAAAAAAATATGAAAAATAGATTATAGTTGCTCCAATTGAAAAAATATAATAAAATTAGAAAAACAATATTTCTATTCTTGATTTTCTCGATTCCAGGTGTGGAGTGATTTGTATAGAAACAACTCCAATAAAATATATTCTAGATTTTTCTATTATGCCGTTGGGATCTATATAGAAACAAACAAAGAAAAATATGAAACAAAGAAAAAATTTATTTTGATTTTCTGTCATGATAATTTGTATAGAAACAAATGAGATATAGGAAACCAAAAATAAGGAAACGAAGAAGTTGCTAAACGTAGGAGAAATAAGGAAAAAAAATGTCGCTACAAGGCAGTATATTCAATTTTAATTGTAATATATTGTGTGACTGTACGTGTAGCGAATATGTTTTTAACTAAATATAGACTTCTACACTTAAAAAAGATGCATTTAATCAAAACAAGACAAATTATTTGATTAGAGGGTTGAGATTGAATATGAAATTTCATCTTTCAATCATAGTCGTTGGCGGATCGGACACCCAATGTGCTTAATAATGGAATGGAGATATACATCTTCTACTTGATTAATGGATTCGCTATTAAATTTTTTCATTTTCATAACAACTAAATCGATAGTCAAAATTGAAAAGGCCAGCCATTGACTCGGATGGATTCCAGCTGGATCATTGATATTTTTTGGTGTCAAATTGGATACAAGTCAGCTATTGCATTGTTTGTTTGTCCCACGGCTTGTCAAAGTCACAACTCTACAACTGTGTATGTTGTTTTGTGTGTGGGGGGGGGGGGGGGGGGGGGGGGGGGGGGGGGGTGGGCGGTGCACCGTGTAGAATGAGATATGCATTGCGTGTTATAACCTAAATAATTTTGGTGGTGGGGTGGGGGTCAAGATCTCCTAAAATAACTGAAAAAAACAGTAAAGAGATGTTTTTACTTGTTATAACCTAAATAATTAGAGATATAGATAATCTTAACAAGAGTAGATGTTGTTTATATTTTTATTTTCAAAATTCAAATGTTACCTGAACCTTCCAACACAATCTTCATATTAAAATGTGCTTAGAGATCATAATTTATATATATTTTTTTATTTTTCTTACTATTTTTTAGATTTTTTTTAAATTACTGGTTTTTATTCTGAAAAACAGTAATTTTCAAAAATTCTAAAATAATAATAAATTTAAAAAAATATATATATAAAATTTGATCTTCAAACACATTTTAATATGAGATCATATTGAAAGATTCAGATTAATTGTTTGAACTTTGAAAATAAAAATATGTTACATCTAATAATTTTATTTTGACATATAAATTTTAAAAAAATTATTAGTGAACTAAAAAGTGAAAGCACCGCGAAGACAAAAAGAATGAAAACATTAGAATCCTTCTCTTGTTTTAAGTTTACTAGTTGAATAATATTTTTTTGATATTATTCTTTAATTTAACAAAGGAGCCTTATTAATAAATAAAATCAAGAAGATTTGGATAAGCGATCTTATGATGTCATTCAATTTGATTCCCTTTCGTCACTTGTGGGCCACTCTTTTTGTGTGGTTGTTGATTAGTAGCCTTTTGGAATCTATCAATGCTCTAACTCTGAAAATTATTTTAAAATCCATTTTTAAATTGAAAAGATGCCACCCCTGGTTCATGGATCAGGTATAAAAAATTATTAAATTATCATAGGTACACCGTACATCTGAGTCTGACCTAACTTTTTCTTTTAAAAAAAATGTTTGTTTTGGTTTAAATGAGTATGAATTTCAGTTGACAGAGAGATTTATTTTGATTAAAGCGATGTATAAATTATCATTTATCATTAAAACAGTACAGTTCTTGACTAGCTAAAAAAAATGATAGCTGGTAAAAACTATTTTACAGTGAAATAACAGAGCGAAGTGTTGATTGATTAATATTTAACTCTATGACAGCATTTATCTATACTACGCATTGATGCATTCTGAGCCGTCTGATTTGCAGGGATTGAAATCTGTTTCTATTTTTGAGAATAGGAGCACCCTCCTCTTCCTCTTTTCTCTCTCTTCAAAAGAGAGAGAATGAGATCCGCTATTCTAAAAAAGTGGGGTTTACTGGAGTTATTGAGGAGCAGCGGTTTAAGTATTCTATATAAACACTTAATTCAATAGTATAAGTACTTTGTGCGTTTGGATGCAATCCTGAGAATAGCAAGAATAGCGCTAACTTTGGGTTAGCGCTATTCCATTGTTTGAATGGGTTAGCAATAACAGTGCTAACCTCAGAAATAATTCTATTCTTAGAGATCCAAACGTAGAATAGTGAAGAAGAATAGTCACTAATTCAAGTACAGTACTAACTCTATATTATTTTTGACGATCTAAACGCACCCTTAAGAAAATAAAGGTGCTCATTAAAAAAAAGAAAAAAAAAGCAAATTTAAATCCATTTGCACAGGATGAGTCAACTGATTTGATCTGAGCTGCAACTTGTCAATTTAGCTGTGTACGGATCTGAACCCCATGTTAGGCCCTGTTCAATACTTGAATTTGAATAGTGGTTATTAGCTGGCTCTTGTTGGGACCTGTAGTTGACATTTGACTTTATTTGGATTGGGTGCAAAATTTACAATACATGTTTAAATTAGCATGTACTATCCGTACAATCTAATTAAATTAGGTGGTTTATAATACTTCAGCGAATTCATTGCACCTAAAGTAACTCAAATTTTGAAGAGTGCAATAAAGATGTATAATACAGATCTCAAGTACATTTTATATGGATAATATGTTGAATGGTTCGGATCAATTATTTAGAAAATAGAGATATATATTCATAGTACAGACCAAAGTGCGTTATGCATAACACCATAGCCTCAATCAATTTTGAATTTAGATTCGGACCGTCCAATCTACTCTGGCACAAGTATTAAAGAGACCCTGTGCATTTCACCTGAATCAAATTGGTCCGGATTATGATCAAGCGGTCCGGATCTAAATTCAAAATTTAAGTTACTTCATAAGACCCGGACTCTACTTTAGACAGTCCGGGTGTGTTTGGATAGCTCCGAAATAACAAAAAGTAGATCATTATTCCGTGTTTGAGTGAAAAAGTAGATGTTATGAACTATTGGATTAGTTTGGGTTAGTTCACTATTCCGTTATTCTATTGATTTATTACGCTAACGGTTTTTTCGAATTTTAAATTAGCTGCTAACTTTGCTATTATATTGATTCAAAATATCTTAGTTTTGAATGGTTTAGAACATGTATTACCCATGTAAAGCAGAAAATACATGCTAATCAATTAAAAGAATGTAAAAAATGCATACAATAGTCAGTTCTTAGTTTCTATGAAAATACTGTAATTGCTTCTTTCTTGCTAGTTTAACATGGCATTAGTTGGATAAAATTAATGAAATGGTCGATCTCTTTGGGCATATTTTGAAGGAATAGGAGGACAAAACTAGAAAATATTTTAAAGAGCTAACTGAGAGCATGGGACTCTCGTATTTGAGATTTTTGCTGGGTATATATGAAATTGTGCTTTTGGTTAAATAATTGTTGTTTATTCCACTGTTTGAAGGGTTCAAACAAAAAAATTCGCTTCTTTTGTGAAGTCTACCTTATCAGTTATCGCATCAAAAAGACGAGATTTTCTTCTCTTTTTTACCCGAATTTACGAGGATAAACAATAATATATGGCAAATTCTTCTATGGACACAAGGACCTATTTGTAAAATGAGTCCTATTTTCATTTTCAAAGTTCAAACAGTCGATCCGACCGTTCAACATTATCTCCATATTAAAATGTACTTGGAGGTCAAATTTTACATTTTTTTGAATTTTTTTTACTATTTATTAAGTATTTTACAAAATTCAATGGTCTGAATTTGACTAGTTTTTGTAAAATACTTAATAAATAGTAAAAAATTCAAAAAAAATGTAAAATTTGACCTCCAAGTACATTTTAATATGGAGATAATGTTGAACGGTCGGATCGACTGTTTGAACTTTGAAAATGAAAATATGACTCATTTTACAAATAGGTCCTTGTGTCCATAGAAGCATCTCTCATAATATATAGACTATTTCTGCTGGTTTTGATTTTACACAGCTTGAAATGCAGTACCAATTGATTAAAAACAGTCGAAAAAATTCATAACAGTTTGGTTGCCGCCAACGACTAATCGGCCGATTAACCGGTCTAAACTGCCGTTTTTTACAACACTAATTTTGAGCATCTTCTGAAGGAATAGGAGGAAAAATTATTTTGGAGGCCTCAATGAAAGTATGATACTAGGTTTTGTTGGGGTATATATGAAATTGTGGTGTTGATTGAAGTACTAGAAGTAATAATGGGTCAGTTGTTCTGTAGTTTGAAGGGTTCAAACAAATATACTATGGCGCTCGTCAACGGTCTCTTTTATTTTATTTTTTCTTTTTCTTCCATCTCCCCTGACAAGTCACCTTATCACCTCAAAGTCAAGACTTGTTTCCTCCATAAAAGAGACGAGTGCAGAGGCGAAGGAGATATCTTTTCAAGCTCCTTTAAGAGGAACCAACAAAAGTGATTTAACGGAAGATATTGATGGCGGTTAGCACCTTTTTTATTTTATTTTTTGTTTACTTTGAACTTCGTTTCTCTTTGAATTCATTAATTTAGTGTTACTTCTGGCTAATTTTAAGTCTTGAGTGGTGCATTTTAAGCTTCATTTTGCACAATTTAGGATAAATTAGCCATTAATTGCATATCCTGATTTGAAACCCATACAGGTATTTGACCTAATCAAACTGTATAATATAATATGGTAAACCAACTAATGCAAATTTATTTTATTTCATAATTATTTTCACTTACATTGTTCCTAAATATTCAACCAAACAATAGCTAACAACTCATCTTTTTTTTAATATCAGCAATCTTACATCCCTCCATTTCCCAACAGCAATGCATCAGCTGACACACCCTATACACAAGTCTTTGAAAAGGCTCGGATCCAAAGAAAATCAGGCGGTGCACCCGAACCTGTTTCAGCAAACCCCAAAACCCCACCGAACCCGAGATATCGTGAACCCGACCCCCATCGTGTTACTGCAAGTCCATTACACCAGAGCTATTTGCCAGGTGGAAAATCTCCACTTCACCACCAAGGGAGCAGTGGGAGTGGTTCACGTGGCAGTGGCAGTGGCAGTAGCAGATCGGGTAGTTCACATAAACCCGTTAACCCGAATTATCCGAGCCACCCGAGCCCGAAGCCCTCTGACTCTAGGAATGGTGGAAAGGGGAGGTCACATGAGGGTCAAATTGGGTATGGTACACCAGGGAGACAAACTCCAAATAGAGCACAGAAGAAGCCTGCAGAACAGGTAATTGATGGCATTATAAACCATTATAATTTGAGGATTGCGGAACCAGGTACCAGTACCACTCACAACGATAACCATTATAATTTGAGGGTTGCGGTACCAGGTACTAGTACAGCACCCGTTGTGATCAGTATTATTGCATGAAGATCGGTAATATATGCCCTTATTGACACCTACTTACTTGAAATATGTTGTTACCAGATAGCAGGGAAGAAACCTTGCAGGTTATATGACCAGTAATCAGCTGGTTGTCTGGTACAGTCACGATAACTATGTATTGCTGGTATTTATATATTTTATTTCTGGTTCAGTATGATCTGGTGCCTCCATTTCCATCAGATGGTAAGGAGACAAACTACACTGAGGTGTTTTCACGGATCCGCAAAGATAATGATCCTTCTACACCTCCATCAATGGTACCTTATACTCCAGAGCGTGATCAGAGCTCCAAATTAAAGGTACGGTTTTAATCTGTACCCTTATGTACTGATACTGTTCCAATGAGAACTGGAGCCAATACCTCAATTTTTTACACAACAACAATTTAGTATACAATTCAGTGACTGGTACATTGCCTTGTGCGTCTCAATGCATGAGCTGGCCAGTCCAGTAGCAAACTGATACTTGTGCAAACTCTCTAGCTAGGTTTATATTAATTTTAATAACACTGCAACTAAACACCAGCATTACCGCAAACAAATAAGAACGGAGAAATAAATCTAACTCTTTTTATTGTTTGTTGCAGAGATGTTCATGCTTTGGGTTGTGAACCGCATTAAATCAAAAACCTCTGAGTAAGGCGGGCCACTCTTATAGAGGAAATTTATTCTTAGTTCTCTCTTATAGAGTGCTCATAAGCCACTTGTATTTTTAATTAGTTATTTTTTGTGTGAGTATTTAGAAATTTTCCCGTTCCCTTTTTTTTCCAGTCGAGATGCTTTGATGCTTACCAGAATCTAAAAAGGCCGTTATAAATTCCAATGTTGAATTATTGTAAATTGTAATGAAGAAATAATTAATTAGCATTCTTTGATAGCTCTTATTCCCAAATTCTATTACCATTACTTACATTTATAAGGTCATCATGAAAAAATGACAGAATTCCGAATAATATTATGAAACTTCATGATCCTAAAGATCCCACAAAATATATTTATAATAATATGGAAAGAAAATCTATCTCAAGAGATGACAACCTTTCAATAGCATCATCAGAACATTCACATTCACATACACAAAAGGACCGGATAACTTGTACAGGAACAGTAGAAGAATCTAAAAATGAATAAATAAATAGAGGATGATAATGCAACGAAAACGACAGCAGCAATAAACAAAAGAATTTTGGAAAACATCTCAATTTTCTCACTGGTAAACCGACAGCTTCTGGACCTCACTGGCCTCCTTTTTCAAATCATATCTTGGCATTGGTAAAGCGACAGGATCACATGTGCATTGAACTAAACCAAAATTGATGGACGCTGTAATGGATACTCTTTCAATTATATCAGTTAATCAATTAAATTTATTAATATGAGAGAACAACTGCAGACTTAACAGAGTGGCGCGAGCCCTATGTTCAATTCTCGTGAAAAAACATCTAAAAAATGCTGAACATACCAAAGTCCTTTATAAAAAAAAATATATAATTTGGTATGCAAGTACATTTCGTATTGAATACTAGATGGTTAAAGTATGGTTGTATGAATAATGTGCCTCTGTAGGTATTAATGTTAGTTTTGAGCAGTCAAGTATTCGTGTTGGATAACATATATAGCAATCTAGCTTGTAAATATTAATAGTTGATAATGTAAATATAAATTATTCATTAACAACTAATTATATACAGAGGTGTTGCCTATGGAGTATGGACACATATTAAGCAGGGTCAATTTCGTCTGGATTAGGCTTTAAAGATGGTTTCGGCCCATCTGTATTATTTTGGGCTTATTCAAGTTAGTAGGTCACTGGTCTTTTACTGATCTATACATTTGCTTCTTGTTTTCTATCTTTATTTTTTTAATAATTTGAGATGATAGGATAAAATAGGATGTGTAGATAACGCTTCTAGCAACATGTAATGGGAGAATGACCATTACATCTAAACAGAAAGCCGCACGAATATTAAAGAGATGTCGTGCATTCACCTCCGTCCAGTTGGTCCGGATTCTGATCGGACGGTCCTGATCTAAACAGAAATATTTTGTTACCTCAGACGAATGTACTCGTTAGTACAGTATTCGACTCTCAAAAATAGGCGGGGAAAAGGAACACCGCACAGTGTTGGTGTCTCGTCTCAAGTGCTAGTGGCAATGGCAGAAACCCTGACCCCAGCATCAACCGAGGGTTTAGCAGATCGGGAGGGGATTGATCTGAAGACGATTCGAAGGTATTTTCTAGCTTTACTTTTGCACCGTGCTGATTCGGTTGTACCCTCCGGTAACCTAATTAATCTTTCACCTCTACAGCCGAATCGAAGAAATATCAAAAGAAATTAAAGATGGATTTGAACCGATTGATTCGTCGACCATGGATCCCGACAAGTTATTGGAAGATTGTATATCTGAATATCGGGTAATAATAAGTTCTATGAGAAATTTATTCTTTTGCTATAACAGCCAAAGCCTTTTCCACTAGGACAAATTTGTTGAAAGGGATAGCCTAATTTTATTCCAAGAAACTTTTGCTTTTTGCCAAATCCTCAGAGAAATGGTGCCTAGCACTCCAATTCTCCCAGCCTGATGAGTTTGTGTCGCTTTCCTAATTTTTTTCTTTTCTCTTTTTGGTCCAACTTCAACTAATATATTTTATTAATTAGAAGGAGAGTATACATTTGGAATGTACAGGGAGAAATGGTGAAATTTTGATAGGACTTTCTAACAGGATGCCCAAATTCTGGCGTATGAGAGTGTTAATAAACTTTCTTTGCAAAAAAAAAAAAAAGGAAAAAGGAAAAGCATATTGATAGCTTCCAATTAAACAGAAGGCACTGAAAGTTGCTTTTGGTGTCAGAAAGGTAGAAAATTGCTGATTACTAAATACAGTTTTCTTTCATGTCTGAAATTTCCAGGAAATTATGAAGAGGCTAAAGAGTCAGGAATCAGATGTTCCTGTTCTTGCTGAGGAGGGTTTAGGCAAGTCAACTCCCCCTTTGCAAAAGAAAAAGAGGCTTAAAAGGAAATAAAATAAACACCATTATGCTCTATTTGCTTAAATTTAAAATTTTTGTCTATGGACTATCTAGTTTTATGGTATCTTTAAAAGCCTTCTAAAAGGTTGGAAAACTTCAAAACTTGGCAAAATGACTATGGGACCATAACCCCACTAGATTGTTAATTATTCAGACTGTACTACACTGGTGCCATTGAGCTGTTGTATGCCAGCTGATTTGATACTCTGAAGTGGAAATATTGAGGAGTAATGCATCCTTTTTCTTTGCAATTCCAGGTTCATACTTTGATAGCTTGACAAAGGAGATAAAATCAGTCGAAGAAGAAAACACAAAAATAGACCTAGAAATTGACCGTCTCATGGATACCTTTGCTACTGGTAAAATTCAAGCTTCCACCAGGCATCAATGAGTCTATGGAATACTAGAGATAACTGGTATTAAAGCAGTACCGGTTGGATAGAGACCAGATTGCCCTATTATCTCTCTTTTGCCTCAACCATTTAAGTCACAATAAAAAATATATCCAGAAAATGACCACCATACTGTTAAAATCATAGCTAATATATCTCCAGGTCCAAAGTTCCTACTTTGGTGGTAACATTCCCGGTAATTTCCTTTCTCTTATTTTTTAGTACTTTATTTTCTTAACAGATGCAAGAAGAATGGAAATGGACCTTGAAGAGTGTGATTATTTGCTCAAGTATGCCGGGAATGTAGGTTCTTGCTTCACTCTGTTTGTTAATTATCCGTCTCTTAGTTTGTTACGTCAACTAAGGATTAGTATACTGGATACTGATTATGTGTGTCATATCCTGTTATGTGATTAGATTTAATATGTTGTGAAGGTGTTACCATAAAAACTTGGAGGAAACAAATGCTTCTAGAAACATGTGTTAAAGTTTTTCTCCTGTGTAAATTGAATGTTTTATTTCTGATGGTATAGAACCGACCTGTACAACCAGTTAATGGATTAGATTTTTTATTTGTTTTTGTTACTTCTTTAAAGAAATCCTATTATTGATGCTCAACACTTCAAGTCATCTTTTGTAGGGTGGCCAATCAGGTAAACTGAATTCAAGTCGAGTTTCCACCTTTCAACATCAAGAGTTTGAGATACTGGAACTCGATCGACAAATCGAGGAGTCCCAATCGAGGCTTAAAATCATGCAAGACCTTGACAATGGCTTGACACGGTATCAGCTCATGCCAATTTAGGCAATATACAGAAATTTTCTTAAAAAGCCCCTAATTAGAAGAGAAATTTCTTTCCCTTTAATCATGAAGAGGATTTTCTGTTCATAAATATAAAGCTCTATTAAAACTTTAATTGGTTTCCTTTTGCACAGATAAAAGTTGGTTGGTCTTGAGATTGTTTTACAGTTTACACTGCAGGCCAGAACCTAGTCTATGAAATGGCAAGATAATTTTGAGAGTTTTAAATTTGATAATGCATTGAGAATAGTAGATTTAAAGAGCTCAAATATATTTTAAATAATGGTTTTCTTTTCATTTCTCGTAAATAAACAGCGTGAAGAGAGAAGCAATTGCATTAATATCAAATTAACAGGACTTCTTGTAAATTCTCCCCTTTTCATTTGCTGCAATTTTATTGCTAAACATCAAGATGAGATCAAGTGACTCTTAGAAGGCCCCACAAAAATTTGTACTGTGCAGGTTTGGTCCTGTTCTGGCATGTTGTACCGCCAGTATTTTTTACTGTCTAAAATTGCTTCTCTTGGTCAGTGCCTTAGTTTGTTTAGTTGTTCCTTACTATGTACCCTTGTCAGTTTGGAAACTATAATCCTTGTAGATTGTGACTGCTCTTTTCATCTTTGTTCATGTTGCCAGTTTGTTTATGTATTTGATAATTTTTATGTTGTTGCAGTGTTGACACACTAGCAGAAGCCAGCTCCTTGCTATCTGATATGAAGGTACTCGAGGTGAATGACAATTCCATAAGGCTTTTCATTACTGGGCCCACCTTTACCTCAGATCTGCTACTTATGGGTCAAAAGCTGGATTTCAGTATAGAAAAGCCCATTAATACTGATCATGAGTTGTTAATAGAATTTGCTGAAGGAAACATGGAGCTAAAGAAGATGGAGGTAAATCTTTTTTACTATGTAGAAATCGTGCCACTTATGCTGGGTACAGTTATTCTGGTGCTTGGGTCATGACATGATATTTTCTGCAGTATCCTGGAACTTTAATTAGTGCATTCTGGAAGTGGTACCCACTGAAGAGTAGCGGTTATGTAGTTTTGTATTGATACCTTTTTCGGTCCAGGATACTGATCGAGGTCTGTGAAAACCATTTTAAGAATTGTACCAGCTTTAAACACTGGAGCAATAATGCCACAGTTCATTACTGGTTTCTTTTTTATTTGTATATCTATAAACCTGAATTAGTTATTAGCCTGATTTTGTTGCTTCATTATTTCTTTCTTTGTTTTGACCTGAAGGCACCGAAAGATGGAGCTTTTTAGTTTTTTGGTCTTCATGGAGCATTTTTTTTTTTTTTTTTACATCTTCCAGATATTTCCTGATGATGTGTCATTAAATGAAACATTTGACATGCTCAAGTCCTCATGCCGGTATGTTCTTTCTAACAAATGAAATCCGTGCAAGTTCAGAACTGGTTATGTATGTTACGAAACTGTCTTAGCAAATTATTCGAACATCTATCAAGCTTTATGGAAAGCTAAATTAATTAAACAGATGTTATGATTGAAGTAAAATGTTAATTAATTGAAGTAAAAGCAAATATGGAGGATCAATTCACATCTAATGAAATTGAGATCTAGCTGGTATCAAACTTGGTAGTTGTGTACCTTGGTAAGATGTGCCTTTACTTTGTTTAAACTGTTGTTTGCAATCTTTTGCGGGATTTTTGTGTGCACACGCACATGGATTGGCAGGTGAGTGTCTGAGATTGGCATGACTGTACTCTTTTTATTCATGGATTTGCAGGGATTTCCATTTGGCAGATACGCCATTTCTGGGATGTGTTGTTCGGCTGATTCAGCACCAAATTCTTTTGTGTACCGCAAGGCGCCTTATGTTAAAGGATGCAAACAAGTCGAGGTTTTTCTTTCCCCAATTGTTGTCATGTAGAAATAAATAAATAAAGAACTTACTAAATGATACATGCAGCTTTAGGGACCCTAAAGCATGACATAAAAAAAAAACCTGAACAAAAGATTATATATGAAATACACAAACATCCACAAATTCCAACAAAAAGCATAATGGAACAAACAGCAGACAACCGGTGAGAAATTTTAATACTAAGAAATTAAGTATAAAGGAAGCCTTTAAGTATAAAAAAGTGACTTTGTTGATCAATGTCACATGTGATAGATTGTTTACATGGCATTGATGCCCCTTGATAGCACAATCTTATATTCATATATCTTATTCTTTTACAGCTTTTAGTTTAAATTAATTTTTTGTTTGTTTCCTTGTTTGTAGACACTCGTTTGAATACTCTGAGAGAGATAAGATGGTGACAGTACATTTGGTTGGGGGGATTGATGCCTTCATAGAAGTACCCCTAAATTGGCCTCTCACGTCTGCTACCCTGGTTCTTCTCTCGATTAAGAACTCCAGCTCACGCTCCCAAAATCTAACAGTGCCATTGGTTGGCCGGGTCAAGGTTTTGCAATTCTTACTATCTCTGCTTCTTTGTCTGTGCACTTACAAGGACTGTCCAGTATCTTCTTTGTTTTAGGTGTTCCATTTGATCTAATCTTTTGTTAAATTTTTCTTCTCTGTTTTTTTTTTTTTCTGTGGCTACTCCAGGCTCGAGCTAACAATTTGGAACAGCCAAGACACCACCTTGTTCGATTTGCCGATGCCATTGAAGAAATTCTTGTTGAAGAAGTACAAATCTGAAATTTGTAATTCTATTAATACAACTATGTAGTGGTAGAAAAATGCAGCATCTTTTTGTTTAAATGACCGAATGTTGGACATCATTATGGTTTGTTCAGTTGCTAGTATCCATATATATGCTATATTTAAAAAATGGTAAAATGTTTTGAAATGTATATTTTGTATTTGCATTTTGGAGTTTAAACTATTTGCATAGCACAGCAATATTGTCTTATTAAAAGTTGAACTATACGAGATGCATTAATGACCGAATTATTTTGAAGGAAGCAATTATAAGTTAGTTTATGCGTTTTTTCTTGCATAAGTTTGACTAGTAAGGTTAAAATGCACCATTGGTTTTGTGCTATAATTATGCTCCACATCTTTATTTTTATTTTTAAAATCCGAACAGTCGAGCCGAACTGTTCACCATGATATTTGTATTAAAATGTGCTTGGAAACTAAATTTTATATTTTTTGAAATTTTTTTACAAATTTTTAGATAGGTACAAAATCACTGTTTTCAGAAGATTTTGGACCATCTAAAATAGTGATTTTGTACCTATCTAAAAATATAGTAAAAAAAAATTTCAAAAAATATAAAATTTTGTCGACAAGCACATTTTAATATGAAGATTATATTGAGCAGTTCGGATTGATTGTTCAAACTTTGAAAACAGAGAAATAAACGTGGAGCATGATTGGAGCACAAAACCAAAGGTGCATTTTAACTCTACTCAAGTTTGACAGATGCATCAAATTTTATATCTTGAAAATTTTTCAAATTCCTATTTCCAAACTTCAGAATGTCACCCCGTTACATTCTGAAATTCAAAATTTAGTATTTCACATTCCCAAATTGTCCTGCAGAATTTCACCCTGTTATCTTGCATCATCCAATAAACATTTATGTACGAGTTATCCGACCGAAAAATAAGAAAAGAAAATAGTAGGCCAAACTTTCATGCACACATGGAACAGCATCATTACATTCGAACAGTAGACTAGAGTTACTAAATAAAAAAATGTGGTTATAATTTGTGCGTTTCCTCAGAAAAAAAGAAGCAACCTGTACAAATAAATAAGGGGGAATTTCATGTATATTCCTCAAAAGTTTCAATATTACGTATTTTTTCCTCCAAAATCAATAATTACATATTTATCCTTGAAAATTGTACAAACTCACATATTTGTCCAATCTAACTCTATAACATATCAAATATCTTCAAAAATAATTAAATAATATTTTTTTAAACTTTAAAATTTATTTTACAATATTAATTAAGAAATTGTTGACCATTATGCCATTTGTTTCTGTCTCTTTAGTCTGCCTGAGTTCTCTTCTTTTTAAGGCACCAAACCTTTCGTCTCTCTCCCTTCAAATGTGCCAAATCACAGATTCCTCTCTCATAAATTTATGTCGCCCCTCGCTACTTTAATTTTTTCATCTTCGTTTGGAGAGAGAGGCGAGATGTTTGACGTCTTAGAGAGAAGAGAACTCAGGCGGACTAAAAAGACGGAAACGAAGGTGCATAATGGTCAATATATTATTAATTAATATTATATAATTAATTTTAAAGTTTTAAAAAATATTATTTAATTATTTTTGGAGGTATTTGATATGTTATAGAGTTAGATTGGACAATGTGAGTTTTTACAATTTTCAAAGTAAATATGTAATTACTGATTTTGGAGGGATAAATATGTAATATTGAAACTTTTGAGGGATATACATGAAATTCCCCCAATAAATAATAATTTCAAGATATCTGGTTTTCTATATTATAATTACAGCAGAGGTCGTAGCATCAGTATGTCACTATTAAATCATGACAGTCTAATGCAATTAATTTACTCTTCGCCGTCCGATTTTATAATGAGCACTGGATTATTTTTTTTCTCCTCCAAACCTCCCAAAGGTATTCGGACATATTCGGATTTTATCACGGGAGGGTTCAAATGCACCATAATTTTTGTGCTCCAATATGTTCCACATCTTTTATCTCCATTTTCAAAGTCCGAACAGTCAATCCGAACCACTCAACATGATCTTCATAATAAAATATGTTTGGAGACCAAATTTTATATTTTTTAGAATTTTTTTACTATTTTTTTACATGGGTACAATATCACTTTATCGGATGGTCCAGAATCTCCTTAAAAAAGTGATTTTGTACCTATCTAAAAAAATAGTAAAAAAATGCTAAAAAATATAAAATTTGGTCTCCAAGCATATTTTATTATGAAGATCATGTTGAGAGGTTCGGATCGTCTGTTCGGACTTTGAAAATGAAAAAAAAAAATGCGGAACATATTGGAGCACAAAAATTATGGTGCATTTGAACCCTCCTATTTTATCACATAAGTAAATACAAGTAGCCATGCACCTAGAATAAGTATTTGAATCTTCTATGTTTTGAGGTCAGTCAATTAAATACAATACATATGAAATTATTTCAAGGAGACCAAAAATGGTGGGTCTGAAATTTGAGATCCAATGAGCATCCATAATAGAACAAATACAAAAGTTATAGAACTTGAATTCAAAATTTGCAGTTATATTAGCTGCCTCCTGCCTGCCACAAATTTAAAATATACGGTCGACATCTTTTGACGGAGCCGCAATCTTTTAGAAATTTGCGGATTGTCTACTGTTTGTATTATTTTATTTATCCTAATTTAAAATAGTAGTCTAATATTAAATTAATGATTGCCTTTCTCTTGGCGCCTTTTGGAATTGTTCCAATAAAGTATTTTAATTGTTAAATCAGACGAGTTTCTTGTGAAATATTGACTTTTTTTTAAAATATAATATATAATATGATGAGTAAGATCAAATGTTAATAAAATAAAATTGTTGCAAGACATATTGAAAATGTAATTGTATATTGACATAATCATATGCACAAAGTTTGCAGGTCTGAGAGAATCAGTCTTTGATCTAGTAACGTGGGAGGTTGCAGGTTCGAAATTTAGATGAAATCTTTTGTGGATGTTAAAATAATTGAATGATTTGAAACCCCAATTTTACTAAAAAAAATTTGCGGACTTAACTATTTTGAACAATATAACAATTATTAAATGAGTAGAACTAGGTTGTTATGTAGCTCATCAAAATTCAAACGACGAATTCAAACTGTTGAAACTGATCTACTTCACGGGTGATGTGTTTACATGTCAAATGTATAAAATTTTGAATTAATTTACAAAGAAAAAAGTTAAATGGTAAATAACAGTGAAAATGAATGTATTAAAAATTTAAAATTAACTTATAAATCTTCTGTTTTAACTGCCTGATTTTGTATTAAATTATTTCGAAAATTTACAAATTTGATATGTGAACACATGATTCGTGAAACAATTCGTGAAATAGATCGGCTTTAATTATTTTGATAGGTTTTGAAGTTAAAGTGTTAAACTCATCAATTCTTTAATGAGCTTAAAAACATTCTAATTCTATTCTTCTTAAATATATACACGTATTGTATTGTGAATTTGTGATAACTACAATAAAAAAAATTGTGTAAGAGAAAATATCATACAATTAAAAAAATAATGATAGGCACTGGCTGACAAAAAAAAATTGTGTATGCATATATATATATATATATATATATATATATATATATATATATATATATATATATATATATATATATATATTAATCTATTTTATGACAAGACTGCCAGCTGGTAAAGTTCTGTGGGTTGCATATTTTAAATAATTAAATAGAAGTATTATTGGATGAATAAGCATGGTTGATTGGTAGACAATAAGCATTTGGTGGTTGAAGGAATGATTATCAGGATTCACTTCCTCTCTCTTTATCTCTCTCCTTTTCTCTTTGCTCTCTGTCTCTCTCTCGAATAGCAGGATCTGTTATCCGCTAAGATAGCAGCAGATTATGGTTATGTTTGGATGACACAAAAGCAAAGCTATTTTAGAATAGAAGCTATTTGGAATAACAATATACATGAAAACAATATTATTACTATTCGAAATAGCTAGAATAACTGCTATTTTTTATTCATTGTAAATGTTGGAATAGCTACTATTCAGAAGTGTGAAGAGAGAGAAAAAATATTTCCTTTTCGGATTTCCATCAACATGGTTCCGAAATAACAAATTTGATATCACTTCCGCTATCTCCACGCCGTGACAATTCGTTTGAGATCCCACTTACCTATCTTTCCTCTTAATTAGCACATTATTAACATTATTTTTAATGGTTACAACTATTAACTATTCGACATGTACAATCCAAACAATATTTTTACTAATCTGATTAGCATCATTTTCACACTAATATGAAAATCACTATTTTTTTTTCTCTATTCTCATTTTCTATTCTTAAATTTTGTTATTTTAGCTATTCTAGCTCCCATCCAAACGTAACCTATTTGTTTTGACAACAAGTTTTAAGGATGATATATATTTTTTTAAGAAGAAATGTAGAGGTCACGCCTCTATATTCTATTGATCAGGACATCGGTTGCGGTTTTTGAAAAAGATGATGTATATATTGTTGAAATTTTGTAGGTAACAAATTAGTTATGTTTTGAAAGCTTATCACATGGATGTTATTTTATACTGCATTCTTTTTAAGTAAAAGTTCGGAGACATGACTATCTAACTATTTAATATTTATAATAGATTTTTTATTTAGATTTCAAACCTGTAGTCTGCAATCTCTTACGCAGAATATTGTTTTTGCTGCTAGAGGCGGATCCAAAATTTTTGTCAGGGGAGCAAAAAAATATCGAATTGGATTTAAATACCTAATCGGGTTTAAATCCATTAACCAATTGGGTACTCGATAAAAAACAATGCTTTAACTTATACTTTCCAATGCTTTTGACTTGTAATTTCTGATACTTTGACTTATAATTATGATGCAAAAAAAATTTTCAGGAGAGTCAAAGTTTGTCGTAACTGTTAAATCTCCACTAAAACTCAAAATCCAAGAAAGACAGCTGCTCCCCTGGAACCACATGGGTCCGCCCCTGTTTGCTGCTAGACCAAATAAAGATTCTCATGTTACACCACACTTTGTATAATAATTTTGTGCATTAATTTGTTATATTTTTATCTGGATATCTAGCGTCGTCTAAAATATTAAGATGATTCCTTTAGTGTCTACACGTAGATGTTCACTTATTTCTCTTTTTATCTTAAAAAATAAGAAGAAGAAGTATTTATGATATCTAACTACTATTGATGGTAACTTCCACGATCTACACCAAAAAAATCAAAACAAGGAATAACTTGGGAGTAAAGTTTAATGGTGTAAAATGGGCCCAAATAAGAATACTATATGACCAAATCGGCAACTAAGAGATAGAAACGCCCATTTGTGGTGGGTCCTGCATAAGATCAAATTCACGTTGGCATGTTTGTTCTTCCCTATTTTTTAAATGAACCCGGTTCACCGTTTTATCATGAAATAACATTACCTCTCTTCGGGCTCCACATTTCAGTTGGTTACTTCGCTTCAATGTGTACAATTGTGGCACGGATCCATAAGCCTCGTACTCAGAGACTCGCTGGATCAAGCACCTGTGATCTTCTATAATTTTTTGTATGTAGATAAATATGTTACCATGGTTGTGAAATGGTGAACGAAACAGTTACAAGAACTTCCACTAAAATATGCATACAGAGAATCAAATACATGAAATGATTTATTAACTACGCAGCTTACACCGAAATTTTTATTAATAGAAAATAAAAATAAAAATATCGACATTGAAGAAGTGTTTCGGCGGAATTCGAAATATAGCAATTTCGTTGCCGTCTGTAACATCCAGAGGACGTTGTTCTCTGTAACGGCTCGATTAACAAATCCAATCAGCCTGGTGATTTACGAAAACCAAACCCCGGACCGTTGTAGAGAATAACGGCCAGGAAAAAAAAAATCTCGTTCAAAATTTGAAATTCAAATGTCGAATACAAATAACTGATCTTGTTCATTTTCATTAAAGATGTGCACGTAATATTTTTTATGATTTCTAGTTCATTTTATTTAAACCAATTTGACAAGTCTTATGTATTTGTCTAATTTTAATCTATTTTTCAAAATTCTTTTTATTATTTAATAAGTGTTCAAATTAACGAATTTGACTAATTTTAATGTATTTTTTATCACTTAATTAGTATAAAATAAAATTTAAAAATCTCAACCTTTTGATTATATATTTGAATTAAAAATATTTAAAACATAAATAAAAAAGTGAGTTTGTAACTTTATGTGACACATAAATCATGTGGCATTAAAACCTTATTATTTTTTTTAATATCATGTAAAGTATTATGTAACTACAAACTAAGTAAATAAATATAATTAACTAATCTAGTTTTCCTTATTATATCCAATAACCCGCTTTTTTTTTCCTGGCCGTTATAGAGAATAATGGCCCGCTTTTTTCTTTTTTTTTTCCTGGCCATTATTCTCTATACCCCTTCTATTTAAATATTTTTTGAGAAAATCTTCTATCTTAATTAACGAAACAATGCTAATTTCCACCGTATCACATTCTCTCTCTCTCTCTCTCTCTCTTGAAAGATACATTCTCATTCTCTCTGTTTATTTTATTTTATTTTTTTGAAAGGCCAGATAGATACCTTCTCTCTCTCTCTCCCTTCTCTCATTTGGAATGTGTGTTCCTTTGTTGCTTGAACTGACAAAATTAGCATTTTGGTCAAATCATTAGGACTTTGTGTGGTGGTGTGTGAAGAAAGAAAGAATTATTCCCTTAATTTGTCATAAGAAAAACAAGACTCTGAGAAATCTAAAAATGGAGCTTACAACTCAGAAAAGCAGCAAGAAGAGTCGCATGCGGTTCTTTACTAGAAGAAGCAGCTCTATTAATTCAAATGTTAGCTTCAAATCCGTTGGATCCTCACTTAGTTTCTCCAGTGTAAATTCAGGTATGGCGACTATTCATTTCTCCCATTCCTTTTCTCTTTTCTGTGGCTTCTATTTTTGTTTTCATGTCTTATATATGTTCTTAAAATGCTTCTTTAGGATCATAGTTATCATAGTTTTTAAGTTATTCAATGTTATACAGTTGACTTTTTATTTGGATATTTGGACTACAGTTAACATATTTTTGTGTTGCATTTTCCCAATTTATCCATGTGATTTATGTAACACTTTAATTAATATTGTTATGATTTATTTTTGCAAGTTCATTTTCTAATTCCTACAGAACATCTTTGTAATTGTTTCAAAACAGGCAGTAAAGATGAAAGCTTCTTTGAATCCAAATTGAATTTTGAATCCGATGCTGACGAGGAATTCCAAAGTGTACATGAAGGTAAACAACAACAAAATAAATTTCTTAACATGCTAACCAAATTTCCAGTTTAGTACATATATAAAGGGTTTGCATTAGAGTTTCACAGAAAATTCTACTAATATTGTATTGGTTTTTACCAGCATCTTTTTGTCAGTGCCAAATAAATGGTACAATATTCATATCAATTAGTGCTGTACTGAAAGAAACAGAACAACATTAATCAAGATAAATCAATTTTAAAAGCCTTTTATTAGTGTTTCTTTGCGTTTTCTTTTCGTGATTTCGCTGTGTGTTTGGTAAAATGGATGCTTAAAACTAACTCATTGAAACATCTGGTACCCACAAAATTAGAACTGAACTAATTAGTGAAATCTGGAACCAGTACAGAACTGGCTCTGCAGTTTTCTTTATTTCTGTCTCTGCTTTTTTTTTTGTGTGGAATTCTCATGCTGTTCTACATATTCCTCTTTAGATTCTGCTTCTTCAGAAACTGCAACGCCAAATAACCATGCAACCGCCACAAGTTTGAATTTAAACAAATCGACATCTATCGGACCAACTGTTTCAAATGGTGAAAAAGAATCATCGAAATCTAAGCTTATCGACCTCCTCAAAGAGGAGCAAGACGGAATCAAACAAGAACAGGTGATAGAAAGTTCAAACAATCCCAAATTGGAGAAATTGTCAAGCATTGAAAGTAGAGGGAGTTCTGTGGATCAAATACCTCACCAATCCAAAATTATGAGAAATAGAAGTTTTAAGGCCATGCCGTGTTGCATTCCATGCCAAGTTTTCACTTCTTGTGTCAAGGACAGAAGAAAAATGAAGACAGATACTGGTGCATGAAAGGCACTGGCATATCTACAAGGATTTGCATGTATCTATTGTTTTCAGAAAATTGAAAAAAAAAAAGAAGAAGATGTGTTTGAAGAGATTGAGTTAATTAATAAAATTTGTTCATAAAAAATATGGTGTAAGATTTTGAGATTGTTTTATTTTTTAATTTCCTTTGAAGGACTTTGAGTGTACATTTCTTCAATTTGCATTACCTGGGTTTCTCAAGAAAATTAATAAAGCATTGTAGCTTCGATTTGTATATAAATATATGAAAATAATGATGATGTGATAGGGGTGAAAACAGAGTGGATGATATCCGATCCGTATTCAAAAAATTAGATATGGATATACGTTTAAATAATCTATATTCGAATAGTAGATAGATACTATATAGTTTAATATATATTATGAAAAAATTATGTTATTTATCATTATAATTAGATATATATTATGAACTTTAATATTTTTTTTAATAATATTTATATATCTATTAATAAATATCCGATCCCATCCGTATCCACCTAATATCTGATCCGCATCTGAAAAATAAAATAATGGATATGAAAATGGTTTTATCACTATTCACTCTGTATCCGATCCGTTTAGCTAACGGAAAAAAATTCTTACCCATACTCATATCCCATAAGCTAATGAAAAAAAATCTTACCCATACACATCTTATCAAATACGTTATTCGATACGTATAGGGTAAACGGTCAAAAGAGTATCATTGACACCCCTATAATGAAGGCGTTACGAGTTCATCTTCATTTTTGAGGAACTTCTATTTCGGAATTTGCTGATCATATGCAATATTATTGATAAAACAACAGTAAACGCCGTCTTTTGGAGAAAACCAAAGCAAAAGAAAGAAACCTACAATGACAAAGGAAAAAAGGGAATACAGTGGGTGGAAAAGGAAACCTACAAAGACAAGCAACATTGTTCTCACCGTATGATATCTGATTTGACGGAAATGGAATCAAAACTAAAAAAACTTGCTCAAATAAATAGTGAAAATACATCATATTCTTCCAATTCAATAAAAATAAACAAACAAAGCACCTAGAAATACCGCAGAAAACATACATCTAAAACCACACAAATATCAAAGTAGACAATACCCAAAACCATAAATCACGCCTCAATTGTGATGCAGTTGAGACAGACGCCAGGTGGCCTAATAGCTGATGTCATCCACTCCGACCCTGCTGGTGCATCCGGGTTGTATACCAGGGTCCGGTACCCGGGTTGCTCTTCTGAAGAAAACAGCAATAATTTCCCCTCTAACATCCCAAAACAAAAGCAGACACTCGAGCTACCGGTCAGTGGAATTTGAACCTCATGCCAGCTATTATCCGCTGGATCAAAAATTGCTAGACGTCTCTGGTTTTTCCATTCCACACAGAACAACCTTGAACCTAACACCGCATGAGCGGTGACCATCACGCACCCGTTCTTCATCTCGCGCCATGTGTCCTGTTTGGGGGCATAGATGTCCACAGAACGGGAATTTCCAATCGTGAAGCTAGACCGGCCCCCCATCACATAGAGGTTGCCTGACAAGCCATATGCGAAACAGCCCCAGCGGGGCCGGCGAAGACTTTTGACAAGCATCCATTGGTTGGTAGCTGGATCGTACACCTCAGTGCTTGACAGGCTGTCACCGTCAGACCCGAAGCCTCCGACAGCATAGACCAGGCCGTCCACCTCAGCGCATGCAAAGTCATACCGCGCCATGTTCATCTTCGCCAGTATGGTCCATCTTTTGGAGAAAGTAAGAAAAATTACAATGAGGTTATTATGTTAATTATATACTGTCAATGGGCCTCACCCTGAATCCCTGATGGTAATGTTTCGTTCAATCCTGCAATTAAGCACTGGTGTTTACTTCACCCAATTAAGCGCTCAATAATACTGTTAAGTCAATGTTCAGATCCTTATACAGGAAGTACAAATTTTTTTTGAGAGAATCAACAGAGTAAGCCTGTGTTTTTCATTAACCGAAGCTGGTTACAATTTTTTGGGTTTCTGAGTAGAAACCCGATTTACAGGAAGTACAAATTTATAACACTTTTTCTAAAGCCGGGCTCTTATAAAAAACACTTTGAGCACTTAATAGTTAATACTCAATTTAGATTATACAGTCCCAACTGAACCCCAATTGGCCCGGTTTATCAGCAGTTATAACTGTTAAGCATAATTAGCCAAGAATAATAATAAAAAAAGAAAGTGAAATCAAAGTAAGTTTACTGAACCATTAATGAATTTGGAGATTTGAACCAAGTATACATACCGATTAAGAAGTGAATCGTACTCATAAACTTCATTGGACACTGTAAAGCACTCTCTTTCTTCATCAACAGTAAAACCAGCCAGAACCAAGAGCTTTCCATCTACAACTATCACCCCAAACCCGCCACTGACCTGACTCGGCATAGGTGGAAGCATCTTAGTCTTGCCTCCAGCCAAACCCGAGCCTGAAACCTCCCAGTGGATCCCCTCCTTCCCTTTTGGGTTACCGGTGAGGAAGTAGATCCACTCCTCAACCCGCCCCACTTCACGTCTAACAGCCATGAACTCCTTGCTTCGGATGTATTTTCTCCATGCCTTGGAAACAGCACCCATTGTCGGGAGGTAGGACCTCGGTACCAGTGCAATGCATAATTTAGCGATCTCCTCGGGTAGACCCGGAATTAATGGGTCAAATGGGTCATACTTCTCTTGCCCAAAAGAGAGCTTACGGAAGCACATTCTTTTGTAAAACTATCAGCAGAACTAACTTTTTTGCTGTCCCTTGAATATGATATAAATCTAGAATGTTTTTGAGATGAATACTATAAATGGTGTTCGTGGTACCCGTCACCTGTAGGGATTTTAAGAGAGACAGGTTCGAAGGATGAGGAAATGATGTTTTTGAATCTTGAAGATGTTTCTGTTTTCAATTTTGATGCGTTAGATTCCATCCGAGAGTGCTGACTCTTCGAATTGGTTGTCTTTAATGAAATTGGAGAGCAGCAATATTTGTAGGATTTCTTGGTCTCTTTACGTAACATTTCCACAATCTTTAAGAAAAACAACAGATGCATTAGAATTAGATGGAGAACAACAACAGATGCATTAGATTGAGAAGTTCATAACTCATAAGAAAGTTGCAAACTGATATAGACAACATCCAGAAATCGCAAAAAGCCCCCTTTTGTTTTATGTATTCGCGAAAGCTCACGCCTCATGTACTTTCTCCAACAACTGAACGATTTATTTTTCAAATACGAGAAAGTAGAGCAACTTTTTGCTATTTCCCATAACACTGTTTTTTTCTTTTGCAAAACGTCCCTTTCAAATGTTTGTCTTTGAGAGAGAGAGATACCTATTGGCAAAAAAACTCTGGAAGAATCTAACCCCCAGTCACCTCCATCTTCATATATAATAACTACATAAGCATAAATTAGAAATTCAGTTGGATTAAACTTCTCAAGGTAACACACATTTAAAGCAAATTTTGAATATCCAAATCTACTTTAGAATATGGTTGGTGCGTAAGCGCAAATAAAAATATTCTGTGAGAGCACTTACGCACCAACCATATTGTGCTCTTAAGAGCATCTACATTCCTGAAACTCTTAGAGTTTCTAATCTGATGTGGCAGTTGCTAAACCAGTTTCAGGGATGTAGATGAATTTCTTATTTAGCAACTTTGCTCAATAATTTCTTAATAAGAAATCGTTTATAAACTGTGACGTGGCGAAATGATTCGCTGAGATTCCTTTCTCTTGCAAATATATATTAATAAGAAATTTTATAAGTTGCGACGTGGCAATTAGGAAACTCTAATTTTAGTTTCAGGGATGTGGAGGCTTAAAAATTAAGAGAGGTTTAATTTCTAAAAAACAGTTAACAGTTATTTAGAAACTCTAATAGTTTCAGGGATGTAGATGCTCTAAAATAAAATATACACTTACAACTTACAAGACTACAACTAGCAGGCTCAATTTTTAGCTAATAAATATGCACGACATAAGAACATCTGATGCACTTTGCACAGGATTTGTGTCTCTATTAAAATGAATAGTAAATTTCAATAGAAAATAATGCGATTTAATAAATAGCTAATTATTGGTCAGTTGTCACTATCAGTATATTAAGATATTTTAAAGTCAAAACAACAGAACTTCTTTGAAGTTTCCAGCTCCAACAAATCCGTATGTGCAATTAGTCAATAAAATCCTATTAGCTGGATAGCAAATTAAGTATAAAATAAATGTAAAATAATCTCGTCAACAACAAACCATCCAAATCAATTCTTAGAGTGTACTATTTTTTATTTTATTTTTGCAAAATTATGAACGAACGTTCTGATAGCAAACAAAAATCGGTAGGATTTATTTCTAAACATATACAATAATGGCAGAACTAAATATGATATTCAATTAATTCGAAGAAATATGATCTATTAAGCATCTATCAAATCTTCTCCAAAAGTAATAAGCATTCGCCATATCTACTTACCGTCAGAAGCTACAAAAGAAAATCTATAAAAAATAAAACAGAACAACAATATGAAAAGCTAGAAGGTGGTTGTTAAATTGAAAATGGGAATGAGGTTTTTCATTAATTTGACAACAGAAATTTGATCTGATAGCGACGATTTTTTTCCATACGGTAGCTCAAATTTCATTAAAGACAATCATGGTAGCTGAAATTTCAGAAAGCTAAAAAGAGCCTCTCAGCTAGAGAATTGAAAAGGCACAATCCCCCGTTTTTAAGAGACCAGAAAGAAATATCTCAAAAGGGGTAGCTCATATATAAGTAATTAAGTAAAATTTCTCAGATCTACCTTATATAATAACGAAAATATCTCAGAAAACAATCAATAAGCCTGATATTCTCCACGAAATCAAATTCTAGATTAAACAGTTAATAGTCAACTACGATGTAGCTGAAAAGAGAGAGAGATCAGAAAGAGAAAGAGATCAGACTGACTGAGAAAGAGGAACAAATTAAATACCCGGAAAAGAATGCTCTTAGTTGAATGATTTCCAAATTTCCAAAATAGCCGACAACTGACTGAGAGAGAGAGAGAGAGAGAGAGAGAGAGGAGTTGAGTGAGGTAAAACGGAAATGGAAGGTTATATATAGGAAGAGGGAAGGGGAGAGAAGAGATAAAAATGCCACACATGTGACCACACCAAGAGCTTATCCTGTTATCCGGCTTATCTCTACAGCCGGATATACACAGATATTTCTGTTACAACTTCTCTATAACGGTTGTTGTTACAGTTCAGAATTCACCGACGTGTCTGTAATCGTTAATAACTGTAACAGGGACTACAACAGAGAATATGTAACAGATAACCTTGACCCCTTAACTTCAAAGCATACATGATAAATCAGTACATAACGAACCTTACATTATTTAATCCACTTCCTTTTGGCTTTCTTTTTCTCTCGTTCTCTCATTTTTTTTTTGGTGAAACAAGGTCGTTTAGACTTTTAGCTTTAAATTAAGAAAGCTATCATCATTATTATTAAGAGATTTGTTAACATCATCATCATTATTATTATTATTATCGCTGTAATCTATTTGAATTGGTCATTCTTTTAACTAGTCAATATACACTAGAAACCATCTGCCTAGGGTTCTCAATGCGTGTCGTGTTACGCCGTGACTTGGGTCATGTGCCGTGTTGCGATCAAGTCAGATTTATACGTGTCGTGTCGTGATTAAATTTGGAAGGATGGTTATGCACGTTAGTCACGTTATGACTGGTCACGTTTAACTTTTTTTTTCATAATTTAGATTAATTTATTCAAGACTCATCATTCGATCAAGATCTAATGGTCATAATTATACGTGACTCGCGTGACCACGTGTCGTTCCGTGCTGTTATAAGATCTTTCGCGTAACGTGTCGTGCTGTGTCAAATTTTTAAAAGATGGTCACGTCACGTGAATGGTCACAGTACGGAACTAGTATACACACCGTACCGTGATGGATCCGATCACGCTGTAACTTTTTTAGATCCCTATGTCTGCCTCTTAGGCTAGCTCCGACGAACTTTTGAAAGTGGTTCGACGGTGCTCCGGCAAATTTCTGATAAATTTCAGCCGAAATATTCAAACTAAATAATAAACCAACAAATTGAATACTAATGCCAATAAACTGAATTGTGAAAAAAAAAATAGTTTTGTAGCCTAAATCTTCAAGTATATAAGGTGAATACTAAGGTCAATAAACTGAATACTAATAATGCTAATAAATTGAATAGTATGACCAATAAATTAAAATGTAAAATAATAATACAATCCAAACCTAATTGTCTAAGACTTAAGACATATAAGTTGAACATTAAATTAAATAAACTGAATGCTTATATCGATAAACTAAATAATAAAAATAATTAATAACGTTACACAAGTTTTGTGTCCTCTTAATATATATAGTAATAACCTGAATATAAATATTAAGATTTAAGGCCAACGAGCTCAATACTAAAACCAATAAACTGAATGATACAACACACAACTGAATATAAATATTAAGGTCAAACTATTTAATAGCAATGATGATAACAACATTCATGTACACCCCTTAAAATTTTGAAAATTAGGTATGTTCTTCTCTAAAATCCATAATATCATATTTACCCTTCTAAACCTAAAAACTCACAAATTTACCAATTTTAATGTTTTTTAAAAAACTTTTTTTAAATTTATGAAGTATAAATTTATCTTAATTAACAATAAATAAATAAATATGTAGCATATTTTCGAAAAATGTCAGTCTTCTAATGGGACGGTTTTCCAAGTAAATAAGTCATTTATTTACTTCTGACGCTTACACAATGACATTTAGGTATATGTCTGTGTAAGCGTCAAGAGTAGATGAATTACCCATTTGCCCTCTGAAACCGACCAATTAAAACGCTAACATATTTCTGAAACATCCTATTAGTTTTAATTTTTTAATGTAGGGTAAAATGGGTACATCATAATTTTAAAATGAGTTTTAATAGAAAAAACAATAAAAATGGGTACGTAATTTGTGGGTTTTTGAAGTTTAGAAGGGTAAATATGATATTATAAATTTTAGAGGGGAAAATATGTAATTTTAAAGCTTCTTGAAGGGTATCATGAAATCCCCCTGGCTAGAATAATATCTCCATAATTTTTTTCTTAAAATAAATTATATAAACAGTAAAAAAAATAATTGCTGATTTTACTTTAATTGTACTTTTCTCTCATTTTGATAAGTTCAGGAAAAAAAAATTCATTTTGGTCTAAGAATTTATAATTTATATTGATTGGTCTTATATTTACATCAACAGTAAAATAAAAATGAAATTCTACATTGGAATCGATATGATCATGATTACGCACGTGTTGAAGTGAGTAATAAATTGGCGAAATATCTAAAGGAAATAATTCTTAAGTAACAACTTGTTTTGTTATAAATGATATGATCATTATACATGCATTTAAGTTCATTTCAGTGGGAGAAAAGTAGGGTTCTGTTTTTTCCGATCTCAACTATTCAAATTCGTTGAGATTTGTGCATGAAAAAGTTTCTTTATCGAGATATGCGAATGAAAATTTTTGAATGGTTGGAATCGGAAAAACAGAATGCAGTTTTTCTCTAAGAAAAGCAGCAGAGTCGGATCCACAAGAGGGGGCTTAGGTTTGAAGAGGAACTAAAGTTGCTGCCGAAATATGTTTGGAGAATTTAGATGGCCGGTAGTTGATTAAATAGGGTACCGGCTATTTTTTGGCCAATAGAGACATTTTTATAATTTTTTACAGAATCTGAGTATATTAATTAATTTCTATTTAACTTTAGATATTAATAAAAATGTCGGCAAAGATGCCCTTCCTAGCGCACGCATTAACATTTCCTTGTCCCTGTCCCTGTTTGCTGTAACTATTATAAACCCAATTAATCAAATAATAAAAAAATCGAATCTCAATTTAGTGGCTACCAACAAAGAAAACAATATCACACACACAACAAGAGGACTATAAAATGGTTTTTTTCAACTCCGGACTTTGTGGAGTCCGGATTCTATGTTCTATTCCTTCCAAATAAATACAGTCAATTATAAGCCACATCCAGCTATGGGGCATTTATTATCCGTGGGACCCACTAGGGACTAACTTTTTTATATTAGAAATTTAAAAAAAAAAAAACAAATTTGTCAGAAAACATGTTAATTTTTGGCATCATTAATTCAGTCCAATTAAAAAATAGCGAAATTAATAGTTCAATTCATTATTGTTCACATTTCCACATGGTTGATCACACAGAATTTTTTTTTTTTGTTTTATCTTGGAATAAATTATTGATTTGATCCAGCTCCACTCCAATCCCAAGTGAATGAGTTATTGGTTTCAGATTTTTTTAATTTTAGGACGAAGACTGAATCAATAGTTCGGTCATTTTTTATTGTATTTTTTATTTTATTTTATTTTATTTTTGTATTTTTTTGTATTTTTTGTATTTTTTTTGTATTTTTTTTGTATTTTTTTGTTTTTTTTTTGTATTTTTTGTATTTTTTTTGTATTTTTTATATTCCAACCTGGACCATATCTATAGTTCGGTGACGAAACTTTTTTTTAATTTTAATTTAAAAAAAAGTGCTAAAATGCATAAACTAAGCGGGTCCACGTGTCAGTCTACGGATTTCCAACAGATAAATAAATGAATGAATAAAAGTATAAAACAGAAAGTAAATATTCCAGATAAAGTGACCTTTTTGTTGTCGCTATTTTAATTCCCTTAAATTCATATGAGAAATATCGGTTATAAGATACAAATATTAAATTATATGACATTTAATCGCATGTCAAGCAGAGATGAAAACGGAGTGAATTTTTATTTTCTGGATACGGACACAGATTGGATATAGTCGGATACAAATACGGATACGGATCAAATCGAATATTAATTAAAATAATATTAAAAAAATATCAAAGTTCATAATATTTATCTAATTTTAATGGTGAATAACAATATTTTTTTCATAATATATATTAAAATATATGATATATATATACTATTCGGATACAGATAATTGAAACGTAAAATCATATCAGTATCTCTATCCACAAGAATATTCGGATATCAGATATTCACATCTAATTTTTTGAAAATGGATCAAATACAGATCAGATATTATCCATACCGTTTTCACCCTCTAATATCAAGGGATCAAATCAAGACTTGTCAAAGTCTATCGGTGAATGTTCAAATAGATTCGTTCCATTTTCAATTGATAGATTTCACCAAATATATATATATGAGGAGGGATCCAATTACACCCTTTTATTTGACATATCTTGACACCCTTTTTTTATAGGTCAATTTTGCGATTTCAAAATCCAAACAGTCGATCCGAACCGTTCAACATAATCATCATATTAAAATGTGCTTGGAGATCAAATTTTACATTTTTTTTGAATTTTTTTTACTATTTATTAGAATGGTTACAAAATCGTTGTTTTTTAAATGGTCTGAAAACAACGATTTTGTAATCATCTTAATAAATAGTAAAAAAATTCAAAAAAATGTAAAATTTGATCTCCAAGCACATTTTAATATATCCATCATGTTGAACGGTTTGGATCGACTATTTGGACTTTGAAAAGGATAGGTGTCAAAGTGTGTAAAAAAAAAAGGTGTAATTTGATCCCTCCTCTATATATAGTGAAATTTACATAAGAGCTAAAACATGGATTAAAATCGTGTCATGTGCAAATTTTTATTTTCATTAAATTTGAACTCCAATTTGCAATTTATGATATCTACTCAACGAGAAATTTCAGCCAAGCAATTTTATTTCAGACTTGTCTTACATATAAGAGGAGGAGGAAGTGTTTTTGAGATTCGTGTCAGATTGAAATAAACGGTTCGGTTCTCATTCTATCAGGTCAAGTATTTAATTGGATTTAAAACTACGGATTTAGTACAGTGGCACAAGCTCTGCTTGTCTACGAAAAAGTTACAAATTCAATTCTTAATAATAGTATTAAAAAATATTAGATGTACCGGAATTTTTAAAATCCATTTTTATTTTTTATACTTTAGATTAATATATTAACAACTGGTCTTGAAAAAATAATTAAGAAGTTGGTCATAGAATCAAATTAAAAAATTATCAAGCCAACTTCAAAGAAAATATAAAAGATTAATTATCAAGCAGCGCAACTAGATTTGCCATATTCATGAGCCATCAAATCAAGTAATAATTTATTCAATTATAGTGACAATATAAGCGAATAATTTACGAATAATTTGTGTTTTATTCGTTTTTTTATGTTTTCGAACTGAATTCCGAATAAAACGCAAAAATGTATAATAGGTTTTATTCGCGAATAAAACGTGAATTACGAATTATTCGCGAGAAAAACGCGAAATTATTTTATTTTATTTTTAAAAAAAAATTTGGGGGGTTTGGGTTTTTGTTTCTTCCTTGTTGTACCGAATCATTTCCAAATTATGTCCGAATTTACCCGAATCACGAATTTTTTATCCCGCCGAACCGAACTTGAACTATTCGTTTGTCACTGTGATGACAACTAGATTTTCATTGAATCGTCGGTACGCTGTTTCAGAGTAAACGATGGCAAAAGTGCAGCATTTCTTTTAACCCGTGATAACATAATTTTCTACCCGTTACACAGTTGACACTACAGATAAATACTCCAAAGAATATAGGGTCTGTTTCGAGATTCGTGCCAAATTAATTTCTTTCAATCAGTGTCCTCTCAGGTACCTGACTTCTGCTGAGTACTATGAGTTTTCAGCCGAACAATTAGAAGGCAGTACCTGGAGTGGAAAAAACTTGCCGTGCTGTGACTAAGTTAATTTTTCACGTGTTGTGATCAAAATATTAAGGGGTTGTTACGGTACGCGAATAGCCACGCTGTGCCTAACGTGCCGTGACCATACGTGACTCGCGTGACCATTTAATCATAATTTAGATTAGTTTATTCAAGATTCACCATTAAATCAATATCTAATGGTCCTAATTACACGTGACTCGCGTGACTACGTGTCGTGTCGTGTTGTGCCGTGCCGTGCCGTGCCAAAGTTTCAAAATATGAGCACGGCACGGGACACGCGAGTCACGGCAAGTAACTGACACGCGTGCCGTGCCATAACCGTGCCGTTCCGTGACGGAGCCAGCTCCGCAATGCCATTTTTCCCACTCTAGCAGTACCTGTGAAGATAAAGAATTCATATCCTCGGCATCAACTCAAAAGAATTATCTTTTGAGTTAATGAATATCGACTGTCCAATCTATTTTAAGATTCGTGCGAATTAGATCTGCACTAATATTAAAGAACTCCTTATGTTATAGACACGAACCGGATTGGTCCCCTTTAAAATCAGACAGTTAAAATTCATTAACTGAAAAAGATTCCTTTTGAGTTAATACAGAGAATACGGATCTGAAGATAAAGGTGATCTATTTTGAGATTTGTGCCAAAATAAAACTGACATGACATTTCAGATCTAATTGTACTCAGTCAGGTATTGTACTGGATTTGAATTCCCCTTTATACGATACTTTTTAAGAAATTAAAAAAATAAATCTGCGGAAAACAATTGATTGTTATTTTCTTTGAAAAACATAATAACGGTCTGATAAATGCACTAAATGGTGCGATTCCAACCGTTTCGGACAAATATAAGGTCAAAATGATTGTTCTTCTTTTAATATCAGAATCTTACAAATACCGGAGAGAGAAATAACTAAAATTCACAATTTCAAATCATTCGAATATTTGTTGATTCTTCTCTATAATTCAGACCAATCAATTTTGGGCCCCAAAAGAATACTAACCAATAGAATGTTCAATTATGAAGTAACGCAATGTAGGGTAAATTTTTCCTTTCAAAAAATGTAAGGCATATATCAATGATAGGCTTTAAATGAGAAACGATGAGAAGCACCGGAAAATACCCAATAAAAAGTCAATCCTATTAATGAAGTTAGACAGATATTTAATTGTTTGACGTAGTCTCTTAAGATAAAAATGGAGTAGTGTTGTTTTAACTTTACGCAACATACAAGTCATATGTTTAACTCTATTTTTTGTATTCCAATTCAATCAGCAGCTCCATTTTTAGAGGGCTGCAGATTAAATTGGAGGCCCCAAAAACCTAAATATGATATATATTATATTGCATTTTTGTCATTTAATATGTCATTTAAGAAATGTTATTTGTTATTTAATCTAAATTATTTTATGAAAATATGTCATCTTGTATGAGATTTCTTTTATTTTCTTATAATATGTCTCGTTGCAACACACGGTTACAATACTAGTAAATTAGTAAAGAAAATAAAATCGAATGGACGAATATATGGATGTGATACATGTGAAATATATGTACATAATTGGCTAAAAATGTCATATTCGGGAGGTGATAGAAGTCACTAAATGGTCCACATATATTTGGAATTTATGGTCTTGTTTGGGCAATTGAGAGTTGAGATGTGACTTTACAATGGATGAGAAAAAGAAAATTAGATATTGGTTGTGACTAACACTAAAAGCTTATTGGAGCAAATAAGTATACTCAGGGGTGGACCCAGGTGTATCCAGGGGCAGCTGTCTCCTCAGGATTTTGAGTTTTAGTGGAGATTTATCGGTTCCGACCGACTTTGCTCCCTCTTGAATTTTTTTTTGCCCCCCTCTGGACGTTTGATTTGTAATTCAGGTCAAATTTAGGGTTAAAATTGACATAAATTTGTTGAATTTTGATTGGTAATTATAATTATAAGTCAAAGCATCAGAAATTACAAGTTAAAGCATTGGAAAGTATAAGTTAAATCATTGTTTTTTTTATTGAGTACCCAATTAGTTAATGGATTTAAACCCAATTCGATATTTTTTTTGCCCCCGACGAAAATCCTAGATCCGCCCCTGAGTATACTCCAATTCCGGACTTTTCATTTATAGAGGCTCACAAAGAGGATATGATATATTTACTGTACATATTTATTATAAATGGTTAGAATTTGGGGTATTCTTAATTTTGAATATGATATGATTTGAAAATTCAAATTACCATTTACAATTTAAAATATTTTTATGATTGGTTACGAAGAATAAAATTTTAACTGAGAATAATCTTTTGAAAAGGGGCGACAAGAGCAGGGAGGGTGAAATTTTGAGACAATTAATCATTTATTTCTCACCTAAATTGGATAGCTAGTTTTAATGGTTTCACTTTCAATAGTGATTCAATTCAAGATTTATGACTTTTAGGTGCATGTATACCTTTGAAAGATAAGTTATTATTAGATCTTGTGAGAGGTGTTGTATTGTGAGTAATTTGGTTAGAAATAAATGATTTATGTTTTAATAATTCTCCAGTTAATTAGACCAATTCAGAATATAGCTGCTAAATTTTAGTCCTTAAATCTTTTTGGTGTAAAATGTAAATGTGAGCACTTAAACTTCCTAAGGTTTGTTTGTGAATGTGATAAATGGCACCAGCTGTTTGGTACATATTTTCATTTAACTCTTTAATTTTAATAGAAATCTGTGGTTGTCTTATTTATATATACTAGTAAGTGCCGGCCACGCGTTGCCGTGGAAATTGTAAATTTGTTTTGATCACTTTCTTTAAATGTGATGTTTGAACCGTACCGGTGAATACTTTATTAAATTTAATTATCTTAATGTGAAATTTGCATTGTTATAGGTGTTTTGAGATAATTTGCATTGTTATAGGTGTTTTGTTAATTATCTCATGTGTGATTTTTTTCTCATTTCTCTCTTTATGGTTAATCGTGACACAAAAATCCTTATGCAAACTATAAATGTACTTCAAATACTATTAATCAAATCAAAGACAATTATTTTCAAATTATGCATGAATTACACCGAATCATAAATGTATGGATCAAATACTTCTTCCTTTTCCTGCACTGGTCCTCAATTCATCTAATATCTGATTAGTTTTTTCATTCATTAAAAATAGAATGGCTGATTACACTAATTTTTAACTGTTATTAGTTATTACTAACTATAAACTGTTCCATACATATTATCCCAATCATATTAGATTAATGTTGTGCATTTAACCCAATATTTACCAATTAGGTTCCTATGTGCCTTGTTCAATTTGTATGTCGAATATAGAAAAGGAAGGTACTAACTTAGAAATGACCTAATATGCTTGGTTTATCTAGTTAAACAAAAAACTACCCTAGCTTCCTTTGCATACGTCTAGATGATACTGTAAATAAAAAATGAAAAATTGTTACAACAAATATATTGCATATATTGTGAAACAAAAACACGAGAAATAAATTAGTTTTTTTATCTTGTGAAGTAGTGATCCATTGAAAAAATTATAAGTTTGAAATCCTGAAAAACTTCAATAGAATGGAGGTACTAATTTAAATAGTAAGATAAACTCAGTTTTAAGATAAACATCAACAAGCGTAGCAACAAGGTGTTAGCATCTTCATGATTGTATTCTACATCCTAGTTTAGTTAAGACAAAAAAAATCTCAACTGGACACTAATTAAACCCAAATTTAGCTTACAAAAAAAATATCCCTTATTCTTTTGATTTTTCTTATGCGATGTTTCCTATTTTGTCAAGTGCCCGCGGCAACGCGTGGGAACTTGACAAAATAAGAAACATTTTGTTAGAGAAAAAAAAATAGTGTACATGTTTGTGTACTACTGGATCGGAAAGATCTAGTCTCATTGTATCGTAATTATACACATTACACACACCTAAAAGACGGGTAATGGTATACCTGTGGCCAATCATAAATCAAACAATAATTCCTTCCCTTTCTAGCCATTGAAGCTTTTCACCAATAATGCAATTCAAATATATCAGCCGGACATCAAGTTAGTAAAACTTAGCCACTCAAGTTAACATGTCAGCGAGAGGCAGCTTTTTTTCAAAGAAATATTACCATTTTGACCTTCTATGTTAGGGGCTACATATTTAGATGTAAATATTGGTATATTCGGACCAGCACCAATAAAATTCAGACAATAAGATAGGTGCAGTGACCCCTAACCAGCCTCCTAGGCATAACCCAATACCTGTCCCAGCAATAAACACAAGCATGGCACAATTGAACCCCAACTGGTACAGAAAAGTAACAAAAAACAATAGAAAAGAAGAAAAATAATAAAAATAGCTATGCCCGTAATTAGACCTTGCTACTTCATAGTCAGAAACTTTCCATTTTTAGGATTTTTAAAGTATTTTTTAAGTTCATCTTTTCAAATTGCAAAAATTGTCAAATTCCAGCAAATATCCAAAATGCCCCCTTACAAAATTGCATACCAGACATAGCTCCTGTGCCCCTAAATTCCTAGAACTTTTTGTGCATTTAGACCATGTTTGGACATGCATTTTCATATAAAGAGCAAAATTTTAGTTTAACAGATTGCCCAAAATAAATTTCTAAAGATGGGCTGATAGAATGACCAAAACAGAAAACAGTAACAAGTTCAAAGCCAATTGGCTGATTGTTGGTCAATGGATTATGACGATCACTACTACATGGATTTGTTTCTGGAGTTGCAAAAGCATTGCAGCTTAACTTGGAATAGATCAAGAGCTAGATTGATGCAAGATTATTCAACAATCCTTGGAGTTATATTTCTGTAGTGGCTGCTGTGATATTATTACAGAAAGAATTTTCACCTCCCTTGTAATAAAGATAAACAAATAAATTTTTTTTTTTTTACTGGCATGGTAAAAGAATATTACAGAAGTTACATTCTTTGAAGAATTTTCACCTCCCATGTCAGAATGATAAAAAAATAAAATCAATTATTTTAGTTTTTACTGGCATGGTAAAAGAATATTACAGTCATGTATTAACATTACCTTGTGAACATTGAAGTAGTCAGCAATAGAGAAATAGGTATTATAATGCAACAATAAAAGCACCACTTACATCATAGGTTCCTTAACAAAAGATATCAGCCGTTAATATCCACGCCGACCATCCTTGATCGAACCGTCGTCTTTCTCTTCTCTATCTTCTTATCCGGCCTCATTTTTCTTGTTTCAACTAATTTGTTGCCGTGATTGTGGCTTCCAATAAACCCTTGCAAGAGATTTCCCGAGTAATTCGACAATACCAGCTGCCATGTTCTCTGCTTTCTCGACATGAGGGAAGTCACTCTCTTCAAAATGGTGACTTACCCAAAGATATGCCGAAAGCACCTGGTGATTCATTCAAAATTAGTAATACTCTGCCGAAATGTTTTATATTTAAGTTTCCTCTCTCTTTACGTGTGTATTAAAATAGTTAAACATGCAAAGCAAAATACTCAGTTCATGAATATTTAAACATATTTGTGAACCATGTTTAGTGCTGTATTTAGTTTATAATACTTAACGCAAAGTTGGTAAGGTAATGACATTTTTGTAACCTAAAACCCTAATTGCATTGTTACTGTTTTCTCGGAATTTCTTTATACAAACTGTTGTTTCAAGTTCATATTCCTTTAGTTTATAGACTCATGAGGGTCCATGTCAAGTTTCAGGTCCAGGAGACATGTATAACAGCAGCTTTCTATTTTTCTAACATGTGACAATACTTGCCAACACAGTTTTCAGAATTTGACCCTCCTTTGTGATTTAGTTTCTGACTATGTTTTGAAATCAAGGGAATAGTTAAATTTCACAGTGATATTCTAACATGTTTCAGGTATCTCTCTATAATTTTCTCACATTTTTATGAATTTTATTTCATTGGTTTCCATTCAAATTTGCACCAGCAGCTTTTCTGTTCAGGATTTTCAGACATCATTTTTTTAGTTCTTTATATGGAAATGTATGTCAGGTAAAGGATTTTTCTACAGTGATGTTTGCTAGTAAACTGCAGTTTTGCTATTCTGAAAGTCTGATTTGTTATTTTCATCATGGGCAAACCACTACACCAAATTTTGATTTCTTTACATGGAAATGTTCATTATGAGCTAATCTATATGCATGATTTATTTGGTAGTCTTTGGGATTTTCTTTGTCTTTCTAGTATGGGGTCTTATATCATGAACCATATGCAGCAGAAATGAAGAAACAAAAAAAAAAGAATATCAGAAAAATTGAAAGGCTGAGATTCAAAAATTCATAGAAAATAGCAGAAAAATCCAATTGATACAAAATGTGAGTCTAAACTGCTTGGAAGAGAGTCCTCTACGTGTCTGTGTTATTGGATTTGACAGAATCAGGGTCTATGTCCCCTGATTTGCCAGTTTTTGACAGAAGGGCATTTCTGGAATTTATTGGACAGTAGGGGTATCAAATGAGTTTTCTGCTGGTTGCTAATGCTTGTCATATTTGTTTTGTGTTCAATCATTGTCTGAGCAAGGCTCTAGACATGGTTTAGCATTAGAATCAGCATAAAACCCTTTTGATCACTGATTTTCTTGCCAGCAACATAGCAGATATGCATGAATGACCTTGTATAATTGCATAATGCCATCTCACATGTCCTTTATCAGAACAGTGGTATATGAGGGGTCATAGAGCATTATTTAAATATCAATCCTCAGCAAATCGTCCTTTTTACTTTTCTTATTAGCATACTGTTAAGAGATCAAGAGATACTTGGTAAAAATGCAAAATTGCAAAAATAGTTAAATATGATGCACAATATTTGCAAAAAAAGAAAAAACAATTAACATTACTGTAATTGAGCTAATTCATTTTGGTGCCAAAAAAACTACTAAAACTCTTACTTTAACTTCCAGCTGATTTTTTTGGGTGAGTTTGTCACTGCAATGGGAGCACCTGCAATACATTTAGATAGATAAGGGAGTGAGAAAATAAGTAAAGAAAAGAAAAAAAAAAGGGTAGAGATTTTTAAATCTCTTTAGTTAAAAGTGATTTCTGATAGTGTTATAGAATCCAAATATAGAACTTACTGCCAGAAAGAGGTGCCTGCGCTTCTGCGTCCTCCTACAACAATCAAGTTTCAAAATTCCAATATCAGTAGTAGTTCATAGAGATTACTTGAAATGATGAATGCTGGTACATGTCCTGTACCAGCAAAGATGCTATATCTGGTATCTAATCCCTTTTAACGCTTTGATTTCAATAGATATCTGTCAGGTTTTTCACCTCACTTCAATAAATAAAAAAAAGATGGCTTATACCATATCATAACCTTGTCAAATGTCTATTTGCAAAGATTTATATTGGAAGGCAGAAATGCAATACAAGGTTTTGGAGCAACAAGAGCAGGAACTGGTACTTGCAGACTAACATAACCACAATTTTCACATACAAATCAGTTAAAGCAATGCTATCCTCATTTACATTGCGAATAAACATTCTTTTAGATGAAAGTGAGGTCATTCCTCATCGATTTCCATTGATCGAATATAAAAGGCTAGTACCAAAACACTGGTGTCAATCTTTGATATTTTTACATATAACAGCTACCCTACCACAGAATAGTATTGCCTATTGTTCACTGCTCACAAAATATCTAAGACATTGCAAAAAACATCAAATAAAATTGTATATACCAGACCACTATCCAACGTTCGCCTCATTCTCGCTTCCGATTCCTCCCTCTTTTACTCTCTTCTCTTTCTCTCGTCTCTCTCTTGCTTTCTTTTTCTCCGTCGGGGTCTGAGGGCCCGTGCTAGGGGCTCCGTTCTGGCCCTGTGAGACGCGGAGTAGAGAGCGACGCGTCGGTTGCTAATCGTGAGTGGCACAATGTGAGCAGCGGTCATGTGGCAGCGGAGATCGGGTGCGTCGGATCTCGTCGGTGAGTCGCGGGTTGCAGTGGTCGGGTGGTCGGGAGGAGATCGTCTTTGTGTACCTCTGACTCCTTTTTACTCCATCAAAATCAAAGAGAAAAGAGAAAAAGAGGGAGAAGATCTAAGAGAGAAAAGAAGATCCGAAAAGAGAAGAGAGGGAGGAGATTGTCTTCTGGAGGAGCGGTGGAACGGAAGAGAGGAAAGCAAAAGGAGAAAGACAGTGCGTCGGAAAAGGAAAAGGAGGAAAAAGTGAGAAACGCGTGGGGAGAAAGAAAAAAGAGATACAATTTTCATATGACTCAGTATGTGGCGAGTTAGTTTATAACTAATTTATGACTTGTACATAAACGGATATATAAAATGTATGCATAATATCTCATATTCAACGGAATGATTTAAAATCGTTGGATCTGCTGGATGGAGGGCTGAGATTGTCTCTGGACAGATACACCATTCAGTTCCCTTTATTTCAACGTGGTTTTATAGGAGTTCTGATCTGATATATAGAGAGAGAGAGAGAGAGAGGGGCTAATATCAAAACGTTTGTTCCTAAGTCCTCGTGCAACCAAGTCGTTTTCAGATTTTCAAAGTCCAAACGGTCGATCCAAACCGTTAGATGTGATCTCTATATTAAAATCTGCTTGGAGACCAAATTTTACATTTTTTGAAATATTTTTACTATTTATTAAGCCACTTTGAAAATCGCAGATCCGGATGAACAGTAAAACAGTGCAACCAAATTCTGGACCATGTGATCAGAAATTTTCAAGTGGCTTAATAAATAGTAAAAAAATTCCAAAAACTGTAAAATTTGGTCTCCAAGCAGATTTTAATATAGAGATCACATCTAACTGTTTGGATCGACCGTTTGGACTTTGAAAATCCGAAAACAATTTGGTTGCACGAGAACTTAGAAACTACCACTTTGACCTTAGTCACTCTCTCTCTCTATATACACACACACTGTACAAAACAAAAGATATATGCTGTAGTCAATTTGCTGATATTTCTTTGACGAAAAAAAAAAACGTTAATTTAACTATTATTGAATTATATACTCAATTAACGAAGATTCAAAATTCGAATGAGAAATCTCCTATGTATAATATAAAGAGGAGGGTTCAAATGCCTTCATTTTTTATGCCTTCATCATACCTCTTTTTAAAATCCGAATGATAAATCTACATTATTTTATCTATGCACATGTAAAAAATTATGATATTTCATCTTCGTTTTGGTTATCATTAAGAGCTTGTAAAAACTCACTAATGTGGATAATTTCTAAACGTTGATTTTTCAACTTATTGATTCACATAAAAACAAAATTGAAATGTGATAAAAAAAATTTGGCACATAGAAAAAATAACATGGATCACATCCAACGGTTTTATTATGAAGTTTATAATTTAAATTTTTAGTTATTAACATTTTAAAAATGGAGATATAGTGAAAGCACAAAAAATGAAGACCACCCAGCCCAAGCTATTTTCAATCCTACCACCCACGCAGACCCAGTTCGTGCACCAAATTGGAGTGGTGCGCGGACTGGGTTGGTTCACCAATTGGTGCTCTAACTGGGTTGGCGCACCAAAATTAGTGCAAAATTAGTGCTCAAACGGGGTGAAACGCACTGAAGAGCAGTAAAAATTTCGGAACAGTTGGTGCTCTAACCTAGTCTGCGCACCAGTTGGTGCGCCAACCCAGTCTGCGCGCCAAACCTATTTTGGTGCGTGAACTGGGTCCGCGTGGGTGGTAGAATTGGAAAAACCTCGGCAAAGATGATATTCATTTAATTTTGATTTTATGATTTGGTAACTAAAAAAATTTCGGTAAAATAAAACAGTTGAGTAATTTACCCCAACTTTACTCAAAAAATTATATATAAGCGAACCTCCATGTTTTCAAAGTAAACAGAAGGCCAACATAGATGGGTCCGACTCTGCTGCTTTTCTAGCAGAAAAGGAGGAACCTCCTCTTCAAATCCAACGATTTAAAATTTTTATTCACGTATCTCGATAAAAAACTTGTTTCATGCACAAATCTCAACGAATTTTGAATTGTTGGATTTGGAAGAGGAGGGTCCTGCTTTTCTTTTAGAAAAGCAGCGGAGTCCGTTCCAACATAGATAAGATATCATGTGCTTATCTGACACGCTAAACTTGCCACCTTAGAATGAGCTCAAATTATAATATTGAAATCAGCACGATGGGTTTAATTTTTGTCAGATGCACTGATTCAAGTGCACGAGGAGTGGCATCCATTAAATATTTAGTGAATGATTCCCTGCCAATAATATAATTTAGTAAAGAAATTATGCATGTATGCAATATCATTAACTTCAGCATTTGAAATTTATAACAGAAACGATTTTTATACCGACACAATGAAGTCTCAAAATAGCCACTGATTTAATTTTTATGTCAACTCAGTTGTTTAGAATAACTGGTAGTTTATTTTTTAGTTAAATAGTAAAATAACAGGATTACAAGTAATTTGATTTTTAATTTTTACTAGAATCAGAGAGCACATCTCCATCCCTCAAGTGGACTTCCTGAATAATTGGCCATTTGAACCAGTGTTGTAAAAAATGTCTGTTTAAGCCGATTAATCGTCCGATTAGTTGTTGACAGTGACCAAACCGTCACGGATTTTTCAGAATAATTGACTAATTATTTCTGATTATGTCCGATTATTTTCAATTATTCTCGAATAATCGCTTATCGAGTTCATCCGACGAGTGCATAGTTATTTACAAGATTGATTTGAATAAGACGACCACACGGTCCACACCATAACGCTAAAAAAAGATAACACGCGGTCCACACCACAGCGGATTTTTAGTTTTGTTGATTTGCTCGAAGTCACTAACAAAGTACCAAGCACAACCTTTCATTTGTTTTCCTTCAATTAATAATTTGATAATCAACGACCATGCATGATCTCTGGGTCTCCATAAAATTTTCAAAAAAGCTCATCATGTACAAATTCCATAGAACAATTTTTTGAATTGGAATCCAATATAATGGACTGATTTGAGAATCTTCACAATAATTAAAACTAATCCACTTTAAATCAGATATTTAAATATAAGTATTATGTGTATATATATCTAAATAATGAAATTTTATGTTCTCAATTTAATGATCATTGATAGAATGTCAAATAACAATTAAATTATATGAATTTTGATACGCAACTAAATATACATGTTTTATTAATAGAAGCCCCTTCCACTCTTTCCATTAAAAAATCAAGCACCGCAACATAACTGGCAAACTCGCAATAACTATTTGTGTTACAAGAAAGATACACCAGCCTAAAGACAATCCCGGAAAACATATCATAAACAACAGTACAATAAAAAAAAGGCTTCAAAACCCAAATTTACAGGAATCGTCATGTTCAGAACTTACTGCTTGGCTGAAAGGGGAAGACAAAATAAATCACCAAAAATAGGTGGTATATCTGCTTTGAATTATTTAATATGGAAGTGAAGTATATTTAAACCAGCTGCAAAATTTATCGTTCAGGTGGAGACTCATTTCTCCCGCATATTCTCACAGTATAGAATGAATTAACTATACATGTTTTTGCAAATAGCATAACAAAAAAAAGTGTATTAATTGATGGCTTGATAAGTTTCATGTATGTTGGTTTACTCAGAGTGGGTAGATTTTTTGTGCTTATGCTTGGTTTTCGGTGAGGCCTTCAAACTGGAAACAAAACTGCTTTCATTGCCAGTTGCAAAATATGTCGAGGAAAGGTTGCCACGAGTTTTAGGAAGCCCAGCTGCATCCTTTGCTGATCTTCGCTCTTTTTCAGTTGTATCTGATTCCAGGTGCAACTCCTCTAACACCTGAAAAGGTACCAACCCAGTTAGGACTCAGGACTGTGACGCCATCTTAATTTTCCTCTGTTATATTTTCTTGTGGTGTGTCTGTGTACATGCACACATCTAGGAATGCGTGCCACTGTACCAGCTGGGAATTAAGCCAATAAACGTACAGGCCGACAGTTACCATGAACAGGGTTGCAAATTGGAAGTATGTAACTATATATACTCATCTGTGCATCTAAATCACAGAACCACAGGATTAAATTTAGAAGATGTCGGACGTTTGAAAGTGGTTGACATGAATAAAATAAATGAAAGATGAACGATTGTAAAGTCTAGAAGAATATTACCCTTTGAGCTCGTTCTAGGACACTCAGTGTTTCACTAATACGCTTCTTTTTTAGCGCTATATCGTTAGGTTCTCTCAGCATCTCTTCTAGAAGGTTATCTCTGCACATTCCCCCAAGAGAAGTGATACCACCATAAATACAAATGGTACAATTATTACAATAAAACAAAAATAATACTGTTTCCTTACTAAAAAATATATATATATATATACTGTTTCAAGGATGGATTAGAAATTACCTGTACAGCTTCCTTATCAAGACGTTGTGAATCTCTCGCTTTGTATGATTCACCTTTATTCAATATAACCAAATGACTAAAATTAGACTCAATCAGATAATTTTGAAAACTACAATTAAAAAAACTACCCAATAAGATGCCAAAGCCCACATAAACACAAATTACACAAAAAGAAATGCATTGGTCCACTTTGGACACATCTTAATTTACTTTAATTCATCCACAAATGTAACTTTAATAACTAGCAGCAAATCTACAATTGATGTAAAATCACAATGCCTAATCAGTACAGTACAAAGGCAGTTGAACTGGCAGTAGATATTATGCAAGAAAATCAGAAAAAAAAAAAACACAATTACCAAAAAGTGCATGATGGCCTTCGGAATAGCATCCTGTACGCTCTTTCTGACAATGTCATAATATGATTTTAGAAGAAGCTTCATGGTTTCTATTGCCACTGTTTCACTCTCTGCCTGTTTCTCTGAAGGCTTCAAGACTATAGGAGGCTGGGGTCATAAGAACATCACAATCATAGGTTAGTACAATACACAATCAAGGTCTTCTTTGCAAATTTATAATCGCCCCGAATTTAGGTTACTCATACTTTATTTGCCTAAAATCCACAAAGTTAACTCAGTAGTTTTAAAACCTAACCAAATTTGTATCTGGATATACCAGAAAAGGTTCCAGTTACTAGGAGTTGATACCGGATCATGGGCTTTGTTCTTTTTGTCCTCATCCAATTGAAGTTTTATAGATTTCGAGGACCCAACCAATAATTTCAGATCATAAATAGTGAAATATCTCGAAAATAACTCAGGAAGCAAAATTGGTGGTGCTGGCAGCATAAGTTGCAACTACGGACAGGCCAATAAGAAGATTTCTCCAAAAATGTTAAGTTTTTAAACTTCAGATGTTAACAGCATGTTTCGAAAAATATATAACAATAAACATGAAATCATGCATCAAAATTTTGCTTGTAATATCTTATATTCACCTCTATTAGCTGAAAAAATGGGTACGGACTGTCCAAACCATCAACTGACAAATAGGTCTTTAGCAACGAACTCCCTTTTTCTGACAAGTGCCCACTGGCAGCACCTGCTTTTCAATAAATTCTGGTGAATTTCAATTTCTTAAATTTGCACATCAACGGATGACCTACCCTATTTCATTCATATTGTCCGATACCGGTTTAATCCGCATGGAGCAGCCAGTTAGGTTGCAAGTGCTAATCAGATTATTATTTGATCAAATAAAGTATTTTAAGTTCTTTTCCCATGGCTAGCTAGATATTCAACCATGCGGCTGAAGGTAATTCAAGGCTTAACTTTAGTAGACTAATGGCAATCAAGTCATTTGCGAGGATGATTTTAGCTGAATTGAGGCTCAAGTGCACCATTGAAGCTTAAACTAAAGAATAGTACTGGTGGAGTCAATTTTGGATCAATTATACAACTGGGAAGTTGTGCCATAAAAGTTGGTATAGGTCATCCACTAACTAGGCCATGCATAGGTGCGATGACAAGATCAATTGAAATATCAAGAGGCAGAAAGAAATAGTAATCATACCATGAGCTGCAGTCCTGTCAGATTCTCCTTGTAGTTTAATTCCCTATAGCAAACATTAGAAGTTTTCTTAGCACACCTAATTTGCACTTACAAATGTAGTCATCGCAAATAAAAGTGCAATAGCAGCCACATTTAATTTTTTTATTGTTTGGTTGTACCAATTTTAAAATGGTGCTGCAAAAACATAAGCAGGTGGGATAGTGGTATATTTCAAGACAAATTTGAGAACCTGATCAGCTCCTTTGGGGAAAATAACATGCGGTTTTAGACCCTTTACTGTTTCAGGAAGCTTCTCAGAGTTCACAGCATCCTTCAAGTTGAGAAAACAAATTTACAATATTAACCAAATAAGAGGCTATCAATATGATGGAGAAATTCCAGCACAAGTAACATAGCTTTTAGGAACTTCCCAAAGAATCAAGTGTAGAGTACCAGATGATGAGAAGTAGAGAGAAACTTAATGTCGACTAGATACAGCATAGTGTTGGTTATGGTAGACAGCAGTACTTTACTAGAAACACCTAAAACTCTTTTACTAACCAAGGAAACATAATATATTTGTTTCTTCACTGTGTTTATATAAATTATCCAAGTTACATATCAGCTAATGTCCTCTTTTATGCTGTTTTTCACCAACTTCCATATTGAAATTTACTATCTTGAACCATTGACAGTCTTTTCTGGTATACAGACTGGTAATTCAGGTACTGTTTGGCTTTGATTATTGCTCAATGCTTCAATAGTAACCCTTTTGCTAATTTCTGGTTTGATTTTAGACATGAAAAAGATGGTCCAAATTCAAATTTAAACAAAAAATGGACCTTGGAGACACTGGGTCCAGTAGAGCACTGCTTTGCGAGTTCAGTGGCCTTCTTGCCACCCACGAAACATGGATGTGAGGTATTGATATAGTCGATCTGCATCAGATAAATTTTAATTTGCATCAGAAAATGATAATTGTACCTTTGAAACTGAGAAACCAGTGCTTACTAAATTGGGATGCAGGATTACCACACAAAATTTAGTACCAGTGAACTTAGGTTAGGCCCAGTACAGGCTGATCATGCTTTATTTCTTTGACATCATTTCAATTACTTTTTTTTTTGGCTTCCTTTCCCTTGTTTAGAATATGTGACTAAAATAAGTCTTACAAGCTGAATTCCACAATATAGGGTACCTTGAGGCAATATTCGGCTCTGGAAATAAGGGATCAAATTGTTTTTTCAAAAAGGAATAATCATATTGAATACCAAATAGCACATTGAGCCAGATCCACATAAACATATTATCTAAATTGACAGGCCAAATTAAAGAATTTGAACAAACATCAACTCTCCTCTGAGTTCATTCAGTAAAAAACTGTTAAATAAACACGAATAAATAGAAAACAAAAATAATGATTTATCCCCATGACAACATAGATTAAGTGTGTCCTCCAGCTCCAGGTGTACTGTTTTTGTCAGTTGAGGCACAAACCTTACACAAGTTAAAACATTTCCACGTATACTCAACTAAAATACAATTAACACATTACAATATTCGGACAAAGTAGCAAATCAGATCAGGAACACATCAGCTTTTTTCAGTAATTTTTTTGAAGCATGCTAAATTGTAAGTACCTGCATATCAATTATATGTGTGATCATCTTCTCAGCTGGATTAAGGCGCTCTCTCAAAAAGTTCCCAATTACCTCATCCATGCGCCGTCTCAGAGCTGGGTACTTAGTCAATTCTTCTGTTAAGCATATATTGCTCATCTACACCAACAGCCGGGATCAATAGACCAGATACAACAACAACCAAGCCTTTAGTCCCAAACAATAGACCAGATCAATTAGGAATTTATTTATTCTTCTTATTGCACAATAAGGAGTAAACCCTGACCTAAATAAGAAATATTGTGTATCGAGCAAAGCTAGGGTGTGATGTGCTCACCAAGAGGGGTTGGTGAGCACAGCTCCAAAAGTCTATCGGATAGGTTTCAAACGACGAATCCAAACCGTTGAAATCCATCTAGTTCATGAGTGATGCATGTACATGCAAAATTTTGAAAGTTTCGAATTCATTTAGTACAAGGTCAAGCGGTCAAAAAAATGATGAAAAATAAATACATAAAACAACTTATAAAAGGTTCATTTTTTACCACTTGACCTTGTACTAAATGAATTCGAAACTTCCAAATTTTTTCATGTACATGCATCACTCATGAAGTAGATGGATTTCAACGATTTGGATTCGTCATTTGAAGACAATCCGATAGACTTTTGAAGTTGTACTTACCAACCCCTCTTGGTGAGCACATTACACCCTAGCTTTGCTCTTGTGTATCTATCAGTAATCGAGAAAAGAAATTGATCTCAACCTAGGTCTTCTAGCCACAGGTGACCGACGATCATGAGGACTTTCAATGTTCAGGAAATTCAACATATGACTTGAGTGATCGCTAACTTACTAACGTACATTCAAAACATCTACTAATATTTGGTTCCTACATTAACTGTCGAGTATTTTCTAATGCTTGATATTATGAAGGGTGTAAATCTGTATTTGTAGAAAAAGAAAAAAAGAGGAGGCACGCACTTACAACTTTTTTGTCATGCATCATGAAAACACTTGCATCAAAAAATTTAATTTTAAAAATTCAAATGACAAAAGGAAACCATCAATCATATTCTATATCAAAAGCATTGTATATGCATAAAATATTATCCAATTTAGAGTACATTCAGTACAAGATTAACACGTCAAAAAGTTAACAGCTGGTTTCAATTAATTATGTGAGTTGATAATTTCACCAGTTCATCTACCAAATGAACATATACTCATCACATAGAATAAGTTCAATGGTTCAGGGTTTGCTTTTAAGAATTTGAAAGTCAAATTAGCAATACAATAAAAAGTATTTTTTCATGGCATGTCACACAAGAAAGTTGTAAGTTGATCCCCTTCTCAGAAAAAGAAAAGAGAAGAAAAGGCTAGAAGATTACAAGACAAGGGTAAATTTACCTTGACCAGCTCTTCATAGACAAATCTTGCACATTGTAGGCTTGGATCAAGCAAATATCTTATCTGCCTTCTGACAAGAATTTCAAATGGTGCCTGCCAAGAGTTTGTTCATCATTTGATATGCTTAAGTTTATCTCGTATTTACTCTAGGTTGGGTTGGCTTTGCTTTATTGGCACACCGGAGGTCAAATTGATCCTGGAACGTGTAGAATTTAGAGAGAAAAAAAGTGCACGACTAAATGTTGGTGCAAGGCTGCAAGCGAATAAAGTCAGGTTCTCCATCAATCTGTTAATCAAGGTTAAGAGCTGACTTGGCAACAATAGCACCTTATTAGACTGCGATGCAGGTCACAGTACGTACCTCTTACTGAAACTAGCAAGATTCATGAATTAGAAGAACACAAGGTTTAGATTAGGAATAGTACCTCAGGTAAAAACAAGGCAGTTCTAGGCCCTGCAGCATTTTGTATGGCAATACGAATGTCTTGATCACTTATGTCACCGCATGGATCAACTTCCTATACAAGTAAAAAAATAAACTAATACTAATACAAATACTAACAATAATGATAAATAATAAAAAAAAATATTCCGCGCTGCACTTAGAAAAATGTAAAAAAAAAAACTCTTTGAATATTATAAATACCGCAGGAGGATATATATAATGGTATGGCACGGCAGTATTTATTTTCCTCTCATAATCACAGTTGGTTTCCTCGTGATTGACTAAATGCTAAAGGACTGCTGAAAGAAATAATATAACATCGGTATACCGGCGGAACTTCCAACGAAGAAAAGTAGAAAATCTTATGGTCTAAACCTCTCAGAAAGAGATAACAAAGTGCATAACAAGAATAAATTTCAAGGAGATTGGTGATCGTGCAGACCTCTAATCTCTTGACAAAAATAGACTGGAAAATATAGTGAACTCGTGCTCCTCCAGAAAGCTCATCGGTGGATACTCTATTTCTTCCTTCCACCATAGAACAAAAGGCTGGAACAGAAAAGAACCCTATGTCAGATACAACACTGTAGAAAAGCAAGCAATAGCTCGTTACAAGAGCACCAAACAGTACTTGACAATCAATTACTAATATCAGTACCAAATCCAACCTGTCAAACTAGCAAATACCAGAACATATATCATGTATAGAAAAAAAATGAAGAAATTCGGTAAATGTTTTACCATTCATTGAATGATTTAAAATTATCAAGGTTCCAAATTTACAACCCTTGATGCATTATCAAACAATGTTCAGTTACACGAACTTGATAAATAGGCCATCTATGATCTTTAGACTTTCTTTTTTCTATCTCATGCCTTTTTTATTTGAGAAACATTGGCAAAATTGTCAAATAATTCTTAGAGGATTGCATCTGATGTCTTTAATATTGTATAGTTTAACCACCTGAATTACCAGTACACAACTGAATGGCAATGTACGAGCAACACAAAAGGTAACTTATTCTATACTTCATAAATTAATTACCTTTAATAGTATATTAGTATGAGAAGAACAATAGTACAAGTTGGAGAAGAAAGTGAAGGTGTCACCTTCAGAATATTGGGCCAGAATGTTTAGTAATTTCACAGCAAGACCATCCTTTGAATCTTCAGTGTCACCAAAGGAAGCATGTTCCTTGGCTACAGCTACTAGTTGCATATTTACACGGGACTTCAGAGCTGGAAGAATAGCCTTTATATGTTGCACCAAAATCTGGGATATAGTGAGGATATGACTTAAAATACAAATATAAAGGCACTTTTGCAAATGGCATCAAACCATTCGATGTCTTAACATCTGCAAGTAGTACCCACTATCCCACATATTCGCTTGCCAGAAATTCCATTTGTGGGCAAGAGCCCATTCATTAAAAGAATATGACAGATTAAGCATCTGCATCAGTTGAGAATCTCTCTTATCATTAATTAGAGTTGTTTGCATTTAACTCAAAATTGAAATAAAAACAGGCTAGATTATATTTACAGGTTTGCAATAACCCTTATGAATCCTTTGTGAATCTAAATCTAAACCAAGGGCACTTAATTATTTTCTGCTTCCTGTCTGCTATTTGCAAATAAACCCTAAAAGGTTGGGTGTAAATGAGAAACTTGAGAGAGTAATTAATCAACAAGTATATGAGATATTGAGATATTTGTAAACTATATGCTGCATGAAATCAAAATAATATTACAGGAGTTTCAATCTTATGTAGATGTACTTGTGAGTGGTTATTTTTATGTTGGTGTACAATTTGTAATCAACTCATGTATCATTTGTGTGCCGTTACATATTCAGTAGTTGGACATTAATTTTGGAACCCTATTGGTTTGAAATCCATTTTTGTTGTTCTTTTTGGCTGGCCTTTTGTGTCTAGACACAGTTTAAAAGGACGAAATTGTCACATACCTGGTTCAACTTATTTGCCAACTGGGGCACTCCACAGCAATGAGACAGCCCATTATATGCCTGTTAGTAGTATTAAATAAATAGCTTGATTATCCTTTTTTTGTGCCAAAAAAAGATCAACATCACAGCTTACAACTCACGACCATCAGTTAACTTCAAATTAATTGGCTTCGTTCTCATCCAACAGCGGGCCGTATATTTTATTATACGTGTGTAGGTGGTTGCACTTGCAGTTTGGGAGTCAAAAGGTCAATGTAATGGCTGAACGGGAGTTAGCCAAGTACATGTATCCACAAGTTGATTCATACAACAGCCAATGCAAACAATCTGTACCTGAATAGTAGAGAAGAATGACTGTTCAAAGGCTAGTGCATCTTTAACACTCCGATTAAACTTCAGATCCTGCCAAATGTCACATAATAGAATTAACAATTTTAAGCACAGTCACAATTGAAATTAATTAAGTGAGAAATTATGTCACTAACATGGATTACATTCTTGTAATTAAGAACAACTCGGGTCAGGTATGGGACCAACAATAAACACCGTGTGCCATTGACTGTATGGCACCAAAACAGTTTTCACCAAGTATCTTCTTCCTTTGTTTCATCCCACAGTTCTTTCTTTTCATTCCTTGACTTGTTTAATACTACTTGTCCAAATGACAATATTTGAGGATAACTAAAGCTTAATTGTGAGCGAGGATCGAATGAAGCTCAATTGAACTAAATTGAGCCTTCATTGAACAACAGATAGCTTAATTACACTGAATGGCTATGGTTAATCTGGCATAGTAAAGGTCACGTTCACCAGCTTGAGATGAGAACAAACCTCCTGGCTTCGATTGACCACGCCAAAATAGCCGAGCTTAAGTGGTACTACTTTTCCAAGCAAGAAATTCCGGGCATCAGTACCTCTATCCATTATATCTAACTAGATTTTTTGAGAGAAGCACATCAAAATAGAGCTCGGTTATATATGACAACTTTAAAACAGGTAAGTTTCACATGCACCATATAAAATATCAAAATATTCAATTGTACCTCTTGAAGAGCAAGAAATTGATTCCTTGCACTCTAAAAACATAATAAGTTTTTGACTATGTCCTTCCACACTGACATTCTTCAAACTAATACAAAGTATCACCACATTCTCCACGAAAAATAGAGAATGTTTCAAACATTTTACTTTTTCGGTTTTGATAAATGTTTCGTTGATTGCCGTGGTTGTCATATAAAAATGATAGTCAATATATCCCTTCCCTTACTTGACAACTTCAGCTTTTAGAGGGAGATACATGAAACTACAATTAAAATTAATAAAAAAAAAATCATGTGCAATAGCAATACCTTTGTGATGACACCGATGGTCCTGGATCCTGTCACAGAAAACCAGATATAGCAATGATATGTTAACCCTCTTTTCTCCCTTCCAACAAAGTTAGATTTAATGGAACATTACAAAGAAAAGGAAACATTGCAAACTTTCACACAGTATATTGCACCTCCCTTCCTTGGATACCATATAGTGTTGTTGCATTGTGAACTAAGCCATGATCCAATTGATCTATCAATAACTGTGTACTCAGAAGTTGTTGCAAAACAACAAAGACCGAAATAAATGAAATCGGTGGGATTTATCCAACTTTTATTAAACAAAAAACAAAGACCGGGATAATTGATGCTACTGTCATCTATGAGTGGTGTCAAAAGGAAATGCAATATGTATTTGATTAATCTGTATATATCTGATCTTTATTGTCTTTTCAGTGCTCGATCAGGGTCCTGGGCATGGCTTCTAAACACCAAAAAAATAAAAAATCTGCTCTACAGAATTTAATTTGATGTAAACCATTTGAATGTGGTAGCAATACCAACTAATACACGAGGAAAGACAAAAACAAACCTTCAGGGTCCACGAGTCGTGCCAATTGCAGTGCATCAGAATTCGTCAAATCTTCATTTGCAGGAGATATAGCTAGGATAATACATCTCGGTTGTTTGATATAAGAAAATATCAGGTCCCTTGTTTTCAATTGGATGTCACCCGGCTGATCTCCAACTGGTACCTTACTCACACCTGGTAAGTCAACTAGTGTGATATCTGGTACATTTGGAGAGAAGATTTTCAAATGGATCTCTTTTTCAGAGATGTAGTTGTAGCCTCCCATATCTCTATCTGTTTCAAGCTACAAAGATATTAAAAAAACATTAGATATTTTACCGTCACTTAGCACTGGGCACCCAAGAAATTTTTTTTAATAGAACCCACAAAGGGTCATGCACCCATTGTTGTGTACAGTACCAGAAGCATGCATCGTTCAGTAATTTAACAGAACAGGTTCATGCATATAATGAATGCTGCAACTGCAATAGTTTTTGGAGGTCAGCAGATCAGTAACTCTGGCTAAAACAACTAAACATGAAGGTCAGAATCACCATTCCAACCTCTTGAGTGGTGATGGAATGCCACTGCTGATGTCCTCAGCATATACCAAAAAAAACTATTATGAACCATATTAAAAGATCTCTGAGCCAAATTAAAAGATGGCCTGGCCTGACCATTCACAATCAACCTAGGAGATAAATTTGCAGGAATGGCATTTACTTTATTGACTGTATACAGTTAAAAAAATCATATCATCAATCGGGGCAATCAATTTATTTGTTCTTTGAAGAGTTATGTACTTTAAGGGCATAGATTTGCACACTTGGGACTACTGGAAATGAAGTATACTTAGGGACCAAAACAAGACAAAGGAGCAAGGATAATGTCAATCTCCGGCAGCTCAATCTCACCTGAATCTCCTTCTTGATCTCTTCAAAATCGTAAAATTTCTTCCCAGAGACGTGATCAAACTCGCCCCACTCCTCCCCGATTTTGCGCACGAGTTGGATCACAACCGGGCGGCGTGTCTTGACGCCACGTGGCAGGAAGTCCCTCCCGACCAGCGATTCGACCACGCTAGATTTCCCACTTCCCTGAGAGCCGATCGCTACCACCTGGGGTAGATCTATGCTGAAGTTCTCTTCCCCTAATTGGGATAGGATTTCTTGGAGTTTCGTTAGGGCTGGAATAATGGAGTGCCCGAGAGAAGGTTGCGGAGTTGGTACGGGAAAAGGAGCTGGGGCTGGAGGCGCTGATGGAGATGACATTTTCGTGTGAATGCGATTTGAGAGAGAAACCCTAGAAGGGTTTTGGAATGAAGCGAGGGAGAAGACGAGATGAGTGTTGCTCTATTTTTTCAAAAATGAAGTGAGAGACGGTTGACTATGGTTTGAACTTCGAATTATGGACAGCACTAAATGAAAGCAATGCTGGTTTCTATAACAAGAGCTAAAAGCCTAAAACAGTGGCACTCCGGGAAACAAAAAGGAAATTGCTAAATGGATATTTGGATTTTGGATGCATGCTTGTCAAAATTGTACAGGTTTCCGTTGAAATTTCAACCTTTGTTACTTACCGTTAGAATTTAGATTAAAGCAATCTCAGGTTTAAATATGAATTAGTAAATATTTATCTAATTATAACCGTAAATAATATAATATTTAAACCAGATCAAGTTGAACTAAAATATTGATTATGAATTTTTCAACCACGCCATCTGGGGGTGAAAACGATATGGATAATATCCGATCCGTATTTGAAAAATTAGATGTGGATATCTGATATTCGAATATCCGTGTGGATATGTATACTGATATGGTTTTATATTTTAATTATTCGTATTCAAATAGTAGATATATATATCATATATTTTAATATATATTATGAAAAAATATTGCTATTCACGGTTATAATTAGATAAATATTATGAACTTTAATATTTTTTAATATATTTTTAATAAATATCTAATCCAATAAATATTATGAACTTTAATATTTTTAATATTATTTTAATAAATATCTAATCCGATTTATTCAGCTAATATTTGATCCGTAACTGTATCCGTATATGTCTTTTAGATATTTTAAGAGCATCTCTATTTCAGCAAACGTTTATCAATTAATTTGGACCACATCACTGAGTTTAGCAATTAAAGGAATTCATAATTTCTAAATCACTCCATTTCAGAAATTTAGAGTTGCTTTTAAAACAAACTTGCTAATTTAAAAACTGTGGTACATCCTAGCAATTATATTAGCAATTAACACATCAGATTAGCAATTTAAAAATAAATCACCGTTGTAGATGCTCTAAAGAGTTACTTTTAAAACAAACTTACTAATTTAAAAACTATGAATTACTTTTAAAACAAATTTACTAATTTAAAAACTGTAAAAACTGTGATATATTCTAATAATTATATTAACAATTAACACATCAAATTAGCAATTTAAAAAAAATTATTTTAAATGCTCTTAGCACTATTCGCTCCGTTTTCACCCCTGACGCCATCACCGATCCTCCGCGGGGCAATTGCAATTTCATTTGAGTGAGGCTATGGTGTTATGCATAGCACCAATGGCTAGTGTACTACGGCTCAATATGGTACTTTTTAAAATTCTAACGGTCGATCCGACCGTTCAATGTGATATCCATATGAATATGTACTTGCAAACTAAATTTTATATTTTTTCGAATTTTTTTACTATTTTTTCAGATAGGTAGAAAAATCAGTGTTTTTTGAAAATTCTGGACCATCAAAATTCTACCTATCTGAAAAAATAGTAAAAAAATTCAAAAAAATATATAATTTAGTTTGCAAGTACATATTCATATGGTTATGACCTTGAACGGTCGGATCGACCGTTAGAATTTTAAAAAGTACCATATTGAGCCGTAGTACACTAGCCATCCGTGCTATGCATAGCACCATAGCCTCACTCATTTCATTTTACTTCCTTCCGTTATCACTCGTTAATCGCTACCGCTCTTCTCCATCTTTCCAGAGACGACTCACACGGTCACTCCACACCCTGTCTCCCAGCAAACCAACTCGACAAACGCTAACGCTAAGTGTTAATTAGAACTCCCGATGCCACCCCTCGGCGCTGCCTCCAACCTCCTCCTCCTCCGCCTCCATCCACCTCTCACCTTAGCCCTCCGCCGTCTCTCCATTTCCTCCGTTTCTAACCGCGATTTCGGCGACGGCCGGACCTCCGACCCAGATAAGAATCTTTTGCGCGCCAAGACTTCGCTCCTCAAAGATTCTTCCCATCACATCCGCTCCTCCCCGCTAACGGGACCCGCTCTCTTGAGCGACCATGAGACCTCTCTCCTCCCTAATCAGGCCATTGGTTTTGTTGCTTCGTCTCAAGCGAACTTCATGCATGTTATTGTTGAGAAGCCTGGACCTGACCCGCAAAACTCCAACTCAAATTGTAGCAACCTGTTGGATCCAAGAATCGGAACTGATTTGTTGTGCGTGGTGCGCGACTTGCTGAAGAAGATCAAGAGAAGGGTTTTGGTTGGGGATAAGGTAAATGATGATGTGAGAGCGAGTGCATTGTTCCATAATAAATGTGAAGTCATTGGTTCTTTATTTGGTGCACTTATTTTTACTTATTATGGTATACCAACTGAAAATGGTATGGTAAGACATTTCAAAAATACTTGGTAGCCACTAAAGTCTAACAAGCAATTTCAGAAAAAAAAAAGAAAAGACATTTCAAAAATACTTAGTTAACTCCAAGTTCAAATATAAACCTCTTACTCATTAACCTACAAACCCAAGGTTTACTAGTTGGTGTCAGTTGATGTCAGGTAGTGTTATGCATAATCACATGCCTTTTTTTTAAATATTTTTTGACCTTTTGTGCTGAATTGTGTAAGATAATTCTTGACCGGATGCAACTGTAATCAAGCATAATGGTATGATATAACTAAATTGAGGGGAAAATGCATTGGAATTGATGTTAAATTGTGACTAATTTTAGTTTAATCCATGGTAGGTAATAGTGGGGTCAGTCGATTGGACAGATAGAAGGGGGATGATAGAGGATGTTTTTGAAAGGGTAACTGAAGTGATCGACCCCCCAGTGGCCAATGTGGATCACCTTTTGGTTTTTTTCGCACTTGATCAGCCCAAATTGGAGCCCTTTAATCTCACTAGATTCTTGGTTGAGGCTGAGTCCACTGGCATTCCACTCAATCTTGTTCTGAACAAGACAGAGCTTATACCTGAAGAGGTTTGAATTCTGTTTTTTAATTTTATGTGTCATCACAATTTTTAATCTACAGTTCTACACATCTGCGAAATATAGCACCCAATGAATTTTAATTATTGGCCAATGATTTGAAATATACTCAGTCTCCCTGAACTAGTGAATTGAAGTATCTAATAACATGCACTTATTTACTATTTTTATTTTTGGTTGTCATGTTTACAGACTTTGTTTGATTGGAAAGAGAGGCTCCAGAGCTGGGGCTATCAACCCTTATTTTGTAGTGTGGATAAGAAAGTGGGACTGTCAGCTATCGAAGAGAAATTGAAAGGAAAAACAACTGTCCTTATGGGGCCAAGTGGTGTTGGCAAATCAAGCCTCATAAATGCGTTGAGAGGAGGCCAGAATGACGCTGATGAGGACATTATGAACAAACTCCTCGAACAAGTATTTCATCCCTGGCTCATTTTACTTACACAAAGCTGATTATCATTTCCTTTAAAAGTTTCTTTAGTCAGTACATTTGTGTCTAAGTCTCGACTAAGCAACTAAAGATCAAGTACGGACAGAAGAAATAGCAGGAAACCAGGGTCGGTTTGTTAGTATTAACTGCATACAGTTACTGTCAGACCAGACGGCTACAATCCTGTTATCAGTTTTTTTACCAAGATGTGTAACCAACTTGTTATTGTGGGCTATTGTGAGTCAATATTGCTACATTTTTATAGGAATCCATCTCTTTTATTTGTTTGAAACTTTTAACAGAATAGCAAGTGGTTTGGGGAGCAAAGAGTAGGTACAGTGTCTACAAAAAGTGGCAAGGGGAAGCACACAACTCGGCATGTCTCTCTTCTCCCCTTAGCAGGCGGCGGTTTTCTTGCCGATACACCCGGCTTTAACCAGCCAAGCCTTATCAAAGTCACCAAGCGCAATTTGGCACAAACTTTTCCTGAGGTTCCACATGCTTTATTTTATCGCTTTTATTTGCTTCTCAAATGACCCATTTCTGTTATCTATTTAGAGAAAGTAAAAAAAAACTAAATTAGGCTCTTTAATCAAGCCAATTATTGATGTTAAATCAGACCAACTCTTTTCAAACTTCTAACCTTGGCATATTTACCAGAGTGAAGCCTGGGAAGAAGCCATGAAATTCTTTTTTAAAAACAACTTGAAATGATGGGCCAAACCTGCCCATAGAACTGTTGAGAAACCCTACATGTTGTTGTAGGCTGGTAATTACTTGATTTCAGTGGGATCTTGGTGATTGCTGATTTCCTCTACAACATTCCTGGTATTGGTTCAGCAACCAGCTTTTGATTTTTGTTATATTATTGGCTTGTTTTGTGTATTGCCACATTGAGGCGAAACTAAATTGGTCCTAATTGAACCGTACTTTTTTTTACCAGTAATTATCAGATGTACAGTCCAATGATTCTGATAGGAAAATAATTTATTACTAGATACACGCACCTTGGACTTGTGGCTTATCCTTTTAACCTACATATGATTTGATGAACTTGTTTTCAGATAAGACGGATGATGCAAGAGAGTGAGCCCAGTAGATGTTCATTCAATGACTGTTTACACATTGGCGAACCGGGTTGTGTTGTAAAGGGTGATTGGGAGAGGTATCCTTATTATCTCCAGTTACTTGATGAGATCAAAATCCGAGAGGAGTTCCAGTTGCGCACATTTGGAACCAAGAGAGAGGGTGAATTCAGGTGTATTTCCACTATTATTTTTCTGTCCATCTTTTTTCTATTTTATTTTCCTATTAAATAGGAGTATGTTGAGACTGAGTTACGTGAGCGAAGGCTAAGCTGAGCCATAATAAAGGCATGCTTACGGTTTCAATATATGGCGAGTGTTGTTGGGTAGACTAATGGGTCGAATTTGAAAGGCACCCTCACAATCTAGTGGTACTTTATGAGAGTAATATTCGGGAGGAGTGCAGATGTTTTTTATTTTCCTCTCTTTTTATGCCGAATTAGACCAAGTAATGCTAATTGAGTCGTATGCATAATTGAATGTTTGATTTTATTAAAGCTTATTCAGGGTCTTAGGGCTTAATTGTGGGTTAGTTGGGGTTCAGTTTTGAAATAGCTGCTAAGTAGGAGTGTGTTGATGAACATTCGAGTTCGTTTTTGTAGGTTGCTGATGTAAGTGGGCATATGAACTTTGAAATTTCAGGTGGTTGTATCTCAAAAACCACTTATATTATAAATGCTGTGGATCAGAAAAGAACTTTAGGATTTTAAAGGCTAACCTTTGGACCTAGCAAAATGTTTTACTTTGATCGTGGATCAACATTGCACCTCCTTTTGCTTTCTGTTCTTCAGGTACAAGACAAGAAGCGGGGGGATCCAGCAAGCAGAGCCAAAACTGGATAAGAAAAAATACAGAAGGATTTCTAGGAAGCGGATCAATCAATCTATTGTAGATGACATTGAAGATGATATCTTTGATCCTTAGATATGTTTGTTGAGAATGTTGACTCGCTTCGATCTAATTGAAGTCTCAAATATGAACAAGTCGCCAGACTATTTATATAGTTTGAACCTGCTACTTTGTATATATGTCAAGGAGAAAAAAAATGAGATTTTATGTTAACTTTGCTGATAGTTTCTTTAGTTTCCTCTGGCTCGTTCTGTTATTGAGTGCCATGTTTCAGTCACTGTGTATTCGTTATTATGTGGCTTTTCTAATTAATTTAAATTCATAAATTCACATCAAATAATTATGCCGAAATGTGTGCTTCATCATGGATTTTCTGAGGCAATACATTAGATGCTTGGACATTTTTTGTTTTTTAAAAGAATTTTCTGTAAGGGATACTTGGGCATATCACATGCTAACTTCCACCTTATTTGGTTATGAAGAAAATGTCTGTATTGAGAAGTTAACCAACCTAGATTAGGGGTGAAAATGGTATGGATAATATCCGATCTGTATTTGAAAAATTAGATGTGGATATCCAATATCTGAATATTCGTGTGGATATGGATACTGATATGATTTTACGTTTCAATTATCCGTATCCGAATAGTAGATATATATTATATATTTTAATATATATTATGAAAAAATATTGTTATTCACCATTAAAATTAAATAAATATTATGAACTTTTGGTATTTTTTAATATTATTTTAATAAATATTTAATCTAATCTGTATTCGTATCTGTATCCGGTTAATATCCGATCTGTATCTGTATTCGTATCAGTATCCGGCTAATATCCGATCTATATCCGTATCCATAAAATAAAAAAAATATATGAATATGATTTTACCATTATCCGCTCCGTTTTCACCCCTGGTCCTAGATACATTACGCTTGAAGGGCTAAATTAATGCGCTTGGGAATTCAGGGTTCGAATTTAAACCGGAACCTATTTTTGTTGCTGTATCATGAGGCCAACTTGGACTTATCGAGGAAAAAAGAAGAAGATAGATTTGGAAATTTTAAATGAACAAAGGAAACCAAATAATTATTTTTTTTGCGGGTGCTATAAAGTTGCACAATTTGAGAATAAGTCTTTAGTCTAATGACAAAGGTAATACTTTCTGTATGAGACAATACTCTTTATGTGAGAGATTACAGATTTGAAACATGGAAAAAACAATTTTTTGTGAATATTAAATAGTTTAATCTCTAACTTTTACTCAAAAAATTACACAATTTATTAATTTTAAACTTTGCATTGTATAAATACTTTCAAGAATATTTTCAACTTTTAGAAAAGGAAGGGTTATGATTCCTTCACAGCGACTTGTCTTAACAAATAACAAATTTATCCATTTTATTGTCTTTTATAATAAAACTCATTCTTAATTTATAAAATACCCATTTTACCTTTTATTAAAAGCATAAAACGGCCATCATACTCAAATTTGAATCTGAAGGGTTCCTCTACTTTCCTAACTGCTTTAAGATCCGTGCACGCTAGATTAACACGAATCTTGAAGCGAACACACACGGATATTGAAACGACGTGCACAAATCTTAATGCGATGCGCGCGGATCGAAATTGCTTTAAAATCCGTGCATGCTAGATCAACACGAATCTTAAAGCCAACACGCACATATATTGAAGCTACACGCACATATCTTAATGCGATGCACGTGGATCGAATGGTAGAGGAACTCTTCATATTCAAATTTGAGTTCAATGGACTTTTTATGCTTTTAATAAAGAGTAAAATGGGTAATTTATAAATTTAGAATGAGTTTTAATATAAAAAAAACAATAAAATGGATAAATTTGTGAGTTTTTGAAGTTTAGAGGGGGGAATACGTAATTTTGAAGTTTTTGAGGGGTATATGTGAAATTCCCCCTTCTCAAATTATGTCAAAAAATTATAAAAATATAAAAAATATTAACATGTTGTTTTCCTTAAAGATTAGTTGTGTATCAATTTTGATACAATTTAAATAACATTTGATATTCCATGAATATCGTCATGAATAGACTTGCAACAATTTCATCAGTTTTTAATTTATGTTATGTTTGAAGTGAAAATTATATGTTATTTGTCGAATTTCAAAATTATAAATTATTTTGTAATTTGTATGGTATTAAGGTTACCAAAATAATTTGTTGTCAATGAATCCTCGCATAATATATAATAATTATAACGTACACCATTTATTACTGTCACAGTATAAATCACTGCTACCAGGCGTAAACAGAGTAGAACTAGGGTGTGATGTGCTCACCAAAGTCTTTGGTGAGCATAACTCCATAATCTATTGGATTCACTTCAAAAGAGATGAATCCAAACCGTTGAAACCGACGTACTTCACGAGTGATGCGTGTACATGCAAAATTTTGAATTTTTTGAATTCATTTAGTCTAAAGTCAAGTGGTCAAAATTGATGAAAAATGAATGATCCAAAATATAGTTTTAGAAGTTATTTTAATGCGTTCATTTTTCATCAATTTTGGCCGCTTAACTTTGTACTAAATAAATTCGAAACATTCGAAATTTTGCATGTACGCACATCACTCGTGAAGTTATCGGTTTCAACAGTTTGGATTCATCTCGTTTGAAGTGAATACAATAGATTATTGATTTATGCTCACCAAAGAGTTTGATGAGCACATCACACCCTAGTTCTACTCTAACATATATTTTGCTGGGAGAAATTTTTGTTTCATACTTTCTTTATGTATATGCACTTGACATCCGAATTTCCCCAAAATCAATAATTTTTATAACTATTTTCGTATAAATTGGCCAGGTGGCCAGCCATTATTTTATTTACCTTCAATGTGGTCTCACAAGAAATTTTTTTTCCGAAATTTTTATTTATATTAAAAAAATATCAAATTTAACATTTTGTACTCAAATTCGGGAAAATTCGAAATCTACCAAATCCGGAAAATTATCCATACCTTCTTTCTAGAAAATTATTCTCTGAAAAGAGATTTGGGTTTATGGAGAATAATTCCCCGGATTTGTGTTTTTTATTTTTTTTTATTTTTTTTAATTAAAATAGAAAATGTTATGATTTCTTTATTTGTTGTATTAAAATATTAGAAATGTCTTTTATATTTCTTTGAAAATAGATAGAATACTATATAATTTAATATATATTAGAAAGACTACAACATCCTGGCTCAAAAATCTTTTCTGAGTAAATAAAGAAAACACAAATCCGGAGAATTATTCTCCGGAAATCCAAACCTGGAGAATTATTCTCCAGATCCGCGTTAACCAAGGCGCCCCTGGATCTGGAGAGTAATTTTCAGGAAAGAAAGCCTGGATCCGTAGAATTATTCTCCGGATTGAGTAGATTTCGAATTTTTCTGAATTTGGGTGCATAATGTTAAATTTTTTTTGTAATATTAATAAAAATTTCGGATTTTTTTTTACCTGTTGAAATTTTTGTGTAATATTTAGGCGTTTCGTTGCATTATAAGATTCACACAAATAATGGCCTGGCTAAGCTACAACAAAATGATAGGCGATCTATAAAAATTCTTTAAGATCACAGATATTTTCTAAATATCAATTTAATGGCAATAATAAAAATGGTTCTAATTTACGGAAAATGTAATTATAAGTTTGATAAGATACAATAATTTCTGGTATAATCATCAGTTAATTTTACTAACCATACATGTAATTAATCTGAATATGATCGGGAGCCATGGAGTCTGCATCCTCTGCATTACCTCACTGTTTGAGTTTGAATATAGACCATCTGATTTAAATTCTGACCAATTCGGTCTATACATGTAATTTACGGAGTCTCTTTAAAATTCGTGTCAATATATAATAAACAGACCAGGTTCAAACTCAAACATTGAGGTACCTTAGGTGATATAAATTTGGTAGCTAGAGCCAGAGCACAGGGCTCCACCACCTCCTTACTAAGGCGGAGTTAAGTACTTGTCTTAGGGGCGGACCCAACCTAATCCGGGGGTCAACTGTTTCTCTCTAGATTTTGAAGTTTCATACAAATTTATAGGTTCGGATCAACTTTGTCTCTCTCTGAAATTTTATTTGCCTTTCTCTAGACTTTTTGTTTGTAACTAATATTAAATTTAGGGTTAAAATTATGATAAATTTTTTGAATTCTAATTGGTAATTAGAATTAGAAGTTAGAGTATTAAAAATTAAAAATTAGAGCATTATTTTTTATCTAATACCCGATTAGCTAATGAGTTTGAATCCGATTCGTTATTTTCTTGCTCCTCCCTAACAAAAATCCTGAATGTGCCCCTGCTTATCCAGGTGGGAGCACTGCGGCTGTAACTTTACTAAAAAAAATTCTTGCCTCCTGCCTTCGGAGCTCTGCCCCTATTTGCTAATGCATGAGTCAGGTATGTTTGTATGAGAAGTGATATTAGCTAGAATAGCGAGCTAATTTGGAATTTGAAAATATTACTAACCCAAGTTTTTGTAAGAAATAGAGAATGGTGAGATAATCTGAGCTATTCTAGTTGTTCTTTCATTCAGGAGCGGAGCCAGACTTTCGAACAATGGGGTTCAAACACATATGGGGTCAATTATATAAAAAAAATTTGAACTATGGGGGTCAATTTTACCGTACCATGACATTTCACGCTAAATTATATTGAAATTTAAACATAAATACTAAAATTTTAAAATTAAATGGGAGTCAATTGACCCCATTTGATCTTCTTAGATCAGCCATTGCTTTCATCTAACTTTTCATCTAATCATAGAATAGCAAAATAACTTTTATGCTAATTCTAACTTTTTTGCTATTCTAGAAGGATAGGAAAAAAAAAAAACTGCTCAATCATTCAACCGACTCAACTCAATTATTTTTACTAGATTATGATGTGATCAAATTGAGCATAAATTTGAACTTTAGTTAGCTATTCATGTATATTAGGTTGTCAATTTATCTATAAAAATCTGTGTTAATTCAAATTGTTTGCATCTAACATTGAACTATATATTTTTTTTTAATATTTATTTCTCCAATTAATCGATATAATGGAAATAATTACTTGTATTATGCAATAAATGGGTGACAAAATATTACGTTGATTACTGCCTATATCTATAAACATTTTTTTTTTTTCTGTTTTAGTAGGGTAAAACTTAAATGCTTGACAAGTTTTAGTAAATATGTATAGATGAATCAACTTTTATTTTAATTATTTAATTTTTAATGTTTGATTATCTTTGTGCTGTCTTTTAAAATTCATCTATTTTAGTTATAAAATTATTAATGTATTAAATATAAACTGATAATAAAAAAATATTTTAGAGAGTTCAATCAAAATTACAATCCATATGCGTATAACCCACAAATCTGTATGTAAGAATTCTATAATGGTTTCGATTTAAAAAAAATAGGTTAAACAAATATAATCAAGTCATATTTAATTAATGATAAACATTATTAATCCAACATTGGATACCCTAGTAACAATAAAAATAACCTCATAAAACCCAAATAAGCAACGAACAGTTTTGCAACGAATATGAAGAATGTTTTGGCGTCAGAACTTGAATGCGTATTCCTTGATCTTGTACAAAATGCACAAAAAATTACAAGTGTCACTTCAAGTGCAGAACAGGATCAACATGTGACACACTGTTTGGCTTTTAAATTTTGAAACATCACTTAAGAAGACTAGTGGCAAAGGGTAGATGTTAAGAAGAGACTTGCGCACTTTACTTTCCAAGCATTCACCTGGCTGAATCCATATCTCACGAGGTACTAGAATATTTGAGTTTGGATCCGAACTGTCCCAATCAGAATACGGAATGAACAGGACCCCTTCAATATTCGTGCCAAAGCAGATCAGACAGTCCAAATCCAAACTCATATATTCTGTCACCTCATATGATATGAATTCTCACTGGGCTAAACCTCCAAAATATGAAGTACCGGATCCACTCAACTCACTCAAATTTTGCGTTACATCTGGACCATCCGATCAGATTCCCAACCAATCCTGTCCAAAATGGAATGCACAGCAACCCTTTAATATTCGTACAAAATCAGATCTGATGGTCCGGATCTAAGCCCAAAATTTGAGTTCAGGTAATTTGAATTCCTCCTCCCATCCCGCCCCTCAAAAAAAAAAAAAATGAAAAAGCCCCTACTCTCTAGTGTGCCTGAAGCTCAGCCTAAAAAATGTTTCAGCAGAAAGGGGACTAAAACTAGTGAGTGCCCCAGGTGCAGCAATTAACTTGTATGCATCCTATCTAAAAATATGTAAGACCACATGGGAATGCCAACCAACAAAACAAAAATGTTAATTTAAAAAAAAAAAAAATACTACGCAAGTGCAGAATTGTAGACAAGTTCTCTCTGATGTTATTAAACCACAAGAAAATGACTAACAGAACCACCAATCTGTGTTTAGCATATCTTTATTTGGTTTTATGTTGAGGAGTTATTCAAGCATTTGGGGGTAAATTAGACACTATACGACCCAATAGCTTTAACATAATTGAATAGTTTAAATTCGCCAAAGCAGACAAGCAGAACATGTAATACTTAAGTTATCTCCTAATGTATGCCTCTGACAAGCTATGATAAGATTGCCGACCGCTTGCACTTGCCTGTCATAGTCCAAAGTCTCAAAAATAACTTTAGCTCAGAGATTTGAGGGAAAAATATCAATGAAAAAAGTAAAATAAAACAACTATACCGCATCACCACCACTTTTGGTGCCATACTCCTTGATCGATCCCTAGGATGATTTACTGCTAGCATAGAGCAAGAGATAATAAAGATATAAAATACAACACACCACAGTCAGGATTCGTGAGACATAAAAATCGAGGGTTAAATCAACATAAAACAAAGAGACTGAATATCCAAAATTAAACCAAATACATAACAAGGTCGAGATGTGCCATGAAGCTTCTCTGCATAAGAAAACAGATATCATATTATGTATGAGTATCACAAATAGGTGAGTCCCAAACTTCCAACAATTGGTCAAATAGCTAGAAGATTTATTCGCAATATTAGCTCCAAAACACCAAATGCCCTGTAAAAGGTTAATTCAACAAATGAACAGAAAAAAACATGTTAATATATGCCCACAAGTATTCAGTACTGTCATCAAGATTCCAATACACATCACCGAACCATTCTATTGTCTTTTTGTTTTTGCTTTCGTTTTCTGCTATCAAAACATTTTAGGTAATTAAATCATACAACCCTTGTTAATATATGCCCACATGTATAAAGATCGGTTGGCACAAAGCTAGAGATGCAGAATTCATACAAGATTGATATTACAACATGGCTAAAATTGGAATCCACATTTTCAGTTGCAAATAATTAGAACACATAAAGCATCTATATAACAACAAATATAAAATTATCCCAAAAAAGAATTGAGAGTGGATTTTATTTTATATTTTCTTTTTCTTTTGAAAATGGTGGAGTTCCCAACATTTTTCATATTAAACAGAAAAGCAAAGAATACGAATCGCACTATAAATATCACCCAATAAAAAATCACCTAATCAAAAGGGGTTGCAGTACAACACACGGTAACCAGTAATACCTAATTACTAAGCCTATGCAACTTTCCAACAAAAATAGTTGATTTAGACAGTTCCGTACCCTACTCTGCTTGTTTATTTAACAGAAAAATATAGATCATGCCACAGCCAATCCAATCTACCAAACACAAGAAATGTAAATTATGTTTACGGACTGTTACTTTCTTTCTCATCAGTTCAGATTCATTTAAATTAGTCTCTGTCAAGTATGGGCTTGGTAACCTTACCAAAAGTAAGAAGCAGGCCCACAAGCTACCGCCATTATTTCATCTCCAACATGAACTTCTCATATTCCGACTGCTCTGGCTGCGGGGCTGCTGGTTGTGGAGGTGGGGGTGGGGGTGGGGGTGGCGGGCCCACTGGAGCTGCCGGTGCTGCCGCACCAGCTGCCCAAGGTGCATTTGCAACACTCTGTGAAGCATCAGCAGCTGGTGGTCGAGGTGGGCCGACTGGTGTCACACCCGAATAGTAGGATGCATAACCATAATGAGGTGGTGGATATGCAGCTTGATACGCTGGAGGAGCTGCAGAAGAGCCATATGCCGGTACCGGAGGTGCGGGCTGCCCTGATGAAGCAGGGTGCATTCCGGGTGGAGGCACAGTCGAGTATGAAGGGGCTTGGTATGGTGTGTAAGATGGTGGGGCTGAATGCGGTTGACCCCATGGCACTGGGGCAGGTTGATAACTCCCAGGTGGGGGTGGGGGCGGAGGGCCCATGTAATGCTGAGGGGGTGGTGGGTAACTGGTCGTACCACCAGGTGGAGGTACCTGTCCAGGTACAGCAGGTACATTTGTTGGGGCTGTAGGGTATGCTGAATTGGGATGTGTTGGTCGTGGAGCTAGGGAGGAGGTGGGGTAGCCTTGGTATGGCGGTCTTGGTGCACTCGGGGGTGTGGTAGCTGCGGGTGGTTTTGTTCCAGCAACCCGAACAGCTATATTACGGCCTTCCAAGTTGTACCCATTCATCGCCGATATAGCCTGGTTTGCCATTGACACATCTGCATACTTCACAAAACCATAACCTTTACTGACCCCAGTGATCTTGTCCTTTATAACCTTTGCCATGACAATCTCTCCATATGAAGAAAATTGCCTAATCAATTGGTCATCTTCCAGAGTTGGTGGGAGAAATCCAATATATAAATTACACTCATCAAACTCCTTTTTCATTCCGTTAAATCCTAATCCTGGCGACCCATTTGAACCGGATGAAGCCCAAGGGGGGTTTGTCACTGCTGTACTGGAATTAGTGCCATTGCCGGAACCAGTAGACCCTGGCCCGATAGCGAGAGTTGCCCCAGTTTTAGTAAGAGACTCCGGGCCACTCCCACCTAATTCAGCCAAGAAATTCTGGTACTCATCATCCATCTTTTTACCAACAGTACCTTTAACCGGACAGTCAATTGTTGGGTGGCCCCCATCCCCGCAAATCTTACACTGCACGTCGCTCTTGAATGTGGTAGATCGGGCAGGACATGCATACTGCCTATGACCTGCTTCCCCGCAGATCCGACAGAACTCCTCATCTCTTATCGTACCATTCAAGGCTGCTAGTTCTCTCAGTTGCTGCCTCTTATGCTCATTTAACACCTCATCTACAGGAGTCAAAAGCTTCTCTACCATACCGGCAGCAGCATCGAGTGCTTCTTGTGTGTCAGCCTCGACTAACACATGCAAATCTTCATTCTCTGATGGGTCTGGTCTCAAATCCCTTTTCTGAAGCAGTTTCCCCTCCTTAATGGATCCCTTTCCCCTGATTACAATCTTTGCACCTGTTTCCTTCTCCATCCGCTTTTGGGTATTTCCTCGGGGCCCGATGATCAGTCCGATGAAGTTGTAACCTGGATACTCCTTCATCGGTATATATAGTTTCTTATACAATTTAGGAGGCCTATAATCAGCTGGTGGTTTAAAAGCTGGATTTTTCTTAATGAGCTGAGAGATTATCTCTTGCCTCTCTCTGTTGAGGCGCTCACGTGCACGAAACTCGCGGGTGTTTATCCGGATCCCCATGTTGTCATACACAGGTTCGGGTGAGGGAGATCGGGCACCCTCAGGCCGGTCATCTAATGGTAGACCCGACTGTAGCAACCGACTAATTTCTAAGAGGCGGGCGTTCAATGATTGTACCTCAGGGTCGAGCTCTATTGGGAAATCCTTCATGAAATCAGGTAGAGTGATAACAGGTTTCGGCTCCTCATCGGCCCAGCGGGTTTTCCGCTTGCGGGTTCCACCTGTGCCATCAGCTGAGGATTGGTCGGAGGGGTTGGAGTTGTTCTCGTCTGGCTGTGGGTCCCAGCGACTACGGCGGCGGCGGCGACCGGTGGAACCGTCTTCATCACCGCCAGATCCGCCGGTTGGGGTGGCGGTGGAGGCGGGATTGCTGTTTTCGGGATGACCGGAGGAAGCTAGGGCGGTTAGGGTTTCTTGAGAAAGGTTCGCGGGAGGAGCAAGGTTTCCGTGCGGAGAGTCGTGGAGTTGAAAATGATGGGAAGCATCGGTTAGGGTTTCGACTGGAGTAGTGAGGTTCTCCATTGGCCGAGAGATGGAGAAGAAGGTTCCAGATTTTAGCGAATGATAGAGGCGGCTGTAACTCGTTTATGGCTTGTTTGGTTACGCTACGAGGAATTTATCGGACACGGATCCGAGTCTGCGGCGAGTCGGTCGAGATTCGACTCACTCCAGACTGAATTCATATCCTCTTCGTTAACTCAAAAGAGAATCCGTTGAATTAATGAATCTCGACTGTCCAATCTGTTTCAAAATTCGTGCAAATTAGATCTGCATTAATGTTAAAGGCCCTATGTTATAGACACGAGCCGGACAGCAAGCATCAGTAGCGACTGTACTGTGTTTTTCTTTCTGCTCTAGTCTTTATATTTCAATATTTGATGTATTCTGTAAGTCTCTTTGTATGAACTTTGCTATACTGATGAATGAGAAGCCTAAGGGCCATTTCAACCAAAAAAAAAAAGAAAGAATCTTACGAATTTTATATTTTGAATGTTTCTCTAATTTCTCCGCAAACTTACGAATTTATTGTTAAGTCAGAGAAGTCGGAGGCCAATTCAACTTTTGAGTTAATGGATTTACATGACAAGTTTTAAACGGTGCATATCTGTATAGGTGGAGTTTATTAATAAGAAATTAGTTGCTTTGATCAATCGATCATGTCAAGAAATTAGCAAGTCCTACTTATTTCTAGCTGGCAAGTACTGCCAAGTGGCCAGCAACTCTGAACCATAAATTGTTTTCAGTTTTGCTCAATTTGGAAAATATGGTAAAGCCGAACAGGGTTAAATCTTTTGTCGCACCAATGCACCTTAATACCTTAATACCTTAATAAGCATTCAAAGTTAGGACAGTCCACAATTCCAAGTCACATAAAGCTTCGTCTCGTTTAGGGCCTGTTCAGCCCATGGGAATGAGCAAATTTGAACTGATTTTTTTACTGTTCACGTGGGAAAAAAAAATTTATTCTGAGAGCCTGTTCGGCTCAAGAGAACGGGCACAGGAATGGACAAAATTTGAAGATTTTTTACTGTGAGTGAATTTTTTTTTCCCACATGAACAGTAAAACAGCCGAACTGGCCCTAATTAGTGATTCACCTAAAAAAAAAAGGAAACTGACAAGATAACATTTACTACTTTTTGCCGATGTAATTCTGTCATGATTTTTGCTTAGATTATGAAGAAGTAAAATACAAAAACAAGTCATCATTCTTGCATCAATTTTACAGCGCTGAATAAATTAGCCAACACAACATTATTAAAAACTACAAAACTACAAAACAATGTTGAAATTAGTCAAAAATAAACCCCACCGTCTCCAATCCTAGTTTGCTAGAAAATTCACCCAAATTAATTCATAATTATGAGAACAAAAATCTATTAAAGATAACATGCCTCATAGCAATGAAGCACAAATAAAAGGACTATTGATTTACCATCCTAGGACGAGTTTAATGCATCAAGCTGTCTCTGAAGCTCTTCCAGATCATCATCAATCCCGTCTGTCACTGTGGGACCCACCTGCTCAGAGTATTTGTCAGCTGTAGGCAGCTCATGCACAAGGCCTTCTGGAAGAATGCCTAGCCATGACAGGAAAAAAGTAGATAAATAAAGATATCTTTTGAAGGATTTCTTCTGTGCTTGTTTCATTTTCTCGAGAATTGTGCTTAAATAACTTGCTTGGTACCGAAATTGAAATAGAAGCATAATTTAATCAGACTTACTTGATGTATTTGCAGCAGTTGATGAGCCAGCATCACTATCATCAACAATACTGCACCAAGATAGTTACTAAATGTGAGTGCGCATGTTAAGCAAAGAACTTGGATCTATTGATAACCATATTAGCTTAAAGACTTTGACAACATTTCTCAAATCAAACAAAACCCTTTCGAATTTAGAAAAAAAAAATTATATGCACCTTATTGGTCTTGTAGGTTGGTTGTGATCAAATTTCATGCAATTTGATATTTCGTTGCAAATTTCCGAGCGTTTCATGAACCATAAAACTAGCATCAAATTTCATTATTTTTTGTCATTATATACATAAAGTACAGATCATATTCCAGCTGCTGGAATTTAAAATTATAAATTATTCATGACGATTGTCAAAATTCTCAAATTAATTCAATGTCAATGGAGAATATCAAATGACGCTCAAATTGTTTTAAATTTGATACAACAACAAAAAAAAAAGAATAGCACAAACATACATGATCTCAGAGATATATATATAGAGAAAGAGAGTAAAAGGAAACAGTACCTGATGTCCCATTCATTGTCCAAGTGAAGTGGTTCTTCAATTACACTGGATACCTCAGCTTCAATCTTAGCTTTAGTTGCAGCATCTCTTGCGGGTTTTGATTCCATGTATTCTTTCTACATATTGGAAATAACACTTCTGAAGTGAAGTCTCATGCTGAACAAACAGAATACTCTATATATTACAAGAAAAACTATAAACCTGACGATCAACACATGCAGCATTCGAACATTGTGGGTTTGGCTTCATTTCCATGGTTGGGAAGTAATCCTTCAAGGAATTGTATCCCTGCATATTTAGTTAATAGGATGTCAATTAACCTCTCACAGTGCTGGGGGATTTTTACAGAATTTATTGTTAATAATACAAATAAGTATTCACAACTAAAGTTAAAACGTTCGTGCGCGCACATACGAGAGAGAGAGAGAGTACCAAGTAAGGTGAAACTTGTCCAAATTTAAGCAAGTACTTCAAGCAATTTTGAACTAATAGACCTGCCACGACGCCCTGAATAAAATTCCAAATCTGTATTAGATTAACCACCATGGGAAGAACTTAATTATAAATAAACTAAAGAGTTTAAGACCAACCACAGAATTGGCTTACAAACTTTTGGTATTCTTTCTGCTACATGTTTCTATTTCTAAACGAACAGCAACAAAAAATCAAATAGCAACTCCTAGCATAGGAGCTTTGGAAATATTGTACAAGTAAAAACAAAGTCAAGGTACCAGTATTTTCCATAGTCCAGACAGTTACACCAAAAGGTAGTATGTTATCAGTCAACTGCACAGAGTAAGAAGAAAGAAACCTAAAGTTTCTTTTTTTTTCTTTTTGTCATTTGCAAATAAATCTTCTCCCATTACCATGGTAGTAGGAAGAGAAGCGGCACATACACCTTCACGCTTCAGTGTACGCTCATCGACTCCAGAGGCTACAACCTATAGGCACCACAAATGTACATTCCAAAAACTTTTATTCAAACTTAGATGGTGTAGTACTCTTGCAACATAAACTAGCATGTATTAGTTGCATATGGTCATGGTAATTTTTGCTTACTTGATTTGAATTATCGCTGGCTCGCCAAGCCTATCAATTGGGCAGGAAAAAGGAGGAGGGTTCGTGATAGGCTTGGCGAGCCAGCGGTAAATTTCATTTGTGGTGACTTCCTGGTAAACCCTAGTACTATGATGGGTGACTTCCTGGGAAGTCCCTGATTCCGGTTGCATTTCATTTCTAGCCTACCCCAACTTGTTTGGGAATAAAGGCTTTGAAGAAGAAGAAGAATGAAGCTTACTACAATGATAAATGTGAAAGAGCTGTACCAAAGGAGGAGCACATGCAAAGCAAGCAGTTTCACCAGGAATCAAAAGCTGAATGTGACCTGACACTGCATCTTCTGATACACCTGTAATATTGAATGATGAATATTGCATCAATATCACCTCTATATTACCTCTCTTGATTTGTTATGGATAAACTAGGGTTTTTTTACTTTATTTCACGATTAATTAACAAGTTGCCATGATTACTCTAGTTTTCTCTTTTCTTCTTTTCCAATTATTTTGCTTTAATAACTTTCTCTATTAATTTATTTCTGTAAGGGATGGGGGAGGGTTTTAATTTTAAATCAGCAAAAAATAACTAACTCATAAATAACACCAAATAATTAATATTACCAGACTCCATCCATGTTTGTCTGAGCTCATTACATGCCTGAAAAAAGGGAGAGAAAAGCATGAGCAAGATCTGTGGACGAGAAAGGCATTTTGGACCAAAGTTAAAAACAAATCACCATAAAAGGGTCATGTCTGAGTTGTTGCTGATAGTTGTTACCTGATTAATGACCATACGAGCCTCATAGTTATCAACACAGCTCAGAACAAGATCAACTCCACTCTTCAGACTATTAATAAAAACATCAAATCCCTTTACTGTAGTTATGTTCATTGAATAACTCTGCAATGAAAAAGTGATTTTTTTTTTTTAATATGTAAAAGGGGATATAAGGTAAATCAAGCACCCCTGCAGGTGGCAAGGGCTTTACTATATATGATATCTAGAAAAGAGAAATGCGGAAAAAATTATTCAACTCTCATAATACAGTGTAAATTTTTGCAACAAATAAAATCATTCCTATTCTGGTTTTATTATTTATTTTCCTCAAAGATCCGCTTGTTTCATGTTAAGTTGCATAATGAGGTTAAATTGAGGCCAAGTGAGTACTATTATGTATTAAACTATAAAGCAGTAGAGGCAGTACTAAATCAAACAGATACTTGATTCATGGTCAAAGCTTATCTTATAGAACAAGGCATATTGCTATACCAGTATTATACAGGTGAAGATCGGTACCATAAAACTTTCATGATCTCAGATAATTGTCCAGGTAGCAGCTCAATTAAACTTATGAAGACAATGTAAGAGTAAAAAAAGAAATAAAGAAATACAAAAAAAAACTACCATAGGAACAGAATTACTAATTTCAGATATAAAAATGCACCTCTAACACAACATCTGGATTTATTTCCGAAAGCGTTTGGACAGCTGCATCAGTTTTGGTCATTCCAACCTATAACCAGAGCGAAACTAAACATAAATATGGGGCTAAATAGCTCTACAAACTTTATTCATAATTTTAGTATCCTATACTATGCTTCTAAGCTCATAAGCATTCATTCTGTACCAAAGAGGACAGGACTGGATTTGTATCTGGTAAATCATTTTCTATTTCACAATTTATAGTCAATCTCTCTCTCTCTCTTTTTGAAAACTCCGCAGAGGCTGCGAAGTCGTGAGCGGGACTCGAACTCTCAACCTTTGGGTAGCCACAATCCTAGGACCTTTTTTCCTAGCCATGTGCTACCGCCCCATCTCCAATCTCTCTCTCTCTGTTTTTTTTACTCCAATATGGTTTTTCCGGTGCAATGAGCATCCAAACAGAAATTAACAAAATACCAAATTTAAAAAGAGAGGAGAAAAGAGAGTCACCTGATCTGGTCTGAAGAAGAGGCGGTTCATGTTAGCTAGCTCAACAGTATCATAATCATACAACAACAGACGCCCAATGCCACACCTTGTCAGCATCTCTGCAGCTACACTGCCAACACCTCCTATCCCCTGTTCAAATTTAATAGTGTATTAATATCACACAAGTACCAGAGTCACGAAATATTATGCTTGTTAGGAGTGCAAAATTAAAAAGAATTGTCCTTCTATCGATTTAGCTAGTGAAAATCTGCTTAGTAACAATGCTTCATGATATAAACCCAGGAAATTCGTCTCAGGTTTTGTATTACTATCTCCAAATTGGAACTGACACTAAAATTTTAGTTGGAACGTTATGCATTGTTGTTCATCCAAACCTAGTTGTAATGTTTAATTGCCTTTTTTGGCTTAATTGGGGGCTATTTTGTGATCTCGATTGAGGCTTACTCGAATACGTGGCTCTGAACTCAACAGACCCTTAATTTAGGTGCAGGATCGCATCAGTTCTTTGGAAAACAGTTCAAAGTTTTTATCCGGTGTATTTGTTCGGATGAGAGAGAGAGAGAGGGGTACATACAACAATCGCAACAGAGTAATCGCGTATTCTCTCATAATTCTCTACAATACCCATTCTCTGAAGAGCCATCAGCCTACTATAAGGGTTGCTATCAACAACCTCTGCACTCATATCCTGAGTTTACAAAATTAATGTAGTCAATCAAATAATATAACTAAAAGGAAATCAAAGTAGATATATACCAGCAATAATGTACCAGACTAATCTCCTCAAATCATTCATACCTTCACTTTTGATCGCTTTGGATTAGATGTCATAGTCGAACTCATGATTCTACTAACTCAGTTCTTGTATCTGCTAATTCACAGACATTATAATTAGACAATTGAGAAGAACATGTATATAAGCTTTGCAACATAATTTACAAGTAACACTAATCGAATAGTTCAAGTGGTGTTCCAGCTAAATAAATTATAACTCCCCAAAATCCCTCTCTATCCTATTATCTGTGAATCAACCTTTATATTAGAACCTTCCCCCATATCAAGCCAAAGTCCGTTAGTGCTGCCATGGTTTGGAAATCTATCGGCAGCCACGGATCCGATTATTGGGCGATTTACCAAAACGACTAGTGCGTTTGGATTTTGGTGAACGAACGCTTCAATCGGAAGAAACTCACCTTGTGTCCGAGTTACGCCGATTCTTCGTTCTAGTGTTTGCAACTGACAGATGGGTTGATGATCGGAAAAGAGATCTGGGAGAGGAGATAGGAGTAGGTCCGATGGGCATCGGACCTACATTTATGTTCAATTAGCTCTATCACCGTACGATTAGCATTAAGATTTATGCGCACGGAAATTGATACATACTTGCACGGATTTTGATGCTAATCACACGAATCTTGATGTAGATCGGATGGTCGAATTCAGATGGGTCTGTCGGGTGGGGTCCAACGGTTCTAAATGCTGAGAAAAAATAATAGTGACTTTTTGGGCCGTCGAATTTAATTTGTTGAGCCTGCTACTGCTATTTTTTTTTCTTTTATTTAGCTGGGCTATTATTTCTTTAGGAGGGTTTCAGAAATATTTTTATTTTTTGTAAATTCATCGTGTCTATTTTATATTTTTTTAATAATAAAAATTTAAAATATTATATGTCAAAATAAAATTGTTAAAGATGTGATCTATATATTTTTTTTTTACATGCACATAGAAAATTATTATTTTTCAATTTTAATTCATATGAATCAATAAAATTGAAAAATTCACATCTAGAATTTATACTAAATAAACCATTTATCTAAGGACAATTTTGTCCTTAGCTAGAATTACCTGACAACAATACGAAGGACCGCAATGTGCTGCGCATCAGCGGGCATGGTGTAGGCTGGTACAATCCAGCCGAACCGCCTAAAATTGTCAGATATGTTAAAGACCGTGTATTTCGTACTATCCTTCAGTGCAAAGGCAACCAATGGCACACCAACGAATTCGTATCCTCTGTATTAACTTAAAAAGGAATCTTTTGAGTTAATGCATTTTATCCTTCGACCAGTTTTAAGATCCATGCCAACTAGATCTACACTAATATTAAAGAGATCCCTGGTTTATAGGAATCCGTATCCTCTGAGTACTACAGAGGCACTTTTCCGTGGAGTAATTGGATACGGGCCGTTCTTTTAACTTTTGCACGAATCTCAAAGCACGAATAATACTGCCCCCTCCATCTCCCCGAATAGGCACCGGCTAAGAGTAAATCTGGGCTGTAGAGTGATTTACTGTTCCGTGGAGTACCGGGAGGATACGATTCCGGTTTATAGGCAAGTGCCGAATTGGCTCCGTTTAAAATCAGATGGCCGAAATATAATAACTCAAAAGATGCTCTTTTGAGCTAATGCAGAGGATGCGGACTCCACACCAACTTCCTTTGATAGTATGTTGAAGCATCCTGTTTGTTCTATTAATTCCTTCACGTAGAACCTTTGCATTCCCCATGCAATTCTCCATTATATCCTTATAACCCTGCCGTGATAAATTAAGATTTAATAAAAATATGATTTTAGCATATTTTGAATGATAAAACCGAAAAAAATAACTAATGCCATGTTTCCATCAGAGTCAAAACCAAGTCATTTTCAAGTCTTCTCTCTATTTGACAGTAAATTTAGAAGATGGAAAAGAAAAAACAAGAAAATAGTAATTACATGTCAAAACCTTATGGCAATAGATTTAAGTCCAACTAACAATCACATCAGCTAAGTTTCATCTTCCAGTTGGCACATACATTTAATAATTGCCTCAAAGAATAACTACATGTCACATGTTGGGACAATTTTTGGCCTTAACCATGTACAATGAAATTTCAAAAGATGAAAGTTACACAAAAGATGGATCAACATCAGTCAATCTAGACACTATTTTACAAATCAAGGCAAAAATTTCCAAAACTAAAAATAAGTTTGTGGGAAGTGTTGGTGGTCTTACAGATCCTTGGCCAATAAAATTATATCTAATTTGAGCATTTTTGATAATTCATTCAGGTCGTTATACAAAAGTTGTTTAAAATTAATTGTTCAATGAATGGTAAATTAGCATCAATTATTATCATTTCTTATGGGCATGACATTTATACATATAGTCATATATATCCAACACGTACGTAGCAAAATTAATATAAACGTATTTAGAATTATTATCAAGATTATCAAGTTAAATCCATTGTCAATTGATCCTAACCTGTGATACCTTTGGAGAAATTGAGAGTAAAGGTGGGTTGGTCAGTCCCAAGATATATAGTTGATATGAAAAACGAGTTCATCAAGCAAATCCTCCTTGCTCCGCCAGACAACCCAACCGACCCCTAGGTAGACAAGCCCATATTTACGACCACTTACATTAATGCTCTTTACAAGAGGTAGCCTAAAGTCCCATACAAGGTCTTTGTAAAGGAATGGCGCAATAAAGCCCCCACTGGCAGCATCCACGTGGATTGGCACATCCCACCTATTTGCACAAGATATATAGACGTAGCTTTAATCACTTCATTCCTACACTCACATTTAAAATCTCTTCTGTCAAAAAGTTGAAGATAGTAGGAGATTATAAGAAAAATAACAGCAATAAAGATGCTTAACTAACTAGTGCCCAAAAGGGTAAATCTTAAGAACAATGTAATGGATTTTAAGAAAAATTACAAGGTCGGTGTGGTACTGGACAACTCCATTAGCCAGGAGAAAAAACCTTTGCAAGTAACTGGCACATGATTCATTAACTTCATCTTCTACAGCTTGTAATTCAGTATACTAACATATTTGTTTTGATCAATGTACTTCCATGTATCAAAGATTCAAGACCCAAGATCTCAATTCTAAGCAGTACTCTGATGATAGGAACAAGCATGCATAACTTTTAAAACGGCATTTTTCTACTGGACCAAACAAGAATTATTCACGAGATTTTCTTTCCCTCCCCTTCCCTCCCTCCCTCTACTCTCCATTCAAACAAGGTGTTAGAGAATTGCATGGAAAAGAACAGTCAGAATTAGTCCTGATCGGGCCCAAAAAAAATCGATGCCTATGGTAGATATAGGAGTCCATTTTGAGATTTGCGCCAGAGTTAAAGAACAATTTGAGTTTCCTAATTGTGCGAATTCTAATTATTATATACTCTCACATGATAATATTCACAAAAGATAAAATGCAAGAGAAATGGAGGGACCCAACATCATGAATACATTCATGTAATTTCCCATTAGCCATCTATAAGAATATCAGATGTGCTCTTTGACTAGATAAATTACATCTTTTATTATACCTTATCTCATCAACGAACAAAAGATGCCAATGATTTGATATAGGTCATTGAAAAATCTAATTTATTTCATATCACAAAAAAATATAGCAAAAATGTCTTTAGAAAAAAAATATTAATATTTCTAAAAAAGAAAAACTTGGTATTCAAAATTTTAGCATTTAACTATTTGCTTTTATACAATTTGGCATCATCAAATGACGCTACAAACGTAGGATATAATATTCTAGTTTGGTCTTATCATATGCCCTTAAAAAGTACTCAATTTTTTTTTAATTAGATATTAAACCACTGCCAAAATTATTGAATATTCGGCACAATAGTGTTTTATCCTTAACCTAACTGTTGGAAACAAAATTTGTTATTCTTTTATAAAAACAACAACAAAATTAAGCTAACTGCTTCAGCTTAAGAGCTCTCCATCCAATGTCCCGTCTGAAAAACCCTTCGGGCCAATCAATTGCCTCCACAGCATCATAAGCCCTATCTTTTGCCTCCTCTATATCCTTGCCTCTTGCCGTGACTCCTAACACACGACCTCCAACAGAAATGAAATTTCCATTAGCATCTATATCCGTACCCGCATGAAAAATCTTAACCATTGGTGCAACTGTCTCTGCCTCTTCAAGGTTTCTTATAATTGTGCCCTTTTTATAGGAGCCAGGATACCCCTCGCTTGCCATTACCACAACCATAGCGGATTCCGGCGACCAAGTTAGCGAGACCTGATCGAGCTGACCCTTGCATGCTGCTAACAAGGCCTGAGCTAGGTCGGACTCTAAACGCATCATCAAAACCTAGTTACAAGATAGATAAATAGTGACTTAGTAATAAAGTTGATAAGACAAAAAAAATTACTAAGAAAGACAAATATATGAAAAACAACACTCCTCACTAAGAAGAGCTAAAAAAATAGAGTTCATTGATTTACATTTCCGGACTTCGCTTTCCAATATTTATATACAATCAACCATGCAGATTTCAACTTCTTTTTTTGTTGGAGTAAATTACACAAATGGCCCTTAAAGTAACACTCGTTTACCATTTGATCCTTAAAATTTCAAAAGTATCATTTAAGTCCTTAGTATCACTTGCTTACGGTTTTGGTCCTAAAAGATTTTAAAGTATCATTTAGGTCCTTTAAAGATCAATAATTTATCAATTTGGTTCTTAAATTTTCAATGCGATACAAATTAATCCCACAATTATCATCAGTGAAAAGTTTAGATGAAGATCCAATTTCACACCCTAGTGATACTTATTATAAGATATATGTAAATATAATTTTTAATTAATGCAAGTATCAATTTAATTGATATTTGATGCCATGAATAATTCTTTTTGTTTTAATGATATTTGTATTGATTAGCGACTACATCCACAATAGTTTCAATGCTAAAAGATGACACTACAATATATAAAAATATTATTATTTTCTTTAATGGATCTTAAAAGTAGAACTAATTTGGTACAAATTAAAAATACAAAAGGACCAAAATGATATTTTTGAAAATTTTCAAGGACCTAAAAGGTAAATAAGTAATATTTTAAGGACCAAAATGGTAAACGGGTGATACTTGAAGGCCATTTGTGTAATTTACTCTTTTTTTAATAAACAACACCAATCCTCAGAACCGACGCAATTGGTATCATAAACACAAATATAACTTGCTTGGAGCCTTGGAGTGAACAGAAGAAACCAACGATTACATCATTAGTTAATTTACCAGGTTTATTGACTGAAACACGACTCTACTGAAAGTGAGGAGAGTACAAGGTCAAATTTCTCAATCCATCATCGTTATATTGCATAACATAGCTAAAAGATTTCACTGACCTGACACTCTGGGTCGCCAAAACGAACATTATATTCAATTAACTTTGGCAAACCCGTCTTCTTCTCGATCATAAGGCCAGCAAACAGCACCCCTACAAATTTGCACCCCTCAGCTGCCATTCCCTTCACTGTAGGTCGGATTATTGTCTCCATTACCACTGACTGGAGATCTCTGGTCAGTACAGGTGTTGGAGAGTATGCACCCATGCCACCTGAACATTTATAATTTCATTTTTTTTTCAAATTCAGTAAGAGTATACACATTGATATGATCTGCACACAATAGACTGGTACCCACCTGGTTAGAAAAACTGACGGCCACACAATGGACTGGTACATTGGTACCAACCTGGTTAGTAAAAGTGAGTAGTGTTGAAACAGTCATCACCCAAACAAGATTGTTGTAACAATACGAAAGGACCAATAAGTCACTGACAAGGATAAATAAAAAATAAGACTTCCTAATATTTACAAGTCTGAAATTCTTGCACCAATAGATCTAGAAACAAGAAGGGTTAGACAAAAGATCTAGGATTAGACCCAAGAATACATTTCTAAATCCTAACAGTTACCTGTATTGGGTCCCGTATCTCCATCACCAATCCGCTTATGGTCCTGGGCTGATTCGAGGGGCAGGGCCGTCTCTCCATCAACCAAGGCAAAGAAAGAGGCCTCCTCTCCTTCAAGAAACTCCTCAATTATGACACGTGACCCAGCAGAACCAAATGAACCCTCGACCAGCATCGAGTCAATGGCAGTAATTGCCTCGCTCAATGTCATGGCCACCACAACTCCCTTCCCAGCAGCTAGCCCATCAGCCTTGACAACAATAGGAGCACCTTGTTCTTTAACGTATGCTTTGGCCTCATCAGGGTTTGTAAATGTTTGGTACTGCAGGAAATTAAAATAAATTAATTTGATTATATTTTGAAAAAGAATATAAAAAATTTCCTTTTCTTTTCAAAACCAGCCTACTAACTTTGTAAGTCTGAGTAGCATAAAGCATTGCATCCTTGATTAGAAAAGATGAACATTACTTCAATCTTTGCAATTTCGTTCAAAGAAGCCCAGATTAACCATCTACTGTGTTATTATTTATCAATTTGGAAATTCATAACTACCTTGGTTACCTTCTTTGTTCTTTTTCTATGCCTTGATTAACCTGTATTTGCCTTGACCCTTAATCTCCTATTATGCCTTCATTTTACTGTAATTGAGTAATAAACAGAACTTGCAATCTGTAATTTTAAAAAATAAACTACCTTAGCAGTAGGAATCCCATATTTATCGCACAAATTTTTCATAAAACCTTTCGAACCTTCTAGAGCCGCAGCCTCTGACGAGGGTCCGAAAGTGGGGACCCCAGCCTTAGAAAGCTCATTTGCGAGGCCTGCCACTAACGGGGCTTCAGGTCCCACGACCACCAACCCGACATCCCACTTGCGACAAAAAGTGGCAACAGCCGTACTGTCAGAGATGTCTAAATCAGTTATACAGGTGGCATCTCCTGATCGGGCAATTCCAGCATTGCCCGGGGCACAAAATACACCATCACAAGATGAAGATCTTTTTAAAGCATAGCAGAGTGCATGCTCCCTACCACCTCCACCAATTACCAATACTGTTACCCTTTCATCTGTAATTAAGAAATTCAATAGGTATGAGCTTCTGACTAAAGAAAATACAATACTTTATTGTTACACCACAAAATGTCTCAGTATTTCAATAAAGTTCAACTATTGTAGCCATAAAAAGTATGTCGAAATTTGGATTAACCTATGCTCACCAGATGCTTTTGCATCGTCGATGCCATTGCTAGAAAAGCTTTTGAACCGATCAAATCTCAAGAGGTTAGAAGGTCTAGAAAACCAGTTGTTCCTGGCACAAGTGACATGCGATGAAGAGATGCCCTTGCATAACTGATCAAAAGGAAAAGAGATTGAGGAAGGTCCAAAACCATTTGAGTTACTTCTGCCAAAAGCTTGATTTGAAGGAACACTTTGACCTAACACAAGAGATCTTCCAACACAACAAGCAGCGCAAGCCATTTAATTGTGGACTCTGTATAAATTGATTGCACAAATATAAATTAGTTCAACTGTTTGACTAGTGAACTTTCATTCTGAAATGCTAGCTTTTACAAACAGAATTCCTAAGTAACTCTTTTATATTTATTTTTCCAAAAGAGATACTTTAATTATAGAAGAAACCATAATAATCATTTTAATCTCCATTAAATACTTCAAATATGGCATCTCCTTTAAATACTTGCAAACATACTCGGAATATTCTGCACCGATAAAAAAATAACCAAAGGTGAGACAGACTACCTACACTTTTATTTTCTACATATTTTTTGTGTTGATTTCTAACTTGCTAATTTAAAAAAAAAAAAAGTATCATACCTAAGAAGTAAACAGAAGCCCCCAAAATAAGGCATGTAATAGAAGAGCTAGTGAAATTCCCTGATCGAAAATTAGAAGAGCTTTCCTAGACTATCTTTTTTTAGCATTTTTAGACATTTACTTTAGGGAAAGGTATAGATATGCAGGATTTGAGAGCATAGTGACAGATTCAGAACTTGGGGTAATTTGGCAAAATTAAAAATTTGTAATTTTGATATAATTAGGGAACCGACATTATTCTCCTCTGATAAGATCACTTGCGCAGAGGAAACGTAGAACGTTTCAATAGAAAGTGCCATTATCTATTCAGCTATAATCCAACTTTATTCCAAAACTTTGCTTTATAAATCTGACAAACTGTACCAAATTCCAAACTTTGCTTCATGAATCCAACAAAGAGTGCTCTATCTAGTGATAGCTATTTGCTACTAAAACTATGGAGTATGCATACTTTTCACATCATAAAAATGAAAACTAAAATTTCAAAAAGCTCCTGAATTAAAATTCACCTTAATTTTTCAACAGGGGCCAACAACAAAATAATTGGCAACTACAAAACCGATATCTGACCTTGATCGGAGAAAATGCATAAAAGAAGTATACTCAGGGAAGGTGTTTTGGATATCCAATAGATTCTCTAAATGAGATGCTGTGTCAACAAATACTTAAAATGGCCAACATAGTTTCACAGACCCAATAAAGGGGCTCAATTTTTGCATTTTGTACAATGAAACAAACTATCATATTAATATTATGAAAGCCAAAACACAACAATAAATATAAAGCAAAAAATTGACCTCTCCAACAGCACTGTCCAAATTACGAGCTCCTCACCTACTCCTTGAATTGGCAGCCAAGCTCTTTGTTCTATACCAGAAAAAAAAAAGAGAAGAGGGGCCATATGTGAAGAACATATCAGAGATTTTAAACTAACTGTAATATGTTTGAGACTGAACTAATATAATAGGACAATCTTGAAAAGAAAAACAGTGACCTAATAACTCTTCCTAACAGTTGAAAACAGAAAAAATAAATCACCTCAAAATTATTTATTTGGGAAGGCAATGTATGCTCAAACTAATTAATCCTTACAATTGGACATTTGCTCAAAATTATTTATTTGGGAAGGCAATGTATGATCCAATTGCTGACTATTTGCTTGATTATAGTCAATTTAGGCTAAAAACGTAGGCCAAAATTCTCCCAATTTCAGAAAGACATCTTAAAAAAATTGCTAATGCATAAATCATCCCAAATTCAGGAAAAAGCCGTGTAGCTTTGTCCAACAAAAAATTCTGAGAAAAAGGAAATTGAACATGGACATATAATAAGGTGAATAGCAAAAGTTACAGTTATCAGACTCCATTGTCTGAAACCTGCTTTCTTTTCCTTAAATCAAATGGTGACACGGTATTCGGTAATACAAGTACACAAAGTTATACTTTACTCCGTAAGACAATTAGTTTCATCAGAAGCCCTAGCCTCCGCAGCTGTCACCGCCTCATCCTCCGACAACTCTGGTTCGGAGGAAGAAACGATGAAGGGGCTGATGACCTCAAACAGAGAGCGAGGGAGCGTACCTGAGATAGAGGCGAGAGCAGCCCGTTTGGTTCGTTTGTCCGTGCGCGAGAAGGTCGCTGCCGTTTTAAGTGTACAATGATCGCTGCCGTGAGCGAGGGAGAGAATCTCAGCCAGAGCAGCCCGCCCGCTTGTTCTGTTCTTCGTATGTCCGTGCGCGAGAAGGGTTAGGTTTTGAGCGTAGATTTTGGAAATATTTATATTTTCAGTTTAGATCTGGACCGTCCGATCTGCTATAGCAGAATGAATATTAAATTGTCTCCGTGCATTGCTGGATTCTGATCGCCCGAATCTAAACTCTCAATCCAACGGTCACATTTGAAGGATGTGTGGAGACAAAGAACGCAGAGGTCAGACCACCTGTTGAGTGAGGCTACGGTACTGTGCATAGCACGGATTGGTCCGTGCTACGACTCAATATTTGAGTTTTCAAAATTATAACGGTCGATCCGAACAGTTTAACATGGTTATAAAATGAATATGTACTTGCAAATCAAATTTTATATTTTTTTTGAATTTTTTTACTATTTTTTTTAGATAGATAAAAAATCACTGTTTTTGAATGGTTCAGAATTTTCAGATCAAGTAATTTTCTACCTATCTAAAAAAATAGTAAAAAAAATTTGAAAAAATATAAAATTTGGTTTGCAAGTACGTGTTAATTTTATAATCATGTTGAACGGTTCGGATCAACTGTTAGAATTTTGAAAATTCAAATATTGAGCCGTAACACGGACCAAACCGTGCTATGCATAGTACCGTAGCCTCACTCCCAGCCGTTAGTCCTTGCGTTTTTGTTGCTTTCTTCACTCGTCTGTTGGAGAGGAAGATGCCTTTAAATCATATGGACTCGGTGCCGTGAACTATGTAGAAAATTATATTATGGTCTTTCATGAACCAAGTCTTCGAGTCTAAGGCGCTGAGGTGCTGATAGATTGAGAGAAGGCGGGACCCTTTTGTTCGATTAATTGAGAGAGAATGGTTGCATCTAGAGTGGGAAAAATGGCACGCCGGAGCCGGCTCCGTCACGGAACGGCACGGCATGCGTGTCGGTCACGTGCCGTGACTCGCGTGTCCCGTGCCGTGACCATTCGCGTGCCGTGACTAATTGTTGGCAAAGAAGACACGGCACGGCACGGAAATTGTCTTGGTCACGGCACGGCACGGAACACGGAAACGGCACGGCACGGGACACGCGAGTCACGGAACGGAAGACACGCCAGTCACGGCAGTAGCGAAGCAATACACTAACATACCTTCCTATAAGATATAATTTTATTTTAATTAAAATATTTACATTTAAATTTCAATTAAAACATTTGAATTTTAAAGAATCATTTCATTTTTTTTTAAAACGTTCAATGCGATCAAACTTGACTAACGCGCGTTTGGTCACGGCACGTTTGGTCACGGCACAAATTAGTCACGGCACGACTTAGTCACGGCGTGACTCGCGTGCCGTGACCACCCCTCGTAATTTTTGTCACGGCACGGCACGGCACGTGAAAAATTTACTTGGTCACGGCACGGCACGGCACGTGACCAAAATCACAGCGTGTTAGTCACGACACGACACGTTTTTCCCTCCCTAGTTGCATCCCCTTTTTGTTTCTAATTTGGACACTACCAAAGCTTCAATTACAGTTTGGTTCAGAGCAACCCGATTCCTTTCTTCAACTTGGCTTGGGCCTTTTAACTCATTTCTTTAATCAATTTGATATGGCCCGAACCAATCAATTTTATTTTGACTTCTTCATTTTGGTCTGGATCGTGAGCAACTAAACCCACAAATTCAATTAACTTTATTAGGCCGAAGCTCTTCTAATTTTTTTCTTTCTTCGGTCCGTAGCCAAGCCCAAATGTTTATTTCAATTTGAGCTGTTTAATGATTTTCCTTTAATTTGGTCTGAACCCATTTGCTGACATTCCGATGCCACTTTATTTGTGTAATCTTTCTTTCAAAGATATTACAAGTCATGCCATCGGGTAATGCCATTTAGAAATCAAATCATTTTAAATTTCTTTGCCTTAGTTCTAAACCGTGAGCAATTTGTTGATGATTAAAAATGAGTTCATTGATCCTCTCCATTTCTTCTATTTCTTAGCTCTTTTATTTATTTCTACATGTCAACTTTTTAGGATCAAACAAAGATACAGTATTAAGTATAGAGTTTTACAGTATTCGCTCAAATCAATGACAGTTGGTTTGAGTAAAAATTGGATATAACTCGCTGGGTACAATTAGTCGCTTCCATTCGGTAATACAAGTACACACTGACTGGTACAAGCAAAGTTATACTTTACATGTATTCCTAGCTCCATAAGACAATTAGTTTCGTCAGGAGCCCTAGCCTCCGCAGCTACCACCGCTTATGCCGCCTCATCCTCTGACAACTCTGGTTCAGAAGAAGAAACGGTGAAGGGGCTCATGACCTCAAACAGAGAGCGAGGGAGGGGAAGGGGGCGAGGGAGAGTACCTGAGATAGAGGAGAGAGCAGCCCGCTTGGTTCGTTTGTCTGTGCGCGAGAAGATCGCTACCGTTAGATGGAAGGGAAGGGTTAGGTTCTAAGTGTACAATGATTTATGTCACAATTGATTACGTGTGCATAAATAAAATGATGTTGATCATATCTAATGGTTTTATTTTAATATTTAAATTTGAGTGAGGCTATGGTACTTCAGCTAGTGTACTACGGCTCAATATGGTACCTTTTAAAATCCTAACGGTCGATCCGAACCGTTCAATGTGATATCCATATGAATATGTACTTGCAAACTAAATTTTATATTTTTTTCGAATTTTTTTACTATTTTTTTAGATAGGTAGAATTTTGATGGTCCAGAATTTGTATAAAACACTGAAAATTCTACCTATCTAAAAAAATAGTAAAAAAATTCAAAAAAAATATAAAATTTAGTTTGCAAGTACATATTTATATGGATATCACATTGAATGGTTCGGATCGACTGTTAGGATTTGGAAAAGTACTATATTGAGCCGTAGTACACTAGCCATAGTACACTAGCCGAAGTACCATAGCCTCACTCTTTAAATTTTAAGTTATTGTAGTACTAAAAGTAGAGGCACGATTGAAATACAAAAAAATGAAGGCATTTAAACTCGCCTCTTATTTTTTATAATCTTTATCTACTTTTTTAATTACCTATGTATTTAGAAAATGTATGTAAATTAATTAAGAACAGGTACAGATTTTGTATGATCTAATGATGAAAAGTTTCTAATACTTTATAAATGCTTTTCTTTAATATTTTGTTCATGCTGGTATATATGACCTACTTAATACAATATTATTTTTAAGTATAATACTCATAGGAGATTACTCTTTATTTTATAAAGCACAAAATCCTATCAGTTCCCAGTTCTGAAAAAACAGTTCATACAAAACATAATTAAAAACAAAACCATAAAAACCAAGTCCTGACTCAATAAACCCCACAAATTGGTGAAGAGAGATCACCTCATAATGATTATTTTTGACAATTTTGTTTGGCCCAACTGCTTCTTTACACTATCAGACAAATTTAAATCTAGCAATGACTGCTTCGTTTGTCATGGATTTGGGCCTTATGGCCTTGAGAAATTATGCATTAGCGTCACTCACGCATGAGTTCAAATATGCAAGAAGCAATTTGAGGAATGTAATTATATCAAACACTATTAATCCGCGCTAAAGAGGAGTTGTTCGGTAAGCTAAAGAAAGGGGGAGGTGCCTTAAGGAAGGGGCGAGATAAAGATCCGGATAAAATGAGGTTAAAGGAGGTTGTCTTAATCCACGTTAAAGAATCGGTATTCATCAAAATTAAATGGTTAAGAAAGCTAAACGAAACTCCTTTAGCCTTAAGGAGGCTTAAAGAGACCCTTGCCGAACAGCCTCCATTAGAATCAACTACATGAATCTCATGCAAATACGAGTCAATGGAATGAAGCTAATTACATCGACATTGTTTGCATGGACTATCTATTTTATTGATATCAATTTAATTGTATGGGTAGTCTATGCATACGAGCATTTCTTGTCTCATGCTAATTATAAGGATCCGTATCCTCTGCATTAACTCAAAAGAGAATCTTTTGAGTTAATTGAATTTCAACCGTCTGATTTTAAACAGAGTCAATCCGGCTCGTGTCTATAACATAGGGGTCCTTTAATATTAGTGCAGATTTAGTTCACATGAATCTTAAAATAAATCGGACAGTCGAGATTCATTAACTCAAAAGATTCTCTTTTGAGTTAATGCAGAGGATATGAATTCCTAATTATAAAGTAAAAGATAAAGAGTAGAGCTAAGGTGCTCTTAAGCTCACCAAGTTTTCCGTGAGCTTAACTCAAAAACCTATCAATCCGACTTCAAACGACATTTCCAAACCGTTAGATGTTCAATCTATATTAAAATGTGCTTGGAGAACAAATTTTACATTTTTTGGAATTTTTTTACTATTTATTAAGCCAGTTTGAAAACCGCTGTTTTCTAATGGTGCAGATTTTTAATAAAAACAGCGGTTTTCAAACCGGCTTAATAAATAGTAAAAAAATTCCAAAAAATGTAAAATTTGTTCTCCAAGCACATTTTAGTATAGATTGAACATCTAACGGTTTGGAAATGTCGTTTGAAGTCGGATTGATAGGTTTTTGAGTTAAGCTCACGGAAAGCTTGGTGAGCTTAAGAGCACCTTAGCTCTACTCAAAGATAAATATTAAATACTAAAAAGTTTGTAGGCATTGTACCTAGGAGTGAAAACGGATAGGATAGTGGTAAAATCTTATCCATATATGTATTTTATTGGATTGGATATTTATTAAAAAAATATAAATATTATTGAAAAATACTAAAGTTCATAATATTTATCTAGTTATAATGATGAATAACATATTTTTTTTCATAATAGATATTAAACTATAGGAGGATTCAAATGCCTCTATTTATTGTGCCTCCATCACGTCTCTATTTTTTTTAACTTTAATAACTCAAAATTTAAAACTTAAAAGTCAAAATAAATTATCTACATCATTTTATTCTTTGCATGTATAAAAAATTACGATATTTCAACTTTATTGTGTTTGTCATAGAGAACTTGTAAAAATGTACTGATGTGGATATTTTCTAGACGTTCATATTTCAACTTATTGATTCACATAAAAACAAAAACGAAACGTGATAAACATATAGATTACATCTAACTGTTTTATTTTGACATTTATGTTTTAAATTTTTGAATTATTAGTGTTTTAAAAAATGAAGGCACTGTGAAGGTACAAAAAATGGAGGCATATGAACCCTCTTCAGTAAACTATATGTATATATCTACTGTTCGGATATAGTTAATTAAAATGTAAAACCATATCAATATCCATATCAACGCGGATATTCGGATATTGAATATCTATATCTAATTTTTTTTAATACAAATTGGATATTATCAATTCCGTTTTCACCCCTAATTGTAACTATTACTATGGGTCTCATCCAATATTGCCACACACTGTTAGGGCCTATTCGGCGTCAAGAGGGTAACGGGAATGGGTCTGAGAACATAAAATTTTTGAACTGAATTTTATTATGTGCGTGAGGAAAAAAATTCAGTTTGAGTAAAAAAAAATTTCCCACGCACACAGTACTACGCCGAACAGGCCCTTAAGGGCGGACTGAGGAATTGAATTAGGAGTAGGCAGGAAAATAAGTTGGGCTGAGAAGAAAATAAATTGAGAAAAAAATGATTGATGTTTGCGTAGATAAACTCTTAACAGGTAAGCAATAGTCCAAGAATAAGACAGGCCGAAATTACTTTTCACATTGTTGGTACATGAATCTGTGTATAGTTATCTGAGTAGAACTAGGGTGTGATGTGCTCATCAAATTATTTGGTGAGCATAACTTCATAATCTATCGTATTCACTTTAAATGAAATGAATCCAAACTGTTGAAACCGATGTACTTCACGAATGATGTGCGTACATGCAAAATTTTGAATGTTTCGGATTTATTTAGTACAAAGTCAAGCGGTCAAAATTGATGAAAAATGAATGCATTAAAATAACTTCTAAAACTTCATTTTAGATCATTCATTTTTCATCAATTTTGACCACTTGACTTTAGACTAAATGAATTCAAAAAATTCAAAATTTTGCATCTACGCACATCACTCATGCAAAAGTAGACTAAATGTGAATTCTTTTTAGGTTTAATTTTTACACAACATCCAAAAGTAGACTTTTATTTGACAAATCATTCCCTAATCCCCTGATGTTTGTGTGGCAATCAATTAGCTGCTGATATCTGATACTTATCCGTAACTAGGACCTAACAACCAAAGTTGGTACATAGCAGTTAAATTTAAATTAGATAAACTTTATAACTTAGAAGCATTCATGCAACTTTCCTGTGATTGATGTAGTCTCATCTACTATTCTATCTATATGTGTATATTAAGTGAAATTTTGTTTACATTGTCAAAGTGTACCTCAATTGAACTCCATGAGTTAGAAAATAATAGTAGTTCGAGTCTTGGATCCGATATTTTTTTAAGAGGGATGCTTCGGTGAATATAAGGACCTATTTGTAAAATGAGTACTATCTTCATTTTCAAAGTTCAAACCGTCGATCCGACCGTTCAACATTATCTCCATATTAAAATGTACTTGGAGGTCAAATTTTACATTTTTTTGAATTTTTTTACTATTTATTAAGTATTTTACAAATTCAATGGTCTGAATTTGACTAGTTTTTGTAAAATACTTAATAAATAGTAAAAAATTCACAAAAATGTAAAATTTGATCTCCAAGTACATTTTAATATGGAGATAATGTTGAACGGTCGGATCGACTGTTTGAATTTTGAAAATGAAAATAGGACTCATTTTACAAATAGGTCCTTATGTCCACCGAAGCAAATGCCTTTTTTTAATATCCAGCAATAAATAAAAATTGTCAAATGTGTCCACGTCTGCTAGACATTTTTAAAAATGTCCAGGCCGGCCAAACTTTGACCGGTTCTAATATTTATTCGAATTGGTCAAAATTTGGCCGGTCCTAATTTTAATTCCAACCGGCCATTTTTTGGCCGGCCCGGATGTTTATAAAAGAGAGTGCAAAAATATTCTAACAAATTTCACACTCTCCTCACTTTCTCTCTTTCTCCAAATTTCTCCTCCTCTTTTCACATTTGCAAGTAAGTCCCTATATTTTTTTAAATTTATTTTAAGTCCAAAATAGTTGTAAATTGTTAAAATTTGTTAGAAATGTACCAAAATTAGTATAATTTAGTTCTCAATTAATTGTAATTAGTGTTAATTAGTGTTAATTAGTTTAATTTAGTATAATTTAACATTATTTATCATATTTCAGTATAATTAGCATAATTTAGTATATTTTAATATAATTAGCATAATTTAGTATATTTTAATATAATTACCATAACTACCATAATTTAGCATAATTAGCATATTTTAGCATATTTTAGCATAATTACATAAAAAATAATGAAAAATGAATACATAAAACAATTTAAAATATAACTTATAAAATGTTCAGTGTTTTGACCACTTGACCATGTGCTAAATAAATTCGAAACTTTAAAATTTTTGCATGTACATGCATCACTCACGAAGTACATGAATTTTAACGGTCTGGATTCATAGTTTGAAGTCAATCCGATAGCCTTTTGAAAGTGTGCTCACCAACCCCTCTTAGTGAGCACATCACACTCTAGTTTTGCTCCAATATTATTATGCCATTATGCCAGTATAGCCTTCTCATGCATTAATAGAAAATGTGCACATTGTGGGAGCTGCAAACCATTACTAGATGGTAATTAAATTAAATTACCCCACATCTAGTCATCTTATCCACTTTGTTCTTTTTAATTAGAAATAAACATCCAATCTCCTGTCACTTTTAATGAAAGGCTAACTAGTTAGTATGCGTAAATTTCATAAAGGATTTCCGATAGATTTTCATGGGGACCCACATGCAGCCACTAATGCTTGAAACTTGCTGCGAAAGGCAGTGCAGTGTAAATTAAAACAAGCCAAGAAAAATAATCAATTTTAATAATTCAGGTTTATTTTTAAAAACCGGTAGTAAAAAACAAAAAATTCGAAATAATTAATAATTAACGTGACTTAAGTTAAATATAAAATTATTGATTGAATGCTCCATTCTCTCTTTTTTTTCTATTTTAATTCCCCCCACTTGGCTTTAACTTAACCCGCACGGTTGGGTCAAATACTTGAAACCACATATACAAAATATCTTCTCACTTTTTCTACTCACATGTTGCTCCAATCAAACTTTTGTCAATTGTATACTTGGAAGGTGGTGAGCATCAGGGGCGGACCCGGATGGTTCCGGAGGACAGCTGTCTTTTTTAGATTTTGAGTTTTAGTGGAGATTTATCGGTTCCGACTGACTTTGTTTCTCTCTGAAATTTTTTGTTGTCCTCGTCTAGACGTTTGATTTGTAATTTAGGTTAAATTTAGGGTTAAAATTGAAATAAATTTGTTGAATTAGAGTTATAAAGTCAGAGCATCAGAAATTACAAGCCAAAGCATTGGAAAGTATAAGTTAAAACATTAGTTTTTATCGAGTACCTAATTAGTTAATGGATTTAAACCCGATTAGATATTTTTTTGCCCCCCTGACGAAAATCCTAGATCCGCCCCTGGTGGGGATAGGAAATAAATCAGCTAAAATTCTGAAACCAATGAATAGTAACTCTGAAATTCCTGCAATCTGAATCCAACTATCGAATTTTTTTGAGAACACATCTCGAAACAACTAGTTTTTTCTTGCACACATCTCGGAACAGTTCGACAGCTGAATTCGAATGGCATGGATTCCAGGGTGAACACTAACCGATCTCGGATTTTAACATATTCAAATCCGGTGAGGATATGCATGTACGAGGATTTAAATCCATTGAATAATAAATATACAAAATTTGCTACATGCATCCATCATAAATCATCAATCCATTTGATATCTTACAAATAATCATCCATCTTCCCATTTTACATGCTTTTTTTTTCTAAAAATTTGAATAACAGTAACAGACCTTTTGTTTTCAGGAACTCGGTTTTATTACGTAACATTAGGGCTGCAAACGAACCAAACTGAATCGAACTTATCTCCAGTTTGAATTTGGTTTGAATTAATTTCGAACTAAGTTTGGTTTGAATTAATTTCAAAAGAACTCAATTTTGAATCGAATTTTTTACGAACTTTGTTACGACTTACGAGTTATGACTTATGGCTGAGCTATAGTTCGAAATTACCATTCTGAATTCTAATTACATAGTACACCAAAGTTTATATCAAATTTCATTACAAATACCAAAATTTATATCAAACATCAAAGTTTAGTACAATCAATCAAAGTTCAGTACAATCACAGTATCTAAAGCTTTTCAAATAGCCAACAGGAGCAACATCACCAAAGTTTTCAAATATCCAAAGTATTAAAAGTACAATTTAAGTTAGAACTGAGAGCAATTATGGACTGGGCGACCTTATATTTTCATCAGCGAACATAAGTTATCAGCGCAAATCAACGGTTCACGTTTGAGTTAATTTCGAACGAACTAGGTTCAGTTTGAGTTTGGTTTGAATTAATTTCGAACCGAATTTTTTATGAATTTTTTCGAATCAAACTCGAATCGAATTACGAACTACGAATTTGTTGTACAGCCCTACGTAACATATAGAGAAATATATATAATTAAATAAAGCTTTGTCCTTTTTAGATTTTTTTTTTTTTGACGAAATTGTCCGTAAACGTGTATTCAAACATCACCGAGTGCAGGTTACATGTGGGGAAACAAAGAGAGCAAAAGTCAATATTCGCTACGCATGAGTTTACTAAAATATCTTGTACGGTTTCTTTCTGTCTAACATAGATTACTGATAAACAATGGAAAATTTTACAAATTGTTATTCTTTTTTAAAACACAGAATAAAATATCTTCTTTTCAAAATTCTTAATAAAATGTCAAAATGTCAGACCCCACTTGTTCTCTCTTTCCTTTCCTCTCACTTCTCCCTATTTACTCTCATTTATTCTTTGCTTAAGTAAAATATACAATTATGATCTCATTTAGTTTTGAATAATTTTTATTTTTTGTGTGTATAAATGATTTAGAATAAAATTTAAGCGTGAAATTTTTTTTGCTAAAATCAGAAAGTATAGTATTAGTGTATATGTAGAATATTTTCAACATATGAGTCTTTTTAAAAATTATTATAAGACATGGTATTAATTTATTCTATAAAATCTTTTTAACTAACATATAAATAATTTTAACATACGTATTTTATCTAGTTTATTCGGTATAAAATTTCATATTTTTGGTTTTCACAATTATAAGAATTTTATCACATCACATGTTAAGAATAAATTAGTAAGATACTTATGCTTCAATAAAAATATACTAATTATGTATATCATATAATCTTAAGAAATTAAGAAATAAATAACCAATGCAAGAAATAATGCCAGTAACTTTGAATCAGTTACAATGCATGTAATACGACTCGTCAGTAAATACATTATGGTGAAAAATTAAAAACTAAACTTTGTTGAATCTAGTAATTAATCGAACCAGATATGCACTTCGAAGGTGTAAAAAATGTATCCCAAACCATCTATACCACTCATTGCTATAGTATTCGAACTCAATATTTCTTGCATTGGTTATTTATTTCTTAATTTCTTAAGATTATATCAAATACATAATTAGTATATTTTTATTGAAGTATAAGTACCTCACTAAATTGTTCTTAACATGTGATGTGATAAAATTCTTATAGTTGTGAAAACTAAGAATATGAAATTTTATACCGAATAAACTATATAATATGCGTATGTTAAAAACATTTATAAGATATTGTTACCACTTCACTTTATTTTAAATTCGTTCGAAAATTTATAAATTTGAAATGTAAACGCATCAAAACATCCCAATTCCACTCCATTAATGTTGTGTATGAATATATGATGTTTTTTAAGAATTTAAACTAATATTATAACTGTATACGAGGAGGGTTCCAATGCCTCCATTTTTCATTCCTCCACCATGCTTTCATTTGTAAAAAGTTTAATAACTCAAAATTTAAAACTTAAAAGTCAAAATAAAACCGTTGGATATGATCTACATCATTTTATCTATGTGCTCATAAAAAATTATCACATTTTGATTTTATTTTTATGTGAATCAATAAGTTGAAAAATCAACGTCTAGAAATTATCCACATTAGTACATTTTTTACAAGTTCTTGATGACAACCAAAACAAAATTGAAATATCATAATTTTTTACACGTGCATAGATAAAATGATGTAGATCATATACAACGATTTTATTTTTGACTTTTAAGTTTTAAATTTTGAGTTATTAAAGTTTTTAAAAATGAAGGCATGGTGGAGGCATGAAAAATGGAGGCATTTGAACCCTCCTCAACTGTATACACATATTAACCAAAATGGACAATTGTATTCTACAGTGCTATAATTGTAGGGATTGCAGACATCATTGCAATTGGCATTCTTAAATCTTAACTAATCCCTATTACTCGGTAATAACATGCCTTCTTGTATTCATTCACGTATTGAAATTTATTCCCTCTTTTTTTTTAGTTAAAATATTAAAAGTATTCACAAACTTCCCTCCCTCGTGCGCTTCACCAATCCCCATGAAAACCGAGAATAACTGGAATAATTACCTGAGGAATAAGAATTTGGAGGGATCGAGGAGAAATAACGGGATTTGTGTGTGTCGATCCAAGATCCATGCATAATGTAATAATGTATCAACTACTTAGCTTGTATTTGTATATGTTTTACTAATCCCAAAACTTACTTAGCTTTACTTAACTGTCACTCCCCCTTTGCGTCTTTAGCTGTGTCTCGAAGTCGTTGGCTGTACCCCAATAGTGTAATTACAAAAATATCCTCCAACCTTACATTTCTATCAAGAACAATTTGGATCCCACGTCTCCCTCCATTGGTGGTCCGGATCGGATCCGTATCCTCTGCATTAACTCAAAAGGAAATCTTTTGAGTTAATGAATTTCAACCGTTTGATTTTAAACGGAGCTAATCCGGCTCGTGTTTATAATATAGGGGGCCTTTAATATTAGTGCAGATCTAGTTCACACGAATTTTGAAATACATTGGACAGTCGAGATTCATTAACTTAAAAGATTTTCTTTTGAGTTAATGCATAGGATATGAATTCGTCCGGATCCACCCTAAAGTAACCCAATTTTTTGGTTTTGGATCGGGACCGTCCGAATTGAATCCGTCGCTCGAGATCGTTTCGGAATTCGAACCTGTCTCTCGGGATGCGTGCGATTCACTTTAGTTGGATGGTCACAGATTCGAATCAGACGGTCCCGATCCAAAACCCAATTTTTGGGTTACTTCACTGGATCTGAATTCTGTCCATTAGTCCGTCCAATCTGCTTTAAGGTCCGTGTGCACCACTTCAATTTCTTGCACGTCCATTTAAATATTAGTACAAATCTAGCGTGCATGAATCTTAAAGCTGTAATTACAAAATATCCTCAAAATTTACATTTCTGTCAGGAACAATTTGAATCCGACATCCATTGGTTCGTCCAATCTGCTTTAAGGTCCGGGTGCACCATTTCAATTTCTTGCATGTCCATTTAAATATTTGTACGAATCTAGCGTGCATGAATCTTAAAGCGTACCCAATAGTGTATTACAAAAATATCCTTGAACTTTACATTTCTATCAGGAACAATTTGGATCGACATTCCTCGGTCCGTTCGATCTATTTTAAGATCCGTGTGTACCACTTCAATTCCATGCACATCTATTTTAATATTCGTACAAATCTAATGTGCATGAATTTTAAAGTGGATCGGACGGACGCAGAACTTATCAGACTCAAATTGTTTGTATACATTTGATAAACTAGTTCTCATGAGTATCTAAATCTCATTTTTTGAATTGAGCCCAGAAAATGTTTAAGGTTAATTTCGTCATTTTGACATTGTGAAGTGTTGAAAACGTTGTAGGGAAGGTACGCATGAAGGAAGCGGTCCCAATATTTTTGCACCGTGGCAGCAAAGAAAACAAAATGCCGTGTGCGAGTCAGTGACGTGGCGTTGATCCCGGTTCAATTGGTTACCGGTCCGACTCGTGTTCCCCGGTTCGCATTGTGTCCGTAACTGTCACGTCAAATTATCATTTGACCTTTCTCGTTGTGGGTCCCTCTGTGAATTAGCTTCGGAAATTTTTTATTGGTAGAAATTAATAGAAAAGAAGAGAGATAAATAGAAAGAGTACATCAATTCTTATATTAGTAGAATGATTAGTAGGATTTTTACCGATTCTAAAAATAAAAAAATTTGGATTGGTACGAATTATACCGATTCAAACTTAGTTTTTTTTTTTTTTTTAAATCTGATGTATAGATGGAGGGAATTCTTATATTAGATTTCTAGTAAAATATGAAAAGTTTTTCAAAAAATAGATATAATGTTTCTATTATATCTAAATTTTAAGATACTCTATCTATTTTTGTAAAAAAAAAATTACTAGAAAAAATGAAAAAAAAACAAACTGGTTTTTGAATCGGTAAGAATTTTACCGATCTTTCTACCAATATAAGAACTGATATACTCTTTCTATTTCTCTCTCTTCTTTTCTATTAATTTCTACCAATAAAAAATTTCCATTAGCTTCTGTTCTAAATATTGTTAGCTTTTGAGACTATTTGTTTGGTCCAACTAGACAAAAAAATGATGTATAGAAATTATTATAAAATAATGTAAGGTATTAGATGCAATTCATCTAATAGCCTATATATTTTTTATAAATGGAAAATTATGCCAATTAGATGTGCATAATTATTGAATTTTTTTTGGATGAAGTGATGGACAGTAACTATCCAATGTTTTCATCTGGTGTTGTTCTATTATAATTTTTCTTATTCTTTAGTTTAGAGAGAGAGATATGTTGGTTCTTTTCCTTCTAATAAATTATATTAAATTAAGAGAGAATGATCAATAGAATAAGGTTTAATGTTACTTGAAAAAATAGACTATTTTTATTTTTATGAAGAAATTGGCTATTTCGAAATATAGATAGATATGTAGAAAATTATTAACGGACCGGATTAGTTCAAATTCTGATCGGACAGTTCAAATTTAAACAAAAATATTATGTTACCTCAGAGAATTCGGACAAACCAACACCTAGGATGATTTCTTGGTGTTTATATTTTGTGTGCTTTCATGTTTACATTGTTAGTCTCAATTATTGATGTTTATGTAATTAAAAACTTACATATTTTTGGTTTTAAGAAAGTTTGTATTAATTGTATATACTTACATTTTTTATTTTGTATAAAATTTATTATTCATTGAGGGGCTTGAAATTTTCTTAACATTTATTGTTTGAATGTCTTGTCCACGGAAAATAAATCCAAAATAAAAAATTAAGAAATTTGTACGCTTCTGGGCCAAGTACTCAATTGTAGACTAAGGCCATATTAGTTTGGGGAAGTAGAGTAAATTGTTATTTCATACTTAAGTAATCAAACAAGGAATAAAAGAAAATGAGTAAAATGGAGTAAGAAGTGAATTAATCCGAAGTAAATTACTCTATCTTTTTAGGTGGATTAACTTGTACTACATTTACTTTATCTGTAGAGTCCATTGTCGTAGGCAGAAGCTCATTTTTCAACATCTTACTCGTCTAAGCGAATTAATTTAAAACATGAGTTAAACTATCAAATGAAATTTAAAATATGTGAAATAAGATGAAGTAAGTTATTTAATCGTTATTAATTTTACTCCACAATCAAACAAAACCTAAATAATTGCGTACATAATAAATGTGCACCCTTGTTGAATTTGCACAGCTGGTAAAAATATTTGTTTCAATTCACAGAAATAGTCGAAATTTTTTTAGTTACCACAGTAAAAAATAGAAATTAAATGATTACCACCCGGTCCAAGCTATTTTCAATCCTGCCACCCACGTGGATCCAGTTCGCGCACCAAATTGGGGTGGTGCACCAAAATTGGTTCTCAAACAGGGTGAAACGCACTGAATAGCAGTAAAAATTTCAGAACAGTTGGTGCTCTAACCTAGTCTGCGCACCAGTTGGTGCGCCAACCCAGTCCGCGCATCAACCCATTTGGTGAACGAACTGGATCTGCGTGGGTGGTAGGATTGAAAAAAGCTTGAATCTAGTGGTAATCATTTAATTTTTATTTTATGATGTGGTAATAAAAAAATTTCGGCAGAAATGATAACTAAAAAATATTCGGCAGATCCCATGCAATCTGTGAATTGAATGAATTAATTTTTTTAGTCAAAATTTAGCATATAATCTTATACCACAATTTGCAAAAAGTTCATTCCCACAATGCAAAAGGATGTATATAATAAGCAAAATTTATAATTTATAATCTCATATTTGAACTTTTTGAAGAATAAGAATATAATGTGACTTAGTTGCGCGCATTTTGCTTTTGCCTTGGTTTAAATACCTCTGACACTTTTACTTGTATTTCAAAATTCGATCAGTTATTATGCTACATGCACCCAGAACGACCACACATATTGCCATTAAGAACATCAAGTAGAAGTAGAGTGGGAAAAATGGCACGGCGGAGCCGGCTCCGTCACGGAATGGCACGGCACGCGTGTTAGTTACATGCCGTGACTTGCGTGTCCCATGTCGTGACCATTCGCGTGCCGTGTTTATCTTTTAAAACTTTGGCACGGCATGGCACGACACGTGAAAGATTTAGTCACAGCACGGCACGACATGTAGTCACGTGAGTCACGCGTGTAATTAGGACCATTAGATATTAATTTAATGGTGAATCTTGAATAAACTAACCTAAATTATGATTAAATGGTCACGCGAGTCACGTATGGTCACGGCACGTTAGGTACGGCGTAACTCACGTGGCGTGACCATTTGCGTGCCGCGACCACCCCTTGAAATTTTGGTTACGCTACAGCACGGTACGTGAAAAATTAACTTGATCATGACACGGTACGGCACGAGACCAAAGTCACGGCACGACACGGCACATTTTTTTCCACTCTACTGTAGAAGCACGACCAAGAACACAATGGAGTAGCTAGCTAAAACATGAATCATAATAATAACACGTATTGTTCGCTCCTTTATTTTTTTTTTTTTTTTTCATTTGTCAAGTAAAAAAATGGTTAACATCGCAATCAGAAATTGTTTTATTTGTCACCAGCGTAATTTTGATGCGAGCCCACAAATATTTATTCACTATATAATTTTTTTTCACGCATGAAAATGATGCTTCAAAAGTTTGTACTTCGATTAAATTCAAAATTGCCGATGTTTTATATTAGAGATTTACTTGAAAATTTAAATTTTTATAATTTTGACAGTTTTTAAATAAATATATTAAATTTTAATGTTGGCATGATCTATATTATATTATTCACATATCATGTTTATAAAATTATGAGATTTAGTGTATTTTTCACCTTATATCATATGATTGAAATTTTAATGGTCCACCATTAAAGACCGTTGATATTATTACTCAAAATGAAAACTATACTTTTAATATTTTTAAACTCTAATTTCAACTTACGATCAGATCACAAGGGTATAATCTTACCGTGTCATATTGATTGGGGTGTCGATCCAGAGAAAAATTGTATTAAGTTTTTAACAACTTTTAGTAGTCTAGGTTATGGATTTTTTAAAATGGTTTTGTGGTGACAAATGTAATCAAGTGTTATAACTAAACTAAGGTTAAACAGTAGATAAAGAGTCTCTAGGGTTCAGATTTCCTATCATTCTTAATCATGCAAAATATAAGTTTTGACGTTTATCAATGCTGCGTACGGTACTGACACTACCGCGTACGGTATAGACTGTCCTCAAGTACCCCGCCTAAATAGTGTTTCCTAATGTTGTTCCGACTAAGGTCTAGTCTGTTCGTAGAGGAATTAGTTCTAGTCTAAATAAAATTTATACTATCCTATCAAGGGAGAAACTTGGGTTCTAACTCTAATATTTAAACCGCTGCCAAGTCTCGTTAGCTCCAATCTCACAACTGATAACGACTAATTCCTCACACGAATTCTCTGAATTGTTTATCGAAGACATGTGGAGAACATTGGCATATAGTAGACAAAACTATGTATGCAGGGACGAATAAAAAGAATAAAATGCAATAGAAATTCAGATCATAACACAAAACAAAACATAAACATATATTAAAAATAATTAAGAATTCAAGTGCAACCCTTACCCTAGAAATATGAAGTTTAGCCTCTCATGGCCATAGCAACAAAAGAAATAAATAAAAACATAAATACAACCCAATTGAAGATGGAAGAACCTTCACGCCTCCTAGTAAGTCGATCTGTGCCTCTTTAGATGATTTCTCTGCTACTCGACCTCTAATGTCATCCGTGCAGGCTCTGGGCTATGCCGTGCACGGCATTGAGAATGCCACGCGGTCTTCTGACCTAGCAGTTTTTCTTGATATTTCACCATTTTGAATGTTGTGCACTCTGTGAGAGGTTTTGCATGCTCCATGTGATGTCCAAGTTCGGCAGCTATTTGATAATCATCGAAATATGACATTTTTGCTCTATTTCTGGCCTAAATACACAACTTTCTTCAAAACATGCCAAAATGACTCAAAAACACGTTTGCGATAAATAAATAAAATAGCTACTTCAGATTCGTTTTTCGTTATTTTCCAAATAAAAATATAGTTATTTTCGCTATATGATATGGCGTCATCAAATACATGATGAAATATATTCTTAAATTGGATACAATTTTTTTTTTATGAAAAATGAGGATCTAAAGTTATATTGATTAAAAGGGATCAGGCAATTTTATTGTTAGACTTAATATTTATATGTTCGGTAGCATGTCTATATATTACGTTTTACTTTTAAATTTAATTAATTATTTAAAAAAAATGTACTGTCAAAATTATTAGAATAATCCTTATCAAGTGATTCTTCTAAATCTCTATGTCAATTTTTTTGATGTTCTTACTTAATATTGTATGTTAATTTATGTCGTTTCATATTTTAAGTATTTGTATCGAATTTACACTTTAGTGTATGAATATGTATTCGATTGCATTGTACAAGGTTTTCATTTTAGAGTTTTAGACACTTCAAACGGTGCCTAGATATTCGTATTGACACATAATTTTTTTTGTAGTGTGACAATAAGTAGAGTAGGGTTAAAATGCACAATTGGTTTTGCGCTCCAATCATGCTTTACGTTTTTTTTCTTCGTTTTCAAAGTTCGAACAATTAATCCGAATCGCTCAATATGATATTCATATTAAAATGTGTTTGGAGACAAAATTTTATATTTTTTTAAATTTTTATTTTATTTTTTTAGATAGGCACAAAATCACTGTTTTGGATGGTCCTGAATCTTCTTAAAACAGTGATTTTGTACCTATCTAAAAAATTAGTAAAAAAATTCTAAAAAAAAATATAAAATTTGGTCTTCAAATACATTTTAATACAAAGATCATGATGAATGGTTCGGATTAACTGTTCGGACTTTGAAAATAAAAATAAAAATATGAAACATAATTGGAGCACAAAACCAATAATGTATTTTAACCGTACTCCGTTAAAAGGTCGCCGAAGATTGTATGTACATGAACTTGTTTTCTTTTTAGAAAAAAATAATATCTTCATTTTGTCTAGAATCTTATAGGTCGTAGGTTTGGTTTCAAAATTTTACCTGAAATATGCTAAAGGCCGACCAACGATATATATATACAGTTGGCAAACAGCAAACTAGTTACATTTCACTGGTTAGTGATAAGAAAAAAAAATATATATATATATATACACACACATAGGATCATAGGGGTGCTAAATTATAGGAATTCTTTTAGGTAGCACTAGTTAAGGGAATTCATATCCTCTGCATTAACTCAAAAGATTCTCTGACTGTCCGATCTGTTTTAATATTTGTGCGAACTAAATCTGCACTAATATTAAAAAATTAGTAAACTAATTCTAAAAATGTAAAATTAGTTTGCAAGTACATATTCACATGGAGATCATGTTGAACGGTTTGGATCGATTGTTAGGATTGAAAACTCAAATATTGAGCCGTAGCACAGAGGCCCTCTATGCTACGCGTAGCATATTAGCATTTATATATATATATATATATAAGATCATAGGGGTGATAAATTATAGGAATTCTTTTAGGTAGCACTAGTTAAGGAGTGGTACCCATTTGATCAATTAGTGCCCTTAAATTCTGCAATTACAAATTGGTACATGTCAAATCAACCTAACTTGATATTCAGCTAATTAAGCACAAGGACAGCCTACTAGGTGACCCAACTCGGATCTAATTGATTCTAACTAAAAGTACATATTTTTTAGTAAAGAAGATATATATTTAGGCGAAATTAGGTGAGCCCATTAAATTTTATAGCATATTTAAGTTTAAATTTATATATACAGTCCATCCAAATATCAAAATCTTAGATATTTCTTAATAAAATATTTGAAGTTAAGCGAATTGAAGTGGATTCAAATTCATGAAAGTCTTTCATGTCTCGTCAAGCCTCACATTTTTTGTTTCTATTTTTAAAGTTCAAAATTCTATCTTTGATATCTATATTAAAATATATCTGGAGACCAAATTTTATGTTTCTTATTTTTTTTTTGCCATTTTTAGATAGGTATAAGTTCGTTGTTTTTTAATGGTCCGGAAACCGTGATTTTGTACCTATCTAAAAAATAGTAAAATATTTCAAAAAATATATATAATTTGGTCTCAAGCATATTTTAATATAAAAATTATATTGACTGGTTCGGATTGACTGATTGAACTTTGAAAACGAAGATAAAGTATGTGAAGCGTAACGAGGCATGAAAAGCGTGAGACATTTTAACTCTCCTCAGGTAAATTTACATTAAAATTTCATAATGAATATTTTATACTAAAATAAGATCCAAAGGGTTATTTCTTGTAACGTGACGTGATACTTTTGACAGTAGACACGACGGACACAAGAAGCTAGGAATATGCATCCTTTGCATTAACGTACCGTTTGAGTTAATTTATGATCATACGGTCAGAATTCAGACAAATTCAACCTACATCTATAACGCACAAGACCCTTTAATATTAGTGCGAATTTAAATCGGACGGTCCAAATCTTAACTAAAAATTTGAGTTAATGCAGAGGATACGAAGTCGGAAGAGGGTAGCATTAGTTGCACTCTCAAAAGAACTACAAAAATGTAGCAAAACCAGGATCTTTTGTAAAACAGCCTAACATCATAACTGTCAACATACATAAATCTGAATTCTGAACAAAGGAAAATGAAGGTATACCAAATCTTGATAAGAGCATCTCCAACGGTGATTTATTTTAAATTGTTAATTTGATGTGTTAATTACCAATATAATTGCTGGGTTGTAGGCCGATTTCTAAAAAAACAAATTTGCTTATAAAACAAACAATTTCTTTTGGATATGCTGATATTCTCTCTATTTCCTATTGGCTCTGACCCAATTTCTGGAATGGAGGGATTAAGAAATTAAAAGGAACTTAATTTTTAAATAATGCTTTACAGCTGTTTTTTATTTTTTACGGATTGCTGGATTAGAGATGCTCTAAGACGCTAACAAAATTTCCATCCCAATTATAATAGAAAATATTTCATGGATATTATTTCAATTTGACAAAAGTTGTAATGCATATAGTGAAAAGATAATTTATAAAATAAGAGAACGAGGTAAAAGTCCTTTTGAGCATAGAGAGAATCCAATAAAAGAATCTCGGAAGATATGAACAATCTATTGGAGAATCTATTTTGACGTGTCGAAATTTTAAGGGTGCATTCTCACTATACAAATGTGTAATATACTATAACTAACAATAAAATAAAACAACTTTTGATTAATAAAAGAGGAGAGTTCAAAATGTCTAAAGTTCATTATGCCTTCATTTTTAAAACGTTAATAACTCAAAATTTAAATCATAAATGTCAAAATAAAACCGTTAGAAGTGATTTATATTATTTTCTCTATGTGCTCATACAAAATTATCACATTTTGGTTTTGGTTTTGTTTTTATGTGAATCAATAAGTTAAAAAATCAACGTCTATAAATTATCCACATTAGTACGTTTTTACAAGCTCTTGATGACAACCAAAATAAAGTTGAAATATCATAATTTTTTACACATGCATAGATAAAATTATGTAGATCACATCTAACGGTTTTATTATGAGTTATTAAAGTTTTAAAAAATAGAGGCATGATGAAGACACACAAAATGGACGCATTTGAACCCTCGTCTTAATAAAATTCATATATAATTCCGCCGTCTTGATTGATCAAATGCAATATGTTATGATTTTTGTTTATTATAATTTATCTTCACTTGTTATGAGAAGATATCATTTCTTTGCTATTAGATCTCTGTATTTTAGATGTTAACATAATAGGATTCTCATTGATATGATTGCTCTACTATATCTTATCTGGCTAAAAATTCCACATCTTTGTATCTCCTCCACTCCTTTTTGTGTTCTTCTCCCTTTCAGTTTTTTTTTTATTCCCTTGTCATACTTCCTTTAATGTGACCTGCTTATCAGTTATCACAATCAATCAATTTAATTAACATAGGGAGAATTTCATGTATACCCCTTAAAACATTGAAATTATGTATTCCTCCCTCTAAAATTCATAATATCATATTTATCCTTCAATTTATGGTCTTTTCTATTAAAATTCATTTCAAATTTATAAAGTTTCTATTTTATTCTTTATTAAAAATATAATATGTTGAAGAGATATGTTGTCTTTTAATTGGCCGGAGAAATTGCTCATTTTCTTGTGACCCACACACAATAACATTTAGGCATATTCTTGTGTGCGCGCAAGTAAGAAAATGAACAATATGCCCTCACACCCAATCAATTAGAAGACATAACATTTCTCTTCAGCATGCTACATATTTTTTTTTTTTTTGTTAATAAGACAATTAGAAGGGTAAATATGAGCTTTGATAGATAAGACAATTAATTGGATTAATTTGTGAGTTTATGAAATTTAGAAGGGCAAATATGATGTTACAAATAATAGAGGAGGAAATACATAATTTTGAAGTTTTTCAAGAGTATGCATGAAATTCTCCATATATACATGCTAGTTATATTACAAGGAATTAAAATTTTGGAGTATAGTTCAATATTTTGTTGGATGTGATGGTGATAGGCTTAAGTAGTTTGAAACAGACAAGTTCAAAATTAAATATTGATTTTCCAAAATTAGCTGTTTGACAAAGTGTGTGTGTGTGTAGTGATGCTACGGTGCTTTGGGAAGTAAATAGAGTGTTTTACTTCCCGCTCATATCTCAATTTTCAAAATTCAAACAGTCGATATAAATTTCTCAACATAATCTTTATATTGATATGTGCTTGGAGATCAATTTTTACATTTTTTGGAAATTTTTTACTATTTTTTTAGAATTTTTGAAAATCAGTGTTTTTGTGAATTTTTTTTTATTTTTTTATTTAATCATAAGCTGTGATTTTCAAAAATTCTAAAAAAATAGTAAAACTTTTTCAAAAATTGTAAAATTTGGTCTCCAAGCACATATCAATATAAAAATCATGTTGAAAACTTTGGATCGACTATTTGAACTTTAAAAATAAAGATATGAGCGGAAAGTAAAACATCATCTTTACTTCTCAAAGCGCCAAAGCCTATCTCTCTCTATATATATATCCATTATTAGTAGGTTTTGACTTCAAGCATGCTCATCATCATGCTGATGAAGGTCATACTTATCTTCCTAAACATGGCAATATACAATGTACAGCAGGGGGCATCTGAATTTCAATTCATTAATAAATTAATTGTTATACCAATCTGTTAGTTACAATATGTTGCAATACTGCGATTAGGAGGTAGCATGCATGCATGCAAACAGTCACTTTTAATTAGTGTATTATTAGGTCTTGATGACAAAGCATTGCTTATCATTATTTAATAAATGATAATAGAAACTTATTTTAAAATAAATAATAATAATAATAATAATAATAATAATAATAATAATAATAATAATAATAATAATAATAACAATAACACTAGGGGTGGTCACGGCGTGACTCTCGTGCCGTGACCATTTGCGTGCCGTGACTAAGTCGTGCCGTGATCAAATATGCGTTAGTGACGTTAACGTTTAAAAAAAATATGAAACGATTCTTTAAAATTCAAATGTTTTAATTGAAATTTAAATGTAAATATTTTAATTAAAATAAAATTATACCTTACAGGAAGGTATGTTAGTGTATTGCCTCGTGACTGCCGTGACTGGCGTGTCTACCGTTCCATGACTCGTGTGTCCCGTGCCGTGCCATGTCTTCTTTGCCAACAATTGGTCACGGCACGCGAATGGTCACGGCACGGGACACGCGAGTTACGGTATGTAACCAACACGCGTGCCGTGCCGTTCCGTGACGGAGCCGGCTCCGGCGTGCCATTTTTCCAACTCTAGTGAAGACACAAAAAATAAAGGCATTTGAACCCTCTCTTTTACAATAACCAAAGCATCCGTATTTATAAAACTCCACAGAGATTTACTAGCCGTTAGAAATATGTCTAGAAATGGAAAACGGAAGCAATGTTTTTTAGCCTATTATGGTATTATAAAAAATAACAACAAATAACAAAAAGAAAAAAGAATATATGTGGGGTTAAATATGCAAGAACAGAACTCACAAGCTATGCTCGGTATCTCCAACATAACCTACTAAAAAATCATAACTATTATTGGTATTAACAGTATTCAACATTTTTTGGAATTAGGTTTTGTCCAAAGAATTTTAGACAAATTTTATCTAAAGTATGACTTAAACCGTTTAAACTGAGTTGACATTTGTAAAAACAAATTTTTTTTTAAATATTTAAATGGTTCCTGAATCTAAACCGTATGTACAAATTTTGACGCGAATCGGACTGTATAGACCCAACTTTAAATGAGACTTTTTAGCCGCCTGTATTTTTTTTGCCGTCAAACTATCTGACATAATTGGTGATATCCTAATTAAACTACAACATTTACGCTGGATAATTCAGTGGAACTAGTTTTTTTCTCCCAATTTTGTTGAATTATTCAGCGGAATTAGCAAAAACAAAAAAACTAATTCCGCTGAATAATTCGGCGGAAATATCATATTTGGATATTTCAAAATAGTGATGTCATTTTCTTTTAATTTAATTGATATTAATGTTATTAATAAAAATTTCAGAAGATTAATATATGCACGCCAAGCCAAGAACATATATCCTTGACTATTTATTTTCATTTTGTTCAATATTATAGAGTTATTGTTTGTCATTTTCATAGTCATGTGCCTGAAGTATTTGACATTTTCAAATTATTTTGGTTACAACTCTGATTATTTTATAGGCATAGGACATAATACACTTAATTAAAGATGATATTTCTATTATATCCGGATAACATCATTTCAATAGTATTTAAGCAAGTATTATGTGGTAGCTAGCTATTGCCTTAATATATTTGTTAAGATAGCAATAGAAAAGTCTAAATCCAATAAAATGCTTGGTAATAAGAAAGCTAAAAATAAAAATAAATTGTTGTGCATGCGTCATACATTGAAAATTATTATACAAGTTAATTTGCATGAACACAATTATGACATCCACATGAAAATATTGCATGCATTTCCTTGGTCAATACTTGTTAGCAACAATTTGATTTTTTATTTTTTTTTGAAAGTTTGGTAGGGACTACTAAGATTGAATTAATAAAAGTGTTTACAACCACTGTTCTTACATTATTACATCAGTTTCTTATGTAATAGCATCAACTACTCTTATGTAATAGCATCAACTACTCAGTTTCTTATGTAATAGCATCAACTACTCTGTTTGCAAATTTCAATTTTTGCAAAAGCATATGCAAAAAAAGGAGGGATACTCTTTTTTGATCATATCGGATGACACTGTGTATTTTCAAAGTTTTCAAAGTCCAAACAGTTAATCCAAATCGTTCAACATGATGAATATATTAAAATGTGTTTGCAGATCAAATTCTACATTTTTTTAATTTTTTTACCATTTATTAAGTATTTTACAAAATCGATGTTTTCAGACCATTAAATTTTTGTACCCATCTTAATAAATAGTAAAAAAATTCAAAAAAATGTAAAATTTGATCTGCAAATACATTTTAATATATCCATCATGTTGAACGGTTTATATCAACTGTTTGGACTTTGAAAATATTAGATGTCATCCGATGTCACCAAAAAAAGATATCATCCGATCCCTTCTCGTCGAAAAATAGATGTTGAAATTAACATGAGTCCTTATATAAAAATAAAAACATGTGAGTGGTAACTCTTAATTGTAATTAAGTTTGTTGGACAATCTTTGTAAGCTAGACATGGAATGTAGTTTGAAAATTATTTTTGTTTTCTTAATCTAGCATCGTTATAACTTTGCGAGAGTGTTGAGTATAATAGCGAGTTCCAATTCTGAGATTATCCAAGACTCCATGTAAAGAAACTGTTTATGAATTGGAAGATTTTATCTAAAATTGGAGAAGGAAAGAAAACTGGTATTTGGTCTAGTAGCAAAGGTAGTGCTCTTTATGTGAAGAATCGCAGGTTTAAAATCCAGAAGAGTTAATTCTTTATGGATGTTAAATAGTTCGATTACTTGACTTCCAACCTTTATTTAAAAAAAAATTGGAAGAAGAAATTATGAGAAGAATTTATGAGATTAGAAGTGGAGACAGACTTTTGAATTATGAGAGTCCAGGAATTATTTTACAAAAAATATGAGAGTCAATTTATAGTATCCATAGCATTTTTTCTGAAAATTTTCTAAAATATATAGCAAAATTATGAAATTTAAAAATGAACGGGATCAATTAACTGCCATTCATTATATGTGTCTCTGCAACAGTATCCGAATACATAAATGTGAATACAAGCTTAAAATTTGTGATAATTTTTTGTTGGGTCGAACCCAATCCTTTACTTATGTTAAGTTAGATTTAGTTTGAAATTTATCGTTAATTAAGATTAGTTATATAAATAAATTAACAATAATAAATAAGCTAAACAAATCGGATTGAAAAAAAAAATAATGAAAGAATATTAATTGGTCCGATTCATTGGCAATGGCATGCATGCTTGCATTGCATGAGAGAAACATTAATGAATAATGAGAGACAGGGGCGGATCTAGGATTTCCGTCAGGGTAGGGCAAGATAATATTTATGCGGGTCCAATATCTAATCGGGTTTAAACCTACTATCTAATCGGGTACTAAATAAAAAACAATCAACATGCCAAAATTTTTTTTTCAAATCTAAACATGACATACAAAAATTTACAGAGGAGAAAGAGAAGAGGGTATTTGTTTCTTCCAGGGTAGGGCATTTGTTTCTTTCAGAGTGGGGCAAGATCCAAAAACCTAGTACTTGGAAACTAATTTTGAAATTCCAGAGTAGGGCAGTTGCCCTACCCTGCACTATGCTGGATCCTGCACTATGCTGGATCCGCCCCTGATGAGAGAGGGAAGAGGTGTGTATGTGTTGCCTTGTGTCTTTTGCTTGGCATGGAAGCGTGCTAACTGAGAACAAGCAAAGTTAGCTATAAGCCTATAACTAATGATAAAGCTAGCTAAAGTAAAGCTAAAACGGATCAGAGAGTCAACAGTCCGTTGACCGAACGTTACACCGTAGCCCCACTAACAGTATTCAGTACCACGGAACAGTCATCATTTCATACTACTGTGTTCCTTGGAATTCTTTATCTATACACCGGGTGTACACGGTATATGTATAAAAAAATGGATATCAACTATCAAGTATCAACAAATGTTAAAGAGTGAGGCTATGGTACTTCGGCTAGTGTACTATGGCTAGTGTACTACGGCTCAATATGATACTTTTTAAAATCTTAACGGTCGATCCGAACCGTTCAATGTGATATCCATATGAATATGTACTTGCAAACTAAATTTTATATTTTTTCGAATTTTTTTATTATTTTTTTAGATAGGTAGAATTTTTAGTGTTTTATACAAATTTTGGACCATCAAAATTCTACCTATCTAAAAAAATAGTAAAAAAATTCAAAAAAAATATAAAATTTAGTTTGCAAGTACATATTCATATGGATATCATATTGAACGGTTCGGATCGACCGTTAGGATTTTAAAAAGTACCATATTGAGCCGTAGTACACTAGCCATAGTACACTTGCCGAAGTACCATAGCCTCACTCGATGTTAAATTCATTGATATTAAAAATTAGGGGGAATTTCACGTATACCCCTCAAAAACATCAAAATTACGTATTTTCTCCTCTAAATTTTTAAATTACGTATTCCCCTTCTAAACTTTAAAAACTCACATATTTACCCATTTTATTGTCTTTTATATTAAAACTCATTTAAATTTATAAAAATACTCATTTTACCCTTTATTAAAAGTATAAAACGTCCCATGGAACTCAAGTTTGAATCTAAAGGGTTCCTCTCTACCTTCCGATCCGCACACATCGCAATAAGATATGTGCGTGTTCGCTTCAAGATTTGTGCTGATCTAGCACGCATGGATCTTAAAGCAATTTTGATCTGTGTGCATTGCATTAAGATCTATGCATGTTTCTTCAATATCTGTGCGTGTTCACTTCAAGATTCGTGCTGACCTAGCACGCACAAATCGTAAAATAATTCGGACGATAGAGGAACCTTTTAGATTCAAATTTGAGTCAAATAGACGTTTTATGCTTTTTAATAAAAAGGTAAAATAGGTATTTTATGAATTTAGAATTAATTTTATATAAAAGACAAATAAAATGGGTAAATATGTGAGTTTTTGGAGTTTAGAGGGGGGAATACGTAATTTCAAAATTTAGAGGGAAAATTTACGTAATTTTGAAGTTTTTGAGGGGTATACGGAAATTCGGGTCCGGATCTCCTAAAGTAACCCAATCTTTGGGTTTTGGATCGAGACCGTCCAATTTGAATTCGTCGCTCAAGATCGTCTTGGGATTCGAATTCTTTGTCGGGATGTGTGTGCTCACTTCGGGAATAAATTTTCGCGGATTTGAATCAGACAGTCTCGATCTAAAACCAAAAGTTGTGGTACTTCACGGGATCCGAATTCCGGAAATTCCACCTAAAAATTAACGTTTACCGATGTGACTTTTATCTTTAGGTAAATAAATAAGTAAAAAGTAATATATGAAATTTTGCATAATTTGAAAATTGTTTGACTTGATTAAATGGGGATAAATTAAATTATTCGATACATGCATTGCCAGTATAATCTATATTTATTATTTTATTTAGACAGTCATCTTTCATTATTTTATTCGATACATGCATTGTTTTTACTCTCTGGTTTTCATATTTTGTAATATATTTGTTTGTACGAAGGTTGATTATAAAATAGCTAAGTCATTATCTTTGTGCCATTGTTCAAACAAAGTCTCAATCAAATTTATCATGGTAATTTTTTTAAGAGTGACGTTATCATAATATTTATATTATGATCGATTTGTCTATAGATTCATATCTCTATTTTTAATATTCAAATAATTCTTAACCGTTAAATATAACCTGATTTTTTATTCATAAAAAAAAAAAATCAAATTTAAGAAATACCATCGTTTTCGGAAGACTTCTAGAAAATACCATGCCCGTTGGATTATCCAGCGGGCTTCATGGTTGTTTTCCATGCCGACATTTTTAAAAATACCCTAAGTTAATTACAGATTAATAAAAATACCCATACTCATTCAGTATTTTTTTATTATTAAAGTGGGGAACCGGCCATTAAATGGCTGGTCCCGCATTTAATTTAATTTTTTTTAGAGACAAATAGAAAAAATGCTGAAATATAACACTAAAAAATCGAATTGTTTTTTTTCCTTTGTCAAATTACTTTTTTGATAGCATATTTATACTAAAATACGCTAAATTACTTGAAATTATGTTAATTTATGCTGATTGACACTAGATTACTTTAAATTATGTTAAAAAAAAAATTTAAGAGACAAATAGCTAAAATGCTGAAATATAACACTAAAAAATCGAATTTATTTTTAAATATTTGCTAGATTACATTTTTTATATATAATTAGCATATTTATACTAAAACACGCTAAATTACTTGAAATTATGTTAATTTATGCTGAATTACACTAAATTACGCTAAATTACAATAATTATGTAGAATTATGCTAGAATACACTAAATTACGCAAAATTACGTATGAATAGGGATGATATCTTTCCTGAGAAGGCGAAAAACGACGACGAAACTTTAAACGGCCATAAAACGGCGCTCGAGTGTCCGATTTCAGCAAATGACCACTTTTCGGAAAGCTTGTGAAAATATGCATGCATCAAAATTGGCGATACTAAATTTTCAAATTCAGAATTGCCAAACAATAAATGAAAGAGCCTCAAAATTTCAGTTGAAGTTTCCGATTAAGATTTTCATTTCTATTGTTCAATCTATGTAGCTCAGTAAATTAGTTATGTAATGAACTTGTAGAACACCAATTTTTATTATTTTTGGAATTTTTTTACTATTTTTTTATAATTTATGAAAGATGGCACAAAATAGGCCTATTCATATGTAATTTAGCGTAATTTACCGTATTTTAGCATAATTCTACATAATTATTGTAATTTCAAGTAATTTAGTGTAATTCAGCATAAATTAACATAATTTCAAGTAATTTAGCGTATTTTAGTATAAATATGCTAATTATATATCAAAAAAGTAATCTAACAAATATTTAAAAAAATTCGATTTTTTAGTGTTATATTTCAGCATTTTAGCTATTTGTCTCTTAAAAAAAATTAATATAATTTCAAGTAATTTAGTGTAAATCAGCATAAATTAACATAATTTTAAGTAATTTAGCGTATTTTAGTATAAATATGCTATCAAAAAAGTAATTTGACAAAGGAAAAAAAATTCGATTTTTTAGTGTTATATTTCATCATTTTTACTATTTGTCTCTAAAAAAAAAAAAAAAGGTGGGGACCGGCCATTAAATGGCTGGTTTGGGCATTTTAAAAAATACCGAACGTGTAAGGGCATTTTTATTAATCTGTAATTAACTTAGGGTATTTTAAAAATGTCAGCTTTCCATGGATAATTCAATGAACAATTTACATTAAGTTATGTCCGCTGAATTATACAACGAAAATTGTTATATGACATGTAACTAGCGTCTATGCAAATGCGAACTACTACAAAAAAAATAACTAAAAATCAAACCGGGTGTTAAAAAAGCCATAAATACAGCAGCTTTTGTTGGATAATTCAGCAGGCAGAGTCTATGTAAATGGCTCACTGAATTATCCAGCAGGAACAACTATGCAGCCTGCTGGATAATCCAGTTGGAAAGGAGATAGGAGTAGGTCCGATGGGCATCGGACCTACATTTAGGTTCAATTAGCTCTAGAACCGTACGATTAGCATCAAGATCTATGTGCACGGAAATTGATACAGACTCGTACGGATTTTGATGCATAGCACACGAATCTTGATGCAGATCGAATGATCATCACACCCATCGGACCTACTGTGATTCCGTTGGAAAGCCGTTGAAAATGGTAGTATTTATTTAATTTAATTTTTTTTGGCTATGAATAAAATGTTTGACAAATACTATCTCCACACTAAAATATACTTAGGGAAAATTTTATATATTTTAGAATTCTTTTACTATTTTTTTAAATATGCAGAAAATCACTTGATCTGAAAATACTAAATCATCCGAAAACAATAATTTTATATCCTACTGAAAAATTAGTAAACAAAATATAAAAATGTAAAATTTAGTCTCCAAATACATTTTCAATAACTACATTGTTTTGGGATGGTGCAGAATTTTTAGATTTGAGTGACATTCTACCTATTTCAACAGTACCAAAACTCATGTTTGGATAGGAGAGCTAGAATAACTAAAATAGTGAAATTTGAGAATAGTAAATAAGAATAGAGAAAAAAAAAAATTTCATATTAGTGTGAAAATGATACAATTCGAATTAGTAAAAATGTTGTTTGAATTGTACATTTGGAATAGTGAATAGCTATGAGCGAGAAATAATGGTGTTAATAAGGTGTTAATTAAGAAGAAAAATAGACAAATGGGGTCTCAAACGAATTATCACGACGTAGAGAAAGTAAAAGTGGTGTTAATTTTGTTATTTCGGGGCCGTATTATTGGAAATTCGAGAATGAAACATTTTTTTTTCTCTCTTCACACTTTTGAATAGTAGTTATTCCAAAATTTGCAAGGAATAGAGAATAACAGTTATTTTAGTTATTCCGAATAATAAAAATGTTGTTTGAATGCACATTGCTATTCTGAATAGCTACTATCTTAGAATAACCTCTATTCTTAACACATGCAAACGTAGAATAGTTCATTCAAAACTTCAAAAGTACCCAGAGAAAGTCTTTTCTCCATCTTCAAACCATTCAATTGCCAACAAAACCTAATTAAAACTCCACAAAAACTTGACCAAATTATTACAAATCAAGTCTACTTCTGTTAAGCTTTTAACTGCTCCAAAAAACAAAAAAATAAACTAATTGAAAACCCCTTTAAAATTTCAAGTGCTTGTGTTGTTCAAAACCGAACCCACTCAAGTAACCACAAGTGTTACCAAAGACTCAAAGATAATTAGATGAAATTAGACTGAATTTTTTAATTTTTTCCAAATTTTTTTTCGGATGGCCTATCATTTCTCGAGTCCTAATCTGCTGTAATTCCGAGAGGGATCGCAAGATCCTGAAATTACAAGATCAACGGTTCAAACTTTTCCGTGCGCAAATCTCGGAAACGTTCTCGGAAAAGTAAATTTTCATGCACGCATCTCGAAAAAGACCAACAGTTGAGATCGGAATTGCAGTGTCCTGTGATTCCCCGAGAATCACAACACATTTATTTTCATCCTTTCCCAACCTCACTCATAAAAACTTCTCAATATTTTCCATTTAAACACAAATTTTTTAGTTCAAAAACCCGAACATAAACTCATTTTTTTCCCACCTCTCCTCTCTCTTGGTTTGGCTCACTTCTCCTATTTTTATTATCGGAAAGTGCTAATATGAGTGTTCAGTTGTGCTACGAAATTAGTTGTGAATTTTTTTTTTCTTTTAAAAAATGTTTGATATTAGATGATTATTTTATTAGTAAAATTATTACTTGTAATTAAATAAACTATATTAAATAATAATATAACAATATTAATTATTTATCATTATTTATCACTTCTCCAACGGAACACTCGTTTCTGCAAATTTCCATAACCAATTATGTGCATATATGTATCCACTATCCACAGATTTCACTTTTTCAAATGGAAAAATTAACCCAATGAGTGATGGGATACCCTTTTTTTACTAGCATGAGGATTGATATTATTTTTTTTCCATCTTAATTCTCATCTGTTCAGAAAAATATGGGAAGAAAAAACTGTTAGATCAAACCAAATTATTATTTTTCCCATAATTTCTTGTTTCATCTCTCCTCAAAATATTCAAATAAAAAATGTTGAATACATTAGTACTAAATGTTAAATAAATTATACTTATTCATACTTCCATTTGAATCTCATAATAATAATCATGATCTCATAGTACTTATTTTAATTTTTTAATTATAAAATATGGTTTAAGTTATCGAAAATTATAAAGATTTTTGTCATTTTTTAATACCATTTATATAATTTACATGACTAATCAAAGTAATATTATAATTTATTTATACTTATATAATTTTATTTTATTAGTTTTCAAGATTTTATTTAATTATTAGACTTTAGATTATCAAAATTGATCACAAAATTACTAATATCTATTAAACACAAAATTAGTATTGATAACAAGTCTTTCATAAACAAAAATAGAAATACATATAATTAATCACAAAATTATTTATACAATTTTTTTTACAAATTACATCACCATTTTTAACAGCATATTATCGGTCTAATTATTTTTCTACAAAAAAATTCTTATCTAGCGATAAATTTAATTAGAAATGCATATTTTTTTTTTAAATAAATCAAGATTTTATGAACTAATCTTACGGTACAATTGGACACATGTCAGCATATTCTCATAATTATTCCCGTATGTACCATGAGTAATGAGATCTAAATATGTGCCGTGTTGTTCCGTGACTAGTCACGCCATGACTTAGGTCACATGTTGTGCTGTGGTAAAAATTTGAAAGGATGGTTACGTCACGTGACTGGTTACAGTACGTTACTCACGCCGTGACTACATGTGACGTGTCCAAACGTGACAATGTCACATTTGTCACGTTTGGTCATGTTTAATTATTTTTCATAATTCAGGTTAGTTTATTCAAGATTCACCATTCGATCAAGATGTAACGGTCCTAATTACACGTAACTCGCATGATCACATGCCATGCCTAATTTTTAAAAGATGGTCACGTCACACGAATAGTCACAGCACGTGATCCGCACACGTGCCGTGTCGTGACGTATTCGGTCACGCTGTGACTTTTTAATTTCTAAATATGAGTTCATGCAAATTAAAAAGTAAACACATAAAATGTACAATCATGTGACAAATAAACCAGATGTAATACTCAGAATATTTTCTGCAATAATTTAGTTCAAATATGTTATAAATTTGTTAAGGACTCCTTCAATTTAGGTGTCATTGAAGAAAACACTAATCTTGTTGGGTCTGCTTAAGGTAAATTTTAAATAAGATTATTAAAGTTGGAAAACTTGTTCAAAAATTTACATAATTTTGGAATTCCATAGTATGTTTCTTGGTGCAAAATTTAAATTATGTATGAGTTGTCATTTTTGAAATGGACTGCTCTGATTTGTCTAAAATTCTCTAACAACGTCATCAATATTCAATAACAGGAGTTTAAAAAATAAATGTTATTCTTATTTTAGCTTTTGTGCTTTCAAAAATGACGGGAATGATGTGAATCAAATATCATGTGATCTAAAATTGACGGTTCAGATCCTCCCGAGGAGGATCAGACGAACGAGCTAATTTATTTTTGGTCAAACTTTTTTTTATTGTTAGAAAAAACAGGAATTCAGAGTAGCATCGGACCTACTTTGGTTCGATGGGTGTGATGACCATCCGATTAGCATCAAGATTCGTGCACTCCGCATCAAAATCTGTGTAAGTCTGTATCAATTTCCGTGCAAACAGATTTGATGCTAATCGTACGGTGCTAGAATTAATTGAACCTAAAATAGGTCCGATGCCCATCGGACCTGCTCCTTTCTCAAAAAACAGATACGGAGATGTATTTAAGAAACCGTACCCTATGTACAAAAAACGTGAAGAGGTCGCTTTTATTTTATTTATTTTTCTTTTGAAATCTCTTATGATAGACCAAGTCTAGATCAGGAAATCTCTCCTACCTATAAATTCTACAGCCTTATCTCTCTCTCTCACACCTTGTGCTCCCCGTGAGGCTACACCGATATCTTCTCCATTTCTAAGCCAGCCATCCCTAAGCTAAACAAAACAAACAAGAAACCAAAAGAGAAAAACTGAAGCGCAGAAAAATCAACAAGCTAAGAGAGTGTGTGTGTGAGAAAGAGAGAGAGAGAGAGAGAGGAAGGAGGGGGTGATGAAAACGAGAAGGGGAGTGTGCTACAGTGTGGCGCCTGAGGAACTCCGTCGAGGGAAACGGCGCAAAGTGGACCAGTTCGAGGCCTTACCAGACGACCTAGTGGTCTCAATCTTTGTTAAACTCAGTGCCAGTGCTGATTCTCCTTCAGATTTGATCAGCCTCCTTCTAGTGTAGGTGTTCTCTTTTAGTTTTAGTATGATTTTTTTTTTTTTGAGTTTGAGATATTCTCTTTAGACCCTTCTCGAGTGTCTTTTTGTAATACCGCAAATATGCAAGGTGTCTTTTATAAAATTAAAATTTAATCGGAATTGCTATTTTATTTCCCTGTTATTTTTTTTTTCATATCTTCATTCGATATGTCGTCTTTGTTCGTCTAAAAAGCATTTGTGTAATATTACTAACTAGAAGGGCTGACATGAAAATTTCGAAATAGGGTTTATGTCTGCCACTCCTTTTCTATTGTCATATTGGTTCTTGTTGAACCTTTTTTTATTTATTTTTTCAAAAATACATTACATGCGAATATTGCACAGTTTATTGGGCTTGTTAGCATTGTTTGTTTTTCCTCGGCTACATATTGATACTCTTAACATTATCTCGTTATTTTCTGTTTATCTGTAAACAATATTCTCTAAAAGTTCTTCTAACCAGTTTAATATTTAAAATGACAATAATACAACTTTTTGGGCTTCTTAACATTTTTTCTATCCTGAACCTCTTTTCCGCGAACAGCTCAAGAGCATTCATTATACATTTATTTTGCTGTCCTTTTATGGTATTTATTCAATCTTTTTTTTTTTGCATTGAGTATTTCTTGAATCTAGCTTACTGGACAAAATTTGAAATAGAGGTAACAATTTTTAGTTTCCTTAACAGGTGCAAGAGATTTAATGGGCTGGTTGTAGATCCATCAGTGCTCTCCGTAGCATCTGAGAAGTGCCTCAGAATTCGTGCAAAGAAATGGTGTGAACCAGCACATCGGTTTCTCAGGCGCTTTGTTGATGCTGGAAATGTGGAAGCTTGCTACTTCCTTGGCATGGTATGCATATTTTGTAAATTTAGCCCTTCAATTTTTATTAGGTTTTGCTACTATGTGTGAAACAGTCAAGTTCTTTTGGTGTTGGTTCACCAAATGGAATTTTCCTTCCTAAGAGAAGCATTATATTTATATATGATTTGTCAACAAGGAACACTTGGGATTTGAATTTAAAAAATAAATAATTACAACGCAATGTATATATACTTGGTTTCCCCTATAACTTATTGTTTCAGTAATTATCTGAAATGAATGGTCCAAAATGCACACTTCCTGTAGTTTTTGTATTGAAAAAAATAAGACTCTATTTCCACATTAAAAGAACTCTGAATTGAAAATTAATTAAAATAGAAAATACACAATTGCAAATGACACAAAGATGTAAACAGCATCCCTTTTTTGTCTAAACAGATCAAGTTCTATGCTCTAGGGAACCGCCCTACTGGTGCGGCATTAATGGCACGAGCCGCAATGCGGCGACATGCGGCTGCTCTGTATACCCTGGCAGTGATACAATTTAATGGGAGCGGCGGGTCAAGGCATGACCGAGATTTGCGTGCTGGTTTCGCTCTCTGCTGTCGTGCTGCTGCCTGTGGCGGTCTCGATGCTCTACGTGAGCTTGCCTATTGTCTCCAGGTAATCTTGTTTAGAAATGAATTCCAAATTATTCAACATTTATTTTTTGGCTCATAAATGAATTCCAAATTAAAAAGGAACTTCATTTAGAGAGGGAATCTTGTTTCTTTAGTCTTCTGTTTTGCTATGGTGCAAAAGGCATTTGACTAAGTTAAGAAAAAGATCAATACTATAAATGTTGGTCCCCAAAGATGTAAATAGTGTACTCAACTGTACCGAAATAAATATTACCTTTATTATGAGTAAACAAGTTTAGTTTTTCTTTTTTCTTTTTTCTTTTTTGGCTTAAAAGAAAGCTAGTTATACGGAAAAATATGTTATTATTACAATAATAATTATTATTGGTATGGCTCTAAAAATGCTATATTTTATTATTGTAGGATGGATATGGCGTTAAGCGGTCCATTGTATCTGGCAGGCGCCTACTGATTGTAACAGCCTCTCTTGAGCTGGAGTACCATTTGTTACCGGCAGCAGAAGAGCATGTTCATGTGGCGAACCAATTCCTATGCGAATGGTTCTTTACACAAAGGAACACACTGGAGGAAAAGGGGCTCAGGTTGTGCTCGCATGAGCAGTGTGGCCGTGCCGAGACACGGCTACACGAGTTTCGGCGGTGCTCAGTTTGTGGGCTGGTGAACTACTGCTCGAGGTCGTGCCAGGCTCTGCACTGGAGAAAGGTGCACAAGACCGAGTGCATGCCGGTAGAACAGTACCTAGACAATGCTGCTTTTGCTGGGCCTGACTGACTGTTTGCATGATTACAATGGAGTTTTTAGGGTTCTCTCAGTTTTTTATTTTTATTTTTGTTCACTTTTGTTTTAGTGTTGCCTCATTCCTAGATTGATTTTTGGTACTTAGTTTTTTTGTGAAAAGGATGTAGGTTGTTAGTTGTACATTATTGCTGAAATGGTTTACTTCTCGCTTGAAAAGAGGAAAAACAGAAAGAAGTGAGATTTTTGTTTCGAAAAAATGACTTGACAGCTCCAATTTATATCTGATAAGCCTGTCTAAATTTTGTTTGGTTCCAAATTTTGTACCAGTTAACTTGAACCTGTTAAGTGTTAAATGTTGTAAATTAGTTAGTTTTGTTTAGTTTCTCAGTGACGATGAAAAATTCATATCACATTGTTTCATTAGCTCAAATATAACAAATTGAATACATTTTTAGTTTCTTTTTGTGCCTATTTTGTTGGCCCTTCATTCAATTTTTTGGAATAAAATATAGCAATATTGCGGCAGTTTTCAGACTATTGTAATATTTATATACTGGAGGTGGTTATTTTAGAAATTGCGTGGCGGGAAAAGCTGTTTGTTACTGGAATTTGTTGGATCAATCATCAATTTGAATTTTTTAATTCTCTTTTGTATTTTTGCATTTATTGAAAGTTTGTTTGTTTGTTCTCCGTCGTTTCTGGTTGTTTAGCAATTGAATCATTTATTACTCTCTTGATATAAAAAATATGAGAAGGAAGGGTTATGTTATATGTAAATTTTGATTGATCTTTACAGCATTAAACTAATATTTTCTATTTTTCTTGGTGCAACCAAAATTAGAATAGGACTTAACAACAATTCATTACATGAATGAAACAAATTCTAAAAAAAGAATCCAACAGCTAATAAAGATACAATTACAAACAACTAGAAGCATCAATCATATATGTAATTTGTTCTGACTGAAACCTTCCATGAAAGAAACAAACACAACCCTAATATTTAATAAATGTGTCGAACCCATTATCAAAAATAGACTATTCACTGACTCATATGATATGGGGCAACAACAACAGTACCAAATTTCATGTCCCAGTCAATTATTCAAAATTCAAAATTTCCATATATATATATTTTTTTATTTTCTTGTTTTCTGGTGTGAGGTAGGAAGAGCACGCAACATTAGTACATTGCGGGTGGTTGGAATGATGGAGCGTGCAAATCTCGTGACCGTAATAAAGTATTAAATTTAAAATTGTTGGAAGTTTTTCACTGAGAACCCCAATCTTTCCAATATTAAATTTTAACAATGTCAGAACAAACCACTGTAGTCTGTAGAAGTGCCCATTTCCATTTCACAAGACAAGGTGACACGCCAAGGGAAGATGAAAACTTGTCATTTAATTTTGTGGGGTCCCTTACAGTACACGTGGTGGACCAAATTAAACCAGACTTTGCGTTGGGGTTAAGCTTGGAGAGGAGAGGAGAGGAGAGGAGAGGAGAGAGAAGAGGAGGTGCCTGGTGGCTGGAATAAAGCGGTCCCTTATTCCCAGAAAAATACAAAAGAATAAAAAAGACAGAGAAAATTGAATCTGTGAGAGGTCAGGTTCCAAGTAACATTGGAAACCTTCAAATGTGTGCCCTACATTTTTGAAAGAACCAGATGTCATGCTCATGCATCTTATCTTATAATATCACCTATCTTATTCCATCTCAAACTAATTTTTGTGACATTAATTTAATGTATGATAAAGGAGGATAGTTATTTAGGGACACAATTATTTGAGAAGTTTTTATTTTCATAATCATAATAAATTTTTACAAATAAGTAAAAAATGATCTCATCAAACAATAATTTTTTTTCTTATCATTTAAATTTCAAAAAAAATGTTAATACAAATATTGTTGGCCTCTTCAATTCTAATTTTTTTATTCAGCTCAGACATTGATAATCAATTAATCATACATCTGTTAATTTTTGTCTCGCATTTCGGCAGAAGACACTTTTTTATGAGGATCCGACTCCGCTGCTATTCTAAGAAGAATAGCAGCAGGTGCTCTCTACTTTTCTGTCTATCTCTCTCTTCAAAAGAGGAGGAGAGAGATAGAGAGGATAGCAGGGATAGTAGGTTTTTTAGAGAGCAGCGGAGTCGGATCCTTTTTATGATATGTCTCTATATAATTATAGCTTTAAGATATTTAATATTATAATTCGAACTTGGAAGTCACTATCCTCAAATATCATGAAATTTGTTTGGCATTACTCAGACACCGCTATTACGTAAGAATAATAACTTTGAAATCCAACACCATTTTCATTCAAATATATAAAACAAAGAGAAATCTAGTTATTTTTTAAAATTTTATGTAAATCACATTAATATCATATATAGTGAGGATTGAAGCAAAATATATTATCAAAGTGGTCATAGGGACAGAGCCCCCCAAAAAAATGAAATTACAGTGAAATGAAACTTGTCTTAATTCTTAGAGTAGAGGTATAAATTTACATTTTTTTTAATAAGAGACATAAATTTATATTTTTTTTCAAACATTATAGAAAAATAAAGAAGTTAAATTTGTTTGGCAAATAATTTTCTAGCGCAATATGACCATTAAAACATTTACATTTTGGATTCTCCATTTACCTAAAAATTGTTGTTATTCTTGTAAAAATGAAGAATAGTCGAATAAAACATGGGCGAACAAGATAATTAGTATTTGATCTAGTGGCTAAATATTTGAAATTGAAAGACCTGAACACATTTTTTATCTCAAAAAAATAAATGTATCGGCGACTAAGTCTTTTGAACCTGATAATTGCAAGAATATTCTTTAGGAGCCTGATAATTGCCTCCTAAATAAATTCCCGAGTGCCCCCAAGTATTTAATGTCTAATTTCCATTTTCAACATTCATATTCAAGCCTTTAAAGCTTTGTTCATAACATTTTACAATGCTACTCGCAAGCATTTAAACCTCTATTTGCAAACATTTAAATTTTAAATCTGAGTAGTTTTTAACTCATAACTATTTTTTTTCAAGTCAAAAAAGAAAAGATTCATTTCAACCACTATTTTTTTTTCCGCTGATCATTATTGTCCATTTTTCTGACGATCCATGATGAGTTTTGCGAATCTAAAAATACAAATGTTTTTTACTAGTTTTTCTCTTTCAAATGAGATCCATGAAGAAATACTTTTGAGATCTTTCAAGTCGTTGTTTTTATTTTTTTTGAAAGAACCAGATGTCATGCATCATGCATCTTATCTTATAATATCACCTATCTTATTCCATCTCAAACTAATTTTTGTGACATTAATTTAATGTATGATAAAGGAGGATAGTTATTTAGGGACACAATTATTTGAGAAGTTTTTATTTTCATAATCATAATAAATTTTTCAAATAAGTAAAAAATGATCTCGTCAAACAATAAAAAAATTTCTTATCATTTAAATTTAAAAAAAATGTTAATACAAATATTGTTGGCCTCTTCAATTCTAATTTTTTTATTCGGCTCAGACATTGATATCAATTAATCATGCATCTGTTAATTTTTGTCTCTCATTTTGGCAGAAGATATTTTTTTACGAGGATCCGACTCTGCTGCTATTCTAAGAAGAATAGCAGCAGGTGCTCTCTACTTTTCTGTCTATCTCTCTCTTCAAAAGAGGAGGAGAGAGAAGAGAGAGAGAAAGAGGAGAGATAGAGAAGATAGCAGAGATAGCAGGGTTTTTTTGAAGAGCAGCGAAGTCGAATCCTTTTTATGATATGTCTCTATATAATTATAGCTTTAAGATATTTAATATTATAATTCGAACTTGGAAGTCACTATCCTCAAATATCATGAAATTTGTTTGGCATTACTCAGACACCGCTATTACGTAAGAATAATAACTTTGAAATCCAACACCATTTTCATTCAAATATATAAAACAAAGTGTAATCTAGTTATTTTTTAAAATTTTATGTAAATCACATTAATATCATATATAGTGAGGATTGAAGCAAAACATATTATCAAAGTGGTCATAGGGACAGAGCCCCCCAAAAAAATGAAATTACAGTGAAATGAAAGTTGTCTTAATTCTTAGAGTAGAGGTATAAATTTACATTTTTTTTAATAAGAGACATAATTTTTTTTTTTTTCAAACATTATAGAAAAATAAAGAAGTTAAATTTGTTTGGCAAATAATTTTCTAGCGCAATATGACCATTAAAACATTTACATTTTGGATTCTCCATTTACCTAAATATTGTTGTTATTCTTGTAAAAATGAAGAATAGTCGAATAAAACATGGGCGAACAAGATAATTAGTATTTGATCTAGTGGCTAAATATTTGAAATTGAAAGACCTGAACACATTTTTTATCTCAAAAAAATAAATGTATCGGCGACTAAGTCTTTTGAACCTGATAATTGCAAGAATATTCTTTAGGAGCCTGATAATTGCTTCCTAAATAAATTCCCGAGTGCCCCCAAGTATTTAATGTCTAATTTCCATTTTCAACATTCATATTCAACCCTTTAAAGCTTTGTTCATAACATTTAACAATGCTACTCGCAAGCATTTAAACCTCTATTTGCAAACATTTAAATTTTAAATCTGAGTAGTTTTTAACTCATAACTATTTTTTTTCAAGTCAAAAAAGAAAAGATTCATTTCAACCACTATTTTTTTTTCCGCTGATCATTATTGTCCATTTTTCTGACGATCCATGATGAGTTTTGCGAATCTAAAAATACAAATGTTTTTTACTAGTTTTTCTCTTTCAAATGAGATCCATGAAGAAATACTTTTGAGATCTTTCAAGTCGTTGTTTTTTTTTTTTTTTTGAAAGAACCAGATGTCATGCATCATGCATCTTATCTTATAATATCACCTATCTTATTCCATCTCAAACTAATTTTTGTGACATTAATTTAATGTATGATAAAGGAGGATAGTTATTTACGGACACAATTATTTGAGAAGTTTTTATTTTCATAATCATAATAAATTTTTCAAATAAGTAAAAAATGATCTCGTCAAACAATAAAAAAAATTCTTATCATTTAAATTAAAAAAAAATGTTAATACAAATATTATTGGCCTCTTCAATTCTAATTTTTTTATTCGGCTCAGACATTGATATCAATTAATCATGCATCTGTTAATTTTTGTCTCTCATTTTGGCAGAAGATATTTTTTTATGAGGATCCGACTCTGCTGCTATTCTAAGAAGAATAGCAGCAGGTGCTCTCTACTTTTCTGTCTATCTCTCTCTTCAAAAGAGGAGGAGAGAGAAGAGAGAAAGAAAGAGGAGAGATAGCAGGGTTTTTTGGAGAGCAGCGAATCCTTTTTATGATATGTCTCTATATAATTATAGCTTTAAGATATTTAATATTATAATTCGAACTTGGAAGTCACTATCCTCAAATATCATGAAATTTGTTTGGCATTACTCAGACACCGCTATTACGTAAGAATAATAACTTTGAAATCCAACACCATTTTCATTCAAATATATAAAAAAAGAGAAATCTAGTTATTTTTTAAAATTTTATGCAAATCACATTAATATCATATATAGTGAGGATTGAAGCAAAATATATTATCAAAGTGGTCATAGGGACAGAGCCCCCCCCCCCCCCCCCCCCCCCCCCCCCCAAAAAAAATGAAATTACAGTGAAATAAAACTTGTCTTAATTCTTAGAGTAGAGGTATTAATTTACATTTTTAAGAGTCTGATAATTCTTTAATTCTTTAAGAGTCTGATAATTGCTTCCTAAATAAATTCCCGAGTGCCTCTCAAGTATTTAATGTCTAATTTCCATTTTCAGCATTCATATCCAAGCTTATAAAGTTTTATTTATAACATTTTACAATACTACTCGCAAACATTTAAACCTCTTTTTGCAAACATTTAAATTTTAAATTTGAGTAGTTTTATTTCATAACTATTTTTTTTCAAGTAAAAAAAAGAAAAGATTCATTTCAACCATTATTTTTTTCCGCTCATCATTATTGTCCATTTTTCCGACGATCTGTGATGAATTTTGCGAATCTAAAAATACAAACGTTTTCTCTTTCAAAGGAGATCCATGAAGAAATACTTTTGAGTTTTTTCAAGTCATTGTTTTTATTTTTTTTTAAAGTAAATCACATGAGCACTTTAAATTCTCAAGCTTTTAAATCTCAGTCTACAACATTTTAAACCTGACATGGAAACTATTTAAAAAATGATTGACACAACTACTTTAAACGGTTGTAGACAAAGGTTTAAACGCGTGATACTATATGATCGACATCAGATGTTTAAACGCTTGAACGTAGTAGTTTAAATGATAGACATCAGAGGTTTAAATGATTGTAGACTGAGGTTTAAAAACTTGAAAATTTAAAGTCCTCATGAGATTTACTTTTAAAAAACAAACGACTTGAAAATAACTCAAAAGTGATTTTTTTATTGATCTCATTTGAAAGATAAAATCGAGTAGAAAATGCTCGTATTTTTAGATTCGTAGAATTCATCACGGATCGTCAGGAAAATTGACGAGAATGATCAGAGGAAAAAAAAAAAAAAAGAGTGGGTGAAATTTTTTTTTCCTTTTTTGACTTGAAGACCAAAATAGTTAGAAGTTAAAACTACATAAATTTAGGATTTAAATGTTTGCAAATAGAGATTTAAATGCTTGTGAGTAGCATTATAAAAAGTTATAAACATAATTTTAAAAGTTTGGATATGAGCGCTGGAAATGAAAATCAGGCAAAATTGAAAAGTTTTTTTTTGTTAAACTAGTTAGGGCGCGCTCGGATATGATGGCTCGAGGAGCCAGAACATTTCCCTATTCTTTATTGGTTGACAAATATTTATTCGATGGATTTAGATTCTCCATTTATACTATTTGCAAAAGTATTGCATTAATTGTATATAATTTAAAGGTTTGAGACAGAATCGAATATTACAATGTAAATAAAATTATCCATATCTAGGCTTGCTTAAGTGATTGTGAAAGTGTGATTGATAGCAATTTGAGCTTGTTGGCAGTCAAAAGGTGGGATGCACTAGAAGTTTGAAGGAAAGAAAGGAAAAGGAGTTTGTTTAGGGTTGCTTTCGCTCCTTCCCACAAAATACAAATAGTGACTACCAATGCCTTGCTTATCTCTTCTTATCCTTTTCTTGTTTGTATTTCTGTACACAAAATTTGGATTCTCCATTCAAGGAAATAACCATCAAAATCTGCAACCTGCCAATAAGGAATTTCCTAATTGGCTGACAATGAAGGGTAAAGATATTAACAGAGCAGTTTTCATTCCATGCAGCGCATGCACAAACTCTCTAGATTCTAGAGTGTTGTTTTAATCAATGTTGTAAATAATGGTATGCGCTTGTCGGACGAACAGGGTACTGTCAGGGGCGGAACATAGCGGTGGGAAAGGGTGCTAAGCACCCCCTACAGTTTGAAAATTTGTAGTTTGGTCCATTAAATTTTGTAATTTTTATATGCATTAAAATCTTTTAGCCCCTTCTATAAAATGAAATTACACTATATTTGATTCTTCAGTTCCCCAATCTCTATTTCCTAGTTCCGCCCCTGGGTACCGCCAAGCGATTAATCAGGAATAATCAGCCATAATCGGAAAATATCTGCCGATTAATCGGGAATTTCTTTAACGGTTTGGTCACCGCCAACAACTAATCGGCCGATTAATCAGCCAAAACGGACGTTTTTTTACAACACTGGTTTTAATTATGTAGTCCATACACTGCATGTCTGCATGAAACAAAAAAAAATGCTTTGATTAAATAAAAGAAAATTAGGGTATGTTTAAAGTCGTTTTTAAAAATTATTGTATTTTTATCAAATTTGATTAATGAATAATTGACAGAAATAATGAGATGGTAATGATAAATTTTATATAGCACATTTCTATCCCAATCAAATGACACATGATTAAATATACATTTAACTGTAACATAATTTTATAACATTTTTTTTCCTCTTCATTTTGAACAAACATATATAGTGACTGGTTGAGTACTATTATATGAAATGATTCGTAAATGGATCTATACTCTAAGAAAAAAAAATATTATAAATATTATATTAGATTATAGTATTAACTTAATATTTATATATACTTGATGATTGAAGTGTATATATTATGCTATTAGAAATAAAAACTCTGAAAATTATATTTTTTTTTATTTACTCAAGAAAGGATTAAACTAAAAATTCTTATTATCATTGCAAAAAATAAGTAACAAGTATTTTGTATACTATATATAAATATTTATAAATTGAGATATAAATAATTATTGTAATAAGTATAAATATATTCTATGTGCAGAGATAACAACAGATACATAAATGAAGTATAAAAATAATAAAAATTATAACTCGATATATTGGATTACAAGAGTATTTGATTTTATGTTTTTAGTTTTTTATAATTATTTATGCAAAAATAATCCGAATTATTTTAGTTATTATTTATGTAAAATTAATGGATGAAAGTGTCAATATTTTTTAAAATAAAATTTCTTAAAAAATAATAACTAATTTTTTTAAAGAATAATAGTAGCCAATTTCGTAGAAACACGCTACCTATTGCCCGACCACTTCCCCTACGCGTAGTTGCCTCAAAATATCGAATCAATATCTTTTCCTTTTTCCATCGTTCCACTTAAAAGAGAGAGAAAAAAAGAAGAAGAAGAATCAAACAAATATTAAAGACAATGTAATCTCAAACGATCAATGAGATCGTGACACGTGGAGGTGTAGACAAACGAGATGCGGCTTTAGGTAAGGTTTTAAATCTGAGTCAGCATCCAATCTCTACGGCGCCCATTAACTTTGAGGTCTGCTCGGCGAGCAGTAGGAAATGGGAATGGATCTGGAAAATGAGAATTTTTGAACTGTTAATTATTGTGCACGTGGAAGACGATCTCATACTGAATTTTTTTTTCCACGCGTACAGTAACTGCGCCGAACAGACTCTGATATTGTAGTTACTATGTCCCTAAAAAATTATATATTATCACACCTCTTGTATAAATTATGGAAAAATGAAACAAATTTAGTGTAATGATTAAGGTAATATTTTTGAAATAAAATATTATAAATTCAAAATTTATATAGAAATTTTCTCGTCAATATTAAATAGTTAAATAATTTGACTTTTGATATTCACTTTAAAATTATAACAATAAATAAAGGAGTTGGTTACGGTGCTACATGTAGCATAGAGGGCATCCGTGTAACGGCTTAATATTTGAGTTTTCAAAATTCTAACAGTTCATCCGAATCGTTCAACATCATCTCCATATGAATATGTACTTGCAAACATAGTAACAATACTCGCGTTTTATTCGCGTTTAATTCGCGAATAAAACGTTTTTGGGGTGTTTCCGAACCGAATGGCGTATTATTCGTTGACCGAATCTTTGACCGAATAAAACGCGAATAAAACGAATTTTACGAATAATATGCGTTTTTTTCACTTTTTTTTCGGAAAAAAATTTGAATTTCTCGCAACAGTAAAAATTTTGGTTTCGAAAATGGCTCCAGCCACCCCTGCCCCACCCACGTGCTTGCTCCCAATTGGTCCAAAGCCCTGCCACCCACGTGAAAAAGGCTGATTTCTCATTTTACTCAATTTTTGAATATTAATGATCTTCTGTGGCAACTACAAGCACTACCTCGTATAATAAATCATTAGTAAAGAATTAAATATGCACTGAGGTCTCGTATTGTAATTCCGAATCATTCCCGAATTATACCCGAATTATTCCCGAATCACGAATTTTTGACCCTGCCGAACCGAACCCGAATTATTCATATGTTACTATGCTTGCAAACTAAATTTTACATTTTTTTAGAATTTTTTTACTATTTTCTACGTATCTAAAATAATATTAAAAAAATTCTAAAAAATGTAAAATTTGGTTTGCAAGTACATATTTATATGAAGATCATGTTGAACAGTTCGGATCGACCGTTAGAATTTTGAAAACTCAAATATTAAGCCGTTGCACGAAGGCCCTCTATGCTACATGTAACATACCAGCCAGATTCATAAATAAATGGGCAAAAGCAATAAGTATTTAATGTGCAAAATATAGCACTAAAGCTACGGAATTCAGAGTATGTCCGATGCCCATCGGACCTACTTTGGTTTTATGGGTGTGATGACCATCCGATCAGCATCAAGATTCGTGCACTCTGTATCAAAATCCGTGCAAGTCTGTATCAATTTCCGTGTGCACAAATTTAATGTTAATCGTACGGTGCTAGAGTTAATTGAACCTAAAAATAGATCTGATTCCCATCGGACCTACTCCTATCTCAAAGCTACGCATACAACTATACAAGAGATAAATTACTTTATTGAAATGCCAAGTATTTTACAAATCAACGCATATTTTATTATCAATTTGCAAGGATCCGATTCTCTCCTCTCTCTTTTTTTTTTTTTTTCCAATTTACACAAGTGTTGACGTGTATTTTTCTGTGCGCACGGAAAATTGCATGCGTAGGGCAAAAAATATGAGCAAAATAAGAGTTAGCTAATACTTCTGGGTTAAGAAAGGAATAGTAGTTGTGCTCTTCTTTTTTGCTTTGAAGTTTGAACTTCACCATGCACTGTACTGCGCCGCATTTAATTGCAGCATGCAGCTCACTACGTATAATGTATTGTGTATTTGTGTTGTTGCCTTCTAATTTGTCATGGCATGCAAAAGAAAAATGCTAACAGTATGTTGTATTATTCTGGCAAATGGACCCACAAAACATTAAGGGTATGTTTTGATGAGAGTTAGAATAGTGAAATTTTAGAATAGTAAATGAGAATAGAGAAAAAATAGTAATTTTCAGATTACTGTGAAAATGAAGCTATTCGGATTAGTAAAAATGTTATTTGGATTGTATTTGTGGAATAGTGAATAATTGTAACTAATAAAAAATAATGTTAACAATTTGCTAATTAAGAAGAAAGATAAGCAAGCGGGATCTCAAATAAATTGTCACAGTGTGGAGATAGCGGAAAGTGATATTAAATTTGTTATTTCGGGATTGTGTTGGCGAAAATCCAAAAAGAAAACATTTTTTTTCCTCTCATTTCACATTTCCGAATAGTAGTTATTTCAACATTTATAAGGAATAGAGAATAGCAGCTATTCTAGCTATTCCGAATAACAAAAATGTTGTTTGGATGCACATTGTTATTACGAATAGCTTCTATTATAGAATAGCCTCTATTCTTGCTATTCTTGTGTCATCCAAACATAGCCTAATACAATCAGAATAGAGGCCTGGAATCCACCTCTCAGGTTACCACTGCATGTTACAACAGTGCCGGTGTGAATATGCTCCAAATTCTTAATTTCTTGCTGATTAGGTGCAATATTATTTTAGGGTAATTATATGTTACCCCTTGATTCCTTCCCCCATTTTTTCCCCCAACTAACTAACTTCCTTTTCTAACTATAATAATCAATTTTAACTAACTAGTGGTCCCTACAAATTAATTAGTAGATTTTCTTCTTCTATTTCTTTCCTCTCTCCCTCCCTCTCCCTCTTCCACCTCCGCCTCCCTCTTCCACCTCTGCCTCCGCCCGCCTCTCCCACCTTCGCCTCTCCCTCTCCGCCTCCGCCTCTCCTTCTCCGCCTCAGCCTCCGCCTCCGCCTCACACAACTAGGATGAATACTTGTTCAATGATAGATGAATACTTGCATGACGAGGGTGAATACTTGTGCAACGAATAACTCGAAAGTATGTCATCATGGATCTCATTTTAAAGAGAAAATTATGTAGAAGACGTTCGTGATTTTAGATTTGCAAAATTCCTCACAGATCGTTAGAAATATTAGTTAGATTGAACGGAGAAAAAAAAACCACCTCTAAAAACGTGTAAAAGATGGGTGTGATATATCCAGTTTTTTTTAAAAATACTTGATATATCAGGGTGAATACTTGATGTATTACATGTGAATACTTGTTCAATGATAGATAAATACTTGCATGACGAGGGTGAATACTTGTGCAACGAATAACTCGAAAGTATGTCATCATGGATCTCATTTTAAAGAGAAAATTATGTAGAAGACGTTCGTGATTTTAGATTTGCAAAATTCCTCACAGATCGTTAGAAATATTAGTTAGATTGAACGGAGAAAAAAAAACCACCTCTAAAAACGTGTAAAATATGGGTGTGATATGTCCAGTTTTTTTTAAAAATACTTGATATATTAGGGTGAATACTTGATGTATTACATGTGAATACTTCATGTATTATAGATGAATACTTGATGTTGTTTCCACTTGCGGTGACGGTTATGCGGTCCCCACGGTAGTTAGTGATGGCGGTTGTGCGGTCCCCCCACTTAATTACGCGTTTTCTTTTGTTTTTAACGGACGGCAGTTGTGGTACCCTACTATCTCCGCGTAATTAATGTTCTTAATGTCGTAATATTTCCATATATAATTCTTTCTCAAAGATGAGTACTTTTATTTATATGGATGAATACAACTCGTGTTAAGTGTCAATACTTTTTCGCAAATCGTCCCCTACTAATTCCACCACTTATCTCCGCATATTACTGTGGTCCCCTACTTATCTGAAGTCGCGGTTGTGCGGTCCCACCATACCTTCATGTACTCTTTACACTTACACGACGAGAATGAATACTTGTTCAATGAGAGATGAATACTTGCGTACGAGGTGTGAATACTTGCGTAACGGACAACTCGAAAGTATGTCATCATGGATCTTATTTGAGAGAGAAAATTGTGTAGAAGACTTTCGTGGTTTTAGATTTGAAAAATTTCTCACAGATCGTCGGAAAAATTAGTTAGAGTGAACGTACAAAAAAAAAAATCACCTCTAAAAACGTGTCAAAGATGGGTGGTAATGTTTCCTTATATAGTTATTTCTCAAAGATGAGTACTTTTCTTTACATGGATGAATACTTGAGTTTACAAGGGTGAATACTTCTGCGCCTGTAATGCTGTGGAGGCATTTTTGGTCCCCTTCTATTTCCCAATAATTAACGGTTTACTGTGGTCCCCTACTTATTTCAACGGTTATTAACAGTTTACTGTGGTCCCCTACTTATTTTCAGTTAGGGAAAAAGTGGGGGATGAATGACGGGGGAAGGTTAGGCCCTCCCATTATTTTAATAAATATCCAATCCGATTCGTTTCCGTATCTGTATCCGGCTGATATCCGATCCATATTCATATCCATAAAATTAAAAAAGATATGAATATGATCTTACCACTATCCGCTCCATATTCGCTCCGTTTTCACCCCTATTAGGATCCAATAATACAGAAGATTTTGGTAATATAAAATAAAATAAAAAAAAAAAATACAAACATGATGGTAAAGAAAATATCGGAACATAAGTCGTTTACACTTTAATAATGCTTAGATGACACAAAGATAAGTTGATAAAGTTTTACAGATATTTTTGTTTGAATTTTTGAATTCTAAACTTGGAAAAAGGGGATATTTGCTAATTCTGTCTCGATCACAGGTCACGTAACAGACTAAAAGCTGACATGTGAACTTATTTGGAATTCGGATTCTCTGCAATTTTCAAGCTTACTAAGTATTTTAATAAATTTAGATTCAAAATCTATTAAATTGACTTTAAACAATGAGTCTAAATCGTTGAAACCGGTCTACTTCATGAGTGATGTATTCACATATAATTTTCTTATAATTTTGAATTAATTTAGTAAAAGCATTAAAATTAAATTATAAACTTTTTTTTACTGATTGACTTTATACTAAATTAATTTAAAAAATTTAATATGTAAATGTATTATCTGTGAAGCAGGGGCGGATCCAAGATTTTCGTCAGGGGAGGCAAAAAAATATCGAATCGGGTTTAAATACCTAATCAGATTTAAATTTATTAACCAATTAGATACTCAATAAAAAATAATATTTTAACTTATACTTTCCAATACTTTAACTTGTAATTTCTGATGCTCTAACTTATAATTCTAATTACTAATCAAAATTCAACAAATTTATTCAATTTTAACCTTAAATTTAACCTGAATTACAAATTAAATATTCAGAGAGGGATAAATTTTTTTTCAGAGAAAAACAAAGTCGGTTGAGACCGATAAATCTCCACTAAAACTCAAAATTTTGAAGCACCCCTGGAACACTCTGGTCCGCCCCTGTCCGTGAAGTATAATATATTAGTTTCCATACTGTCTGCGTCTGTGTGAAAAGACAAAACTTGCGCTACTACGTCAAACCTTAAACCTACGTTTCCATACTGTCTTTAAAGAAAAAAACAAAAAATTATGAGCCGTCCGATGGACCCCTCTACTAGTCACATGCTCTCAAGTCTCAACAACCAGTCTAAAAATTAAAGGTTCACGAAGCCTATCTTGCTGAGCAAAGATGGTTAACAGGCTACGCATCCCAAAACGGATCCGTATCCTCTGCATTAACTCAAAAGGGAATCTTTTGAGTTAATGAATTTCAACCATCTGATTTTAAACGGAGTAAATCCGGCTCAAGCTATAACATAGGGGGCCCTTTAATATTAGTGCAGATCTAATTTGCACGAATTTTGAAACAGATTGGACAGTCAAGATTCATTAACTCAAAAGATTCTCTTTTGAGTTAATGCAGAGGATACGGATTCTCCCAAAACTGCTCTTATCGGATCTAAACCTCGGCCAAGAATCCAATAGCCCAGTATAAGAAAAACACACAAAAAATGACCCAAAAAAAAAAAAAATAGTATTAGCTGACAGATATGAAAGTTCTTTGATTTACAGAATAATTATTAATCAATAATTCATTGAGCGGTTACCAAATTTTACCACGCATTATAAATATTGACATGATTACCAATTTTTTTTTTATCTGGATCATTGAACTCAGGGGTAGAGGTAGACTTTAAAGATATGGTGGTCAAATCTCGGAAATTTTCACACAAAATATGAAGTCAATTTTATGTCATTTACTTTAAATTCTATAACGAAATTATGTCAAAATACAAAATTTTAAAAATAAATGTAATCAATTAACCTCATTTAATATAATGAATCCGCCATTGATTGAAGTGATCTAGATCCACAACCCATAACCTTTTATTTAATTTCAGACTAAAGTAGGTGATGATCTCTCTTAAGAAGTTTATCTTCAAAAACTAAAAACAGGTCTTGGGTGAGACGGAACGGGATCTGAATCCGAATCCGATTAACACCTTGTTTGGATGGAGAGTAGAGGGAGGGAATGGAAAGAAAAAAAAAAAGTTTCCCTCGAATCGTGTTTGGTTGACAAAATTATGTCAGAGATGAATGGTACAGGAGATGAAAGCTTTACTTTACATAATTATAATCAATATAATCGATTTCCTTCCGGTAACGGATGGAAAACTTTTTTGTTGTAAATATTTAAAAAAAATGATACAAATACCCAATCCTATATCTTACCTACATAATTCTCATTAAGTTTTTTTGTCACAAATCTACAACAACCACCAAATTTTTCATTAACATTTTAAATTTTAATTAACCAAAGAAAAAATAAGACAAATTTCTCATTAATCATTCAAACATGAAGAAGTTCAATATATTAATCTTTCTTTCTATTCCATTCCATTCCCTTCTATTGTCACCTCCTTTCCTTTACTCTCTCCATCCAAACAAGGTGTAAAGGTGTAAGGTGAAAAACTGTTAGGGTATTTCAGACATTCCGGTAGGCAGTAGCGCAGGAGAAATAGAAATATAGAATGGTCTCCTCCGTACGGAACTGAACGGTCCACGTGAACCGTAACGGCCCAGCCGGTGATAGCTAGAAAAAAAATTATAAAAACACGGAGCATGCTCCCTTTTGGATTTTTGTCCACGTATGACGACACGCGTAAAGTGGACTCGGTCCAGAGACACGCGTAGCTCAGGCAAGGAAAACTTCGCTCGGAGAAAGGAATTTCTCTCTCCTATCCTTTGATTTTAAATTAATAAAAAAGAAAGAAAATGTGATAGCTAAGAGCTATCTCCAAGATATTTACATTAATATCATGACAGCTAAAATGTATAATTTTAAGGTGAATGATTTCTTCATATAACTTTTGGTTTGGGAGTAATTGAACTCAAATTTATATTCATAAAGGAAATATGAAATATAGAGAATTATAATATGATACATTAGAGCATCTCCAATCAAGCAATCTGTAAAAAATAAAAAACAGCTATAAAACACTGTTTAAAAATTTAGTTCATTTTAATTTCTTAACCCTTCCATCTCAGAAATTGGGTCAGAGCCAATAGAAAAGAAAACGAAGGGATCAGAGCCAATAAGAAATAGAGAGAGTACCAGCATGTTCAAAAGAAATCGTTTGCTTTATAAGTAAATTTGTTTTTTTAGAAATCGGCCTACAACCCAGCAATTATATTAGCAATTAACACATTAAATTATAGCGTGATTTAGAGTGTATATTTTTATAAGCAATTTTTGCATGTGCAAATTATACAGCAAGAAAAAAAAAGACTAAATAATGAGTATGTGTTAAACTCTTCCTAAAATATACTCAAATTCTAATAACTAAACACGAATTTAATTTTTCTGAAACAATGTCAAGAAAATATAAATATGACTAAGAATTTGGATTTAAACCCATCTCATTGTCATTGTTAAAAGATCTTCAAATTATTAGTCCACCTGTTTTTAAGGAGGACTTTATGCATCAATAATTCAAACTCAATAGTTCTTACTAAAAAGTGGAAAAGATATTTTAGTAGCCGTACAAATACTAATTAATTACAAACTAACTGTTTTTGGTTAGTTGACATATAATTAATTAATTGGTTAATTATAGAGGATTGATCGCATCATTTATCTAAACCCATTATATGTACCCTAGAAGTGTTTATATCTTTTTAGAAAAATATTTATATTTCATCACAAAAATGTTTATACTTTATGTTATTAAGATTAAAATGTTCAAAAGACCTATATATAAACACTTTGAATTTTCTATAACCATTCAAATAAGAAAAAATGATAAATACTTTGCATACTATGTATAGCAATTTAAAATTCAGATATATAATATGAGTAGGGTTCAAATGCCACATGTAATGCATGTCTCATTTGTGCCTCGCATCTTTATCTTCATTTTAAAAGTTCAAACAGTCGATCTGAACTGCTGTTTGAAGATCAAAATTTATATTTTTTAAAATAGGTACAAAACAATGTTTTTGGATGGTCTAGAATCTTCTGAAAATAATGATTTTGTACCTATTAAAAATATATATAAAATTTAGTCTCCAAATCACATTTTAATATGGAAATCATGCTGAGCGGTTTAAATTAACTGTTTGAACTTTAAAAACAAAAATAAAAACATGAAACACAAATGAAACAATAAAAGACACGAGGTATTTGAAATTTTGAACACACTATGATATTTATGTTAAGTATAAACATTTCGGATGCAGGGCATTTAAAAGTGCAAGAATAAATTATTGTTTTTTTTTTTGGTTTTATGTTTTATTTTTGTTGAATGGATTTGGGGATTCCAACCATTTAACTTGTTAAATGAAAATTAGGCGGGGGTTGTCGGTGGTTTAGTGGACAGTCAATGTGACAATGACCGGAGATGGATAACTATTCCGGTGTTCTTTGCATCCCTGAATGCCACGTGTCATTTTATTTATTTATTTTGCATTTCTTTTAGTTGGTCGGTATTTTGCAAGACGGTCACATTTGTGAATTAATTTAAAAATAAAACGGGCTTCACAAATCACAACCGTTGGTAATTACCATTTTCTGAAAGCACCCAATAGTTCTTAATAATTTGAACCACTGTAAAAAATCAATTCAGAAATTAAAATTTGTCAAACCGTTAGATCTAGATCGGATGGTCATGATCCTTGCTTTATAGAAAGATGGATATTAATTTTTACAAAGACATTTAGGACCAAATCAGTTTGTTGTTCTACACTAGTAGTAGAGACTATTTTAGAATAGTAGTTATTCAGAATAGTAATGTGTATCAAAATAATATTTTTGTTATTTGGAATAATTAGAATAGCTGTTATTCTCTATTATTTTTAAATATTGAAATAACTACTATTTGGAAGTGTGAAGAGAGAGAAAAAAATACTTCATTCTCGGATTTCCGCCAACACAGTCCCGAAATGACAAATTTGACACCACTTCTGTTATCTCCACGTCGTGGCAATTCGTTTGAGATCCCACTTGCCTATCTTTTCTCTTAATTAGCACCTTGTTAACACTATTTTTTATTGGTTACAGCTATTCACTATTCCACATGTACAATTCAAACAACATTTTTACTAATCCGAATAACACCATTTTCACACTAATATGAAAATCACTATTTTTTTCTCTATTATCATTTACTATTCTCAAATTTCACTATTCTAACTCCCATCCAAACGTACCCCTAAATTCTAATACAGGGCACTCAGGGCGACAACCCCGGGCTCCAAGATCCAAGGGGCCGAAAAAAAATTAGTTTGTATATATAAAAACAATAAAATTAATTTCTATATATTAAAAATAAATAAAATATTAGAGTCCAAATTTTGTATATATAACGGGCCCAAACTTTTTCTATAAATAGGTATGATCTATTGGCATATCAATAAAAAATGAGACCGGCTAATACGTTTTCATAAATACTTGAACACCATATACTTATAAGTTATTTTTGTGTTTTAAAAGTCCAATAGTCGATCCAAACCGTTCAACATGATATCCATATTAAAACATGCTTGGAGACCAAATTTTATTTTATTTTGAAATTTTTACTATTTTTTAAGGTAGGTAGGAAATCATTGTTTTTTATGGTCCAGAATCTTCTAAATCAATGGATTTTCTACCTATCTTAAAAAATAGTAAAAATTTTTCCAAAAAATGTAAAATTTGGTCTCCAAACACATTTTAATATGGATATCATGTTGAACATTTGGATTGGTTGTTTGGACTTTGAAAATGCAAAAATGACTTATAAGCATATGATGTTGAAACACTTATGGAAGCATATTAGCCGGTCTCATAAAAAAATTATATATATAAATAGTCCAAACTTTTCTTCCTCTCCAGATCTCAAAATCTTCAGAACCGACCCTGTCTGAAACTAGTTAAATAATAACAAGCATATTGGCCAACTTAAAGTATTGATCCTAATTAGTAGTCTTCCTCCTTTGGAGCTTGATAGAGAACAATATCCTTGTCCTGATATGGCACAATCTACAAGTCCTGAGAATTCCACACCTGAAGTGGATTTTGAAATATAATTATATCACGAGGAGGGATCTACTTACATCTTATAACAATTTAGATTTGTGATTTTTAAAGTCCAAACAGTCGATCCAAACCGTTCAACACCGAAATTTTTAAATATAGCACAGTTCAAAAAAAAATATACCAAAACGGCACCGTTTGGCAGGAATTTCAAATTTAGCACGGCCGCAGATCAGCTGAGCGGCCCCATTTACTGGGGACCGCAGATCAGCTGAGCGGCCCCTTTTTTTTTTTTTTAGATCTGAGAAATAAAAATTCGAATTTTACGAAACTTTAAACAGTCATAAAACGGCGCTCGAGTGTCCGATTTCAGCAAATGACCACTTTTCGGAAAGCTTGTGAAAATGCGCATGCGTCCGAACTAGCTTTGCTAGATTTCCAAATTCATAATCGCAAAAAAAAAAGGGAAGAGCCTCAAAACTTCAGTTGAAGTTTCCGATTAAAATTTTCATTTCTATTCTCAAATCTACGTAGCTCAGTAAATTAGTTATCTAATGAACTTGTAGAATAGAAATGAAAATGAAAATCTTAATCGGAAACTTCAACTGATTTACTGAGCTAATTTCATTAGATAACTAATTTACTGAGCTACGTAGATTTGAGAATAGAAATGAAAATCTTAATCAGAAACTTCAACTGAAGTTTTGAGGCTCTTCCCTTTGTTTTTTTGCGATTCTGAATTTGGAAATCTAGCAAAGCTAGTTCGGACGCATGCGCATTTTCACAAGCTTTCCGAAAAGTGGTCATTTGCTGAAATCGGACACTCGAGCGCCGTTTTATGGCCGTTTAAAGTTTCGTAAAATTCGAATTTTTATTTCTCAGATCTAAAAAAAAAAAAAAAAAAAAAAAATGGGGCCGCTCAGCTGATCTGCGGCCCCCAGGTCTAAAAAAAAAAAAAAAAAAAAAAAAAAAAGGGGCCGCTCAGCTGATCTGCGGTCCCCAGTAAATGGGGCCGCTCAGCTGATCTGCGGCCGTGCTAAATTTGAAATTCCTGCCAAACGGTGCCGTTTTGGTATATTTTTTTTTAACTGTTCTATATTTAAAAATTTCGGCGTTCAACATGATCTCTATATTAAAATGTGCTTGGAGACCAAATTTTAGATTTTTTTAAATTTATTTACTATTTATTAAGTATTATACAAAACTGCTGTTTTTCAGTGGTCCAGAATTATCTAAAAATAGCAGTCTTGTAAAATACTTAATAAATAGTAAATAAATTCAAACAAATCTAAAATTTGATCTCCAAGCACATTTTAATATAGAGATCATGTTGAACGGTTTGGATCGACTATTTAAACTTTGAAAATCACAAAACCAAATTGTTATAAAATGTTGTAAGTGGATCCCTCCTCTTATATCATTTATATTATATATGCTTAGCAACAAAACAAAGGTTAAAAAAAAAAATTCTGAATTATGAGTCAAGAAGACAACTGGTTCATATAAACAGTTGATGAATCAATTTCATATAGAAATGGTAGTAAACCAAAAAAAGGCATTAAATATGATCATTATTTTAGTTCTTCGTACAACATCTACAGGAGATATCTAGCATCTTCTAGTTTTAATCAATAAAGAAGCTGGTTACCAACCAAGATTTTGGGACATCTATCAGCCTTTAATTACTTGCCATGCATGCAAAAGATGGTCATAAGTCATAACTCATAATTAGACCCAGCAAGGCAGCAACATATATACCGCTAGAAACTCCTATTATTATAGATTAGTTTGGTTACGTCACATGAATTCATGTATATCTATCTATCTATTTTATTTATCTGGTAAGGATCTTGTACTGTTATCATCTTTCTTTCTGCTATTGTTTGGTGCCAACCAATTTAGTATGATTTTATAGATAACATACTAACATATACCAGTCCTACTACCCACCAACTGATCTAGCTAAAATCAAACATAGTATTTGATAGGGATTTAGATCAGCTGAAATCCGAGATTCATGAACAGTAACTCTGAAATTCCTGAAATCCGAGATTTCAATGACTGGATTCGGGATTTCAGAAATTTCTGAGTTACTGTTGATGATCTCGGATTTAAGCAGATTTTGATCCATTTGGTAGCTCAAGCTGTGGAGCAAAGCTTTATTTACTTAATATATCTTTACAACTGAAATTAAAAAATTTAGGAGCCGAATTTATTGTGACAGTTATTCATGAAATTAAAGGGTTTATGAGCCGAATTTAATTTATTGTGACTGCTTTTTTATACAAGATCAAAATTTGTATGCAATTCATCTATTTGTCCTATACTATTTTTAAATAATTTCTATAAATAAAAAATTATGTCCTGCCTGGGCTCGGTGTTGCTACATTAATTTGTGGTCCGAAATCATTTCCTTACTATGATATTATATTATTATTTAACGGTGAACTGTTACGACAACATGATGATGGGGCTTTGTGGAGTGAGGAGGGAGCATGCATGGATTATGGATATCATCCCAAATTAATAAAAAGCAAAGAAAAGAAAAGCATCAAATGGGGGTGAACCGGTGAAGAGAAAAAGGAAGCTGTTACTTAGTTGGAGAGTTCTGATACGGATGATACCTTATTCATGACTTAGCACTTGTCCTGTTCTTCATTTTTCAAACATGCATGTCCCACATTGGAAAGAAAAAGGAAACCATTCCAGTTTGGCTCAGAACCTTTTTTATTTTTTACAAATTATATAAAAATAATATAGAGCATTATATAGATTGTGTATATATATTCTTATTCTTTAGGGACAAATCGGTTATAACTTTGATTTGGGGGGAAAAAAATCAATTTCTTTAGTTTGATTTGGAAAAATAAAAATAAAAATAAAATTCTGAAAATGAAGAGACAATTTCTTTTATAATTCAAAACTTAGGATTTAAGAAATTAGTATGATATGTTGTAGCTAAAAAATGATGAAACAGCCAGGTAGCAATTAAAATTAAATTAGCAAAACCCATTAATTAGTACATTTTGATTTCCAATTTCCAGTTTTTTTTTAGAATATGATTGTACAGATATGAACTTATCATGTAACTTTTTTTTTTTTTTTTTTTGAAAGAAGAACTTATCATGTAACTATTCTATAGGGGGTCCCATATTTGTATGATTGAACTTAGTATGAAGTGTTTGCCAAGGCATATGATTTACCCTCCAAGGAGGCAGTGGTCTGAATTATATGCATGACTTTGCATAGTTAGTAGTTACATCACATGCAAGTTTGGTGAGGTCATTTAAAACTACTAGCTATATCTGGTGTTTTCTCAAAAAGAGAAGAAAGACTGACAGGTACTATTTTGCAAAAATGCAAAGTCATTTGTCATGTATCATGATAAAACTTTTTATTCTTACATTTTCCTTGTGTGTTCTTGTCCTCCTTGAATGCAGGGGCGGACCCAGAGTTTTCCAGGAGACAGCTGTCCCTTCTGGATTTTGAGTTTTAGTGGAGATTTATTGGTCTCGACTCACTTTGCCCTTCTTTGGAATTTTTTTGCCCCCCTCTGGACATTTGATTTGTAATTCGGATTAAATTTAAGGTTAAAATTAAAATAAATTTGTTGAATTTTGATTGGTAATTAGAATTATAAGTTAGAGTATCAGAAATTACAAGTCAAAGCAATGGAAAGTATAAGTTAAAACATTGTTTTTTATCGAGTACCCAATTGGTTAATGGATTTAAATCCGATTAGGTATTTAAACCCGATTCGATATTTTTTTGCCCCCCCCGACGAAAATCCTGGATCCGCCTCTGCTAGAATGTATCAAAATTTGGTTCCAACATTGTAAGAAATACAAAGGAAATTATATGTGATAAGGAAAAGGAACTGAGAAAACCATCTAAAATTGAAACCTTAGGGTATTCTGTACAACTAAGGTCTAATGAGACTAACACTAAATTAGGAGAAATTTGGGATCATTTAAGCCCATAAGAGAGACCTGGGCCTCCAAATATTCTTGAATTATAAATTTTAGAGGAGACAAAATGGGATTTCAACTTGACCCAATACATACCAGTTGCCCTAGATGGCAACTTAGCAAGGACTGAGCCTAATAAATAAACCTCTATCATTTTTGTCTTGTCAACTTTCAACTTTTCAGTTATGCTCCATAAAGCCTTCATTAATTCTCTGTCATCTAATTTTTTCCTTTAAAGTTTAACACACTAATTATTTCATGTTAACAGAGAGGGCTAAAAGTGGCAGTGCCCAACAGTTAATACATAACAGTAGCCCATATTTTTTTTTTTCCCTGATGCAGTGTACAGATCTGCACTGGTAACAGTTCTGACAGCAAAATAGGCATAAATTAAAAAGGGACTTAAAAACGTTTTATTAAAAGCAGAAAGTTTAAAAAAGATGAGAAAGCATTTGACAATGGTTATTTTGACTACAACCAGTAAACATTACATTTTTTTCAAAGAAAAAGGAAAAATATCAATTATGTACAAATCACTCAATATGAATATTTCCAACAATTGGCATGCGGTAGGATTGTTTTGATCATAACATAATCCAACCATGTAATTATAAGAGATAATTTTATTAAAACAGCAGCAGAAATATTCTTGGCCTGCACATTATATCAATTCAGAACTCTGTTTTTTTTTTCTGAATAAATAAAAAGATTTGATCACTTGTAGAAATCACACCATACCTCCATCCAATCTACTCCAAAATAATTTAACTAACTTTTAAACGAACCATGATACGCTTAGTTTTGTTCTACAATAAACCCGACCCGGCAAGCATGTTGTCTCTTAATCCCTTCACCAGATTATATCTCTCAACATCATTCTGATACATTCTCTCACTTTCTTTATCTAATAAAACGACACCTTCTTCCCTCATTTTCTCAAAGTCCCATTGCATCCCGTTTTCCATGTCGAGTTCGATCGATTGCAAATCACTATCATCTCCCGAATCAATTTCCCTCTCGTGCAAATTTTCATCTTCACCTTCAAACTCTCGTTCATTGCAGATTTCGCCCTTTTGAATCTTTGCATTTATAAAGGTCTCCAATTCATTTCTCAGTTGATCAATAGCTTTATTTTTCTCTTCAAATTCAAGACTGCTGCTCTCCCTGCACATGTTTTCATTCTCATCCTCAAGCTCTCCTTGAATGTCAATTTCACCATCCTTTTCTGAGCTCAAATACTCCATTTCATTTCTTGATTGATTGATTGCCTTCTCTTGAAATTTGAAATGAATCCTCTCTTCATGAAAAATTTCATCTTCCCTCTTAAACGTCTCTCGAGTTGCAATTTCGCTCTCTTGTTGATTTCTAGAAACCAAATAAGCCTCCAATTCATTTCTCAATTCATCGATCGCCATATTTTTCTCTTCAAATTGGCATCTTGCCTCTGATAACTTCATCTGAACTCTTTCCTCCCTCCACTCGTCGGCAATCTGAAGCATCTCTCTCTCCTTGTCTAGCTCTACTTGTAAAATTTCTCTTTCTCTCTCTAGCTCATCTTGCAAATCAACCGCCTGTCTTTTCAATTCTTCAACTTGGGCCCGGTCCTCTCCAATCCCTCTAACCAACTCCTTACAGACCCGCTCGACTCTCTCTCTAGACCGCCTTTCTCTCTCCAACTCTCCAGTAGTCTCCAATATGGACTTCTCCATTTCGATTAATGCCGTTTCTAACCTCTTATTCAGGTTTTCAGCTTTTCTCCTTGTTTTTTTCTCAATGTCTAATTCCTCTATTACCACTTCAAAACCATGTAATATCTTCTCCTTCTCTCTCTTCCTCAAAGTTTCTTTCTCCTCCAATCGGTTTAGGTGCCCGTGGGCCCGATCAAGTTCCGAATGTAGTGCTGACAATAGAGATAGTGTAGAAGATTGCATTTTTTCTGGGCCCAACAGGTGGACAAGGGCTTTTAAGATCTCTCTTGATGCAGTTAAGCTGTTGTTTAGATGTTTTAATCGGTGGTTTGTGTTTTCTCTAATTGAAGTTTGCGGAGAGAGGTGATTGCAAGCTTGGATCTGGCATACAATTTGAAGAGAAACAATTCAGTTAAAAAAAGGAACTAGTGGTTCGAGATAGTATGATGTTTTCTGAAACATTCTAACTCAAGAGTTGCAAAGTTGACAAGCTTGGTTGCTCAAGTATATCAAGAAAATATGTGTCGTTAGTTTATATGGTTAAAACCACATACCAAGCCAACGGAAGAAAAGAAGAGAGATAATAGCTTAAAGTTGATCAAAGCAGCAGTCAGGTCTGTGGTGACTACATATAAAACCCGATAGAGATTTGGAATGTTTATCCTTTACTAGCGTGTCTAAAAAACAAACAATATATTTTGTGCCTATTGCAAGTAAACCAAACATGAGGGATTTAAACAAGCATGTGAGGCCCACTCCTGTTAATAAAGGCGTCAACCATTCATCTCAGAAACATTTTTTTTACTAACAGCATCTATCAGTACATGTATGAATAGTGTATTGCTGTTTTATTATTAATTTTTTGTCATTGTTCCTTTGTGCAAAGTCAAAAGAGTGTTGGGCAGATGCTGGTAAGGGAATGGGAACTCTTTGACAAAAGAGGAACACCAATAGAAATAATTCAAGACCAAGAATAGATGGTGGGATTATCTGCTTTTATGGTACCACTGGTACACTATAATCCAAATATCCAAAATAAAATATATAAAAAGAGTATTGCCAGAAGAGCAGATTGGGCCAGTACTGGGCGGTATAGAAGTGGTGCCTACCTAAACAGTTGGTATGGTTCTAATAATTAAGCAATTGGTGGTTACTTAATTATTCCCCCATGAATATTTTAAACCTTAAGCACCCCGAACTTTCGGTTATTACAAACAGAAACACAAACTTTAATATACTTGAGAAAGAAATAATCTGAAAATTGAATGCAAGTGTAAAGGTGTGCTGTTGTATGTTACCTGGGTCGCATTGGTGTGGTTAGAATGCGATGATCGGCTCCTTTCTTCTAAGTACCAGGAATTATTATTTTTTCTTTGATCATTCTCCAGTGCCTTTCTTCTATGCCTTTTTGTTTTATAGTAGCTTGATATCTGCATTAGAATGAAATAATTAAGGTAATTCATCAATATTCGGGAATAATAATAATTTCTCTCCTATTCCGGGAATTCAAAATTCAGCATATACCAGCTGAAAGTGATAATTAAACATAAACAAGACTTCCTTACCAGGCAAAAAATCAGCGAAAGGAAAAATATAAATGTTTGTTGAATGTAATAAAAAAGTGTAAAGCCAGTACTGGTCAATTAAAAAAAAAACTTTGGTTCTTTTGATGTTTCCTAAACTAGTATTATTAAATAAATTACACGAATTAAGAATTACAACTCACATCCGAGACGCTGTTATGAGATAACTCAGTTAAATCTCTATCTTTAATATCATTATTTAATTGCCACAGTACACTGACAAGCTTTCGAGCCGAGACAGGTCCTTCAAACCCATCTACTACCTCTGGAGATTGATAATTCTGAGAAATTCCAGGGGCATCTGTGCAAGGCGACCGGGATACACCATTGGTTTTCCACATAGGCGCCGGCATGGTGGCACCTCCTCTTCTGTGAATCAGCAGTGGGCGCTTGAGCTTGATCCTTGTACGAGATGATGACGTGGCAGATGAGGATGGCAGACCCCTCTTTTTCAACTGGGCTCGTCCAGTGTTTAGCATTCTTTCATTGGTGGTGCGTTTCCTACTAGAAGAAGAAGAAGTATAATTTTGTAAAAATGTCGGAAATATACAAGAAGAAATTGAGTTAATGGATTCAGCTTTACTGGAGGGGGGAATTAGAAGCAGAAGTATCTGCTCTGCTCCTATGCGTAATCATACAGCCTTTGAATGTTTACTTTCCTTTTTACGCTCTCTCTCTCTCTCCCTCTATGGCCTGTTGCTTCTAATTTTTTTTAAAACTTATTTGATTCTAAATCGAAGAAAAAGAAACAGGGGGGGCAAAGAGTTGCGCAAGTATATTTTTGTAATAAAAGAGGAAGAAAAGGACCGCTAAGAGAAAAGATTGAGAATACCAATGAGAGAGAGATGGAGAGACCTTCAGAGGTGTGCGCAGGAGACGAGAAAGATCCAGGCTTTAGCAAAGAGCAGCCTCGGTTGCTCCAAAAGAGACCGTCTCTGTCATCTCTGATTCTATGTTAGGAAAAGAAAGAAGGGAAGGAAGGTTGATGGAGAGAGAGAGAGAGAGAGAGAGATCAGAGATTTTAAAAGGTAATTGGAGGAAACGGAGAGCAAAGCAAGACTGTTATGTGCATTCAATTGCACAGGTTACAATACCTGAATTGTAACACATCAATAGCATTATTAAAATTATATTCTAATTTTTGGATCATAAAACTAATACTTTGTATTTTCTTAGGAAAAAATTGATACTTTTTTTTATTAATTTTCGTAAAATTTTGATATTGTTTTCATAATAAAATGAACATTCTAATGAAAATATTTGATGATTTATACCTCTTTTATTTTACATCTTATTAAATGATAATTTTCCTTTAAATAAACTTTAACTTATTAGATTTTAGCAACTTATATTTGAATTTGTTGAACATTAGCAATAAATCTATAATATCATTTATAATAAAATGAAAAATTATTAATATGAAGTATCTTATTATGTAGTCAGGGGCGGAGCTAGACTTTCAAGTTATGGGGGTCAAATATGAATGGGAGTCAGTTATATAAAATTTTCATGCTACGAATGAGAGTCAATATTACCATATCTATAACATTTTACCCTGTACTATATAGAAAATCGTGTATAAGTGCAAAAAATTTCAAAATAAATGGGGGGTCAATTGACCCCATTCCTTGAATGTAGCTCCGCCTCTGTATGTAGTTATTGATAGAGATCTAAAAAAGGTGAATCTGATTATGTAATGGGATGAAGTAATTAATACTGGCATGATTTTTTTTATTAGTGTAAATAGCATTTTATTTGACTTAATATGCATGTATGTACATTAAATATATATCTTAGGATAATGTTCTTCGAAAATCTTTTAAACTTTTGATTTGTTAACTTAATAACAAATTTTTGTTCAAGCAAGCAAAATATTATTAATGTTAGTGAAATATACTTTATCAAAAAAAATGTTAGTGAAATATATTTACATTATTGCATTGTTATCTTCTACGAAATGACATAATTAAAACAAATTAGAAAATAATTTATTTCACTGAATTTTGGATGAGCTAAACTTTTTCTTTGTATCCCTTTTATCTATCGTAAAGATTTGAAAAAAGAATCGTCACATGGAATTCTATTCTCCTTCATTTCTTCACATATTAATAACTAAAATCAATGATAAAGCATTTGGGATCTGATTAATTTATGATATCTTAAAAAACATAGAGACCTCTTGAAGAAGTAAGAACTATCGAATTCAGATTCAGTGAAGTAACTCAATTTTTGGGTTTTAGATCGGCGACAATCCATTCCAAAGTGGAGCGCACACATCCCGAGTGACGGATTCGAATTTCGGAACGATCCCGAGCGATGAATTCGAATCGGACGGTCTAAATCCCAAACCCAAAAATTGAGTTACTTTAGAGGATCCGGACCCAGAACTATATCGCCTTGTAGTTCAAATCAGGAACAAAAATTCCAAGTCTATGCAATGTTAGAATAATAACAGATAACAAGAAGGCGCACGAGTGGGGTTCCTATTCCTCTCCATTACTTCGCATGTCTGTCCGAGACGCTGCTTGCACCTTGTGCACCGCCGTAACAAATGCTTCCAGTACGGATCCTCTATTGCCACACCTTGCATGTACCATGTGCACGGTGGGCTCTCAATTATTGAGACATTTAAGGAGAGTACAACAAAATATTCAACAGATCACAGATGCGAGTAATTATTACTCGTAAAGAGTAATTTATTTGTGGTGTTCTTAACCTCGCCAACTCTTTTAATGCTTAAATTCAAGGAAGCTGATAACAGTCTCCGCGCTACAGTACTTGTACTATAACTATCTAGGGGCTGCAAAAACTCTAGCACAGATTTGTTTTCTAAAATATTAATACATATGCAACGAAGTATTTATACTCATGCAAGAAAATATTTATACCTATGAGGTGAACAATTTTTATGTAAATAATTGTCTCCCCGGCCAAATCTCCCAAATGTACCCGCACTATAAATACTTGTAGGGGACAACTCAAACTACATGGGGGGCATACACGTTTTTAGAGGTGGATTTTTTTTCTCTGTTCAATCTCGTCCATACTTCTGACGATCTGTGAGGAATTTTACGAATCTAAAACCACGAAGGCTTCTACACATTTTATCTTTCAAATGAGATTCATGATGACGTACTTTCGGGCTCATCGCCACACAAGTATTTATTCCTATACTTGCAAGTATTTTTTACATATGACACTAGATGACATCATAAAGTATTAATATCATGTATTGCAAGTATTTATACCTCTGTGGACTCATCCCATCCAAGATGTGGATCTTGAAAAGACGGCTTTAATTCCCAAGTGTTTGTCTGATGTGACACAAAAGAAGATGTTATTTTTTATTACTTCCAACCGCAACCATCTCATAATAAAACACAAGTTTTCTACACTTTCTTTCTCTACAAATCCAAAAGCCAATGAAAACAATTTGTTTTTGTCATCGTATGGACATGCCATTAGCAACCTACCTTGGTATCGTCCTAACATGAAACATGCATCGATACTGATAACTAGTCTGAGAAACGGTATCGCCGCAATACATGGCTCATATGCCCATATGCCGCTGTCTTGAAATGCTTATCCGATAAACCATCAATTGGAGTCGAGAGCACACAATATCGGGTTACTGGATTGGTTCTCTTTATGCCTTCCAAGAGTGGAATAAGCAAGTTGTAAGAATTCTCCCAACTCCCAAACAGATTTGTAATAGCAAGCTCATGGCCTCACCATAACTTGTTGTACTTGGGAGTGATCTTTGAGTATGTTGCCTTGACGACATCTCGGATGTGATTTATGGTCGCACACACATCCCTTCTCATGGTGAAGCTGGTGTTTTGCAAGCATGAGAGATTGCTTGTTTGCTGATAATCCAAGATTTTGAAAGACCGTGAGCAGGGGCGGACTCAGGAATTTGATCAGGGGTAGGCACAAAATAACAATAAAAGTGCAAAAAAAATTTTTTGGGACAAACAGAAATAGGCAATAGCAAATGAAGTTTTTTGTTTTTTGTTTTTTGGTTTTGCTCTCTGGTTCCACTGTTCCAGCAGCAAAAAGTAGCAAAGAATGAGCCTTATTATTTGGATTTAGCTGTATTCGGATTTCTCTCCAGTGACATTTAGTTGTATTCGGATTTCTCTCCGGCGCAACAGAATGGGCCTTACTTATTATTTTTCTTTGGGCCAGGGGTAGGCACAACATTGGACCAAGAGTAGGCACAGGAGCAATATATATTGGGTCTAAAAATAATTTCAATTTCAGAAGTGCCTACCCCTGGGCCTTTACTGATTGACTTTTCTCAAATCTAAAAAAAAAAAAAAAGGACCGCCCCCCTGTGGGGCGGTTCAGTATACAGGCTGACTGCCCCACAGGGGGGCGGTTTGGTGGGAAGAGTGAACCGCCCCCCAGGGGCGGTTAGGGCATATTTAAAAAAAATCAAACCCGAGGTTATATTGGATATTTTCCTTTTTTCTGTTATTAATAAAAATATCGGTGTTTGCAGCGCCAAAGAGAAAGGAGGGTGAGCATCGGTGTACATACTCCGGGTGCAGCGAAGCATGTTTGGCATTTCTGGTCCTCGACAAGAGAAGCATCCCCTACAGCTTTTGGACAGACACAGTGTGAGCTGTTCCTTCCTACTTGTATTATTTCTATTTTTCATCTCCAGTTCTGTAGCACTAGTATTCACCATTCGTTTTTAACTGGAGTGCTAGGTAAATAAATACTATTATTGTGCCACTCATGCGCTGCAACTGAAATATATTATAAGATAAAAATATCTCATATATAATAATATATTTTCATAAAAAAAATTAGACTAAATAACAACTAATATTCTTTATAATGACATATTAATTGACATATATGGTTAAATGCGTATATGTTTTTTAAAAAAAAATTGACATATTTTTTCATAAAAAAATTTCATACAAAATGATATATTAAATGACAAATAACATTCCTTAAATAATATAAAAATAGAAAGAAATGAAAATATGACCAATCAATTATAATTCAAAGTTTTTTTTTAATGACATTTAAAATGGGGAAAGAGGAGAAAACATAGATTATGTAAGATAGAAAGTGTTGGAGAAGCGTCAGCGAGTACGTGTCTAAATAAATTTAGACTTCTACACATAAATAAACATATAAAAGATGTATATAATCAAGCTATGATAGACTATTTGATTGGATGGCTCATATTCAATTTAAAATTTCATCTTTAAATCATAGTTGTTAGCAGATCAAGATATCTATGTGTTTAATATAAGAATAGAGATATTATAATTATTATTTCAATTTGTTCAATTTTATATGTTCAATTTGATTGTTAGTATGTTGACTTGACTGAGGGCACTACTGATCTCTTTATAAGTTATAGAATGTTAGTACAATGGAGGAAATAAGCTAATGAAAAATGGAGGGGATTATAATTGCTAATTAAGTTTCATGGCTGCTGATTAAAATTTGCATTAATAAATGCTAACCGAAAACACTTATCCAGTTGCAAAAAAGCAGCATAGAACAACAGTTATATATTATTTTCTGAAAATAATTTATTGGTATCAGTGTTGTAAATAACAGTATGCGCTCGTCGGGCTCGTCAAACAGACAAAATACAATTAAGCAATTAATCGGAAATAATTGGGAATAATCGGACGATTCGTCGAGAAAATCCGTGACGGTTTGGTCGCCGCCAACGACTAATCAGCCAATTAATCTGCTTAAACGGCCGTTTTTTACAACACTGGTTGGTATTATTTGTTTTAGGCTTTTAGCAACCAACACCCTCCAATTATTGTCAATCGAAGCTCTCACCCTAAAGAATTTTAAAATTGGAATTGTGGGACCTCTTCCAAGCTAACACCACTGTAGCAAATATGTATAACTAACTGTATTATATCAGACGTGACATAGAACGGCGTTCATAGGCCCCACCGAGGGGATAGGAGTAGGTCCGATGGGCATCGGACCTACATTTAGGTTCAATTAACTCTAGGACCGTACGATTAGCATCAAGATCCATGCGCACGGAAATTGATACATACATGCACGGATTTGATACATATCACACGAATCGTGATGCAGATCAAATGGTCATCACACCCATCGAACCAAGGTAGGTCCGATGGGCATCGGACCTACTCTGATTCCCCCACGGATACATTCTCTCCACTTAAGTTTCAATTAATTTATTGAGTAGGTACACTAGATCTGCAACCTTTTCATGTCTAACCTTACAAATATTTTAAAGAGTGAGGCTATGGTGCTATGCATAGCACGGATGGCTAGTGTACTACGGCTCAATATGGTACTTTTTAAAATCCTAACGGTCGATCCGACCGTTCAATGTGATAACCATATGAATATGTACTTGCAAACTAAATTTTATATTTTTTCGAATTTTTTTACTATTTTTTCAGATAGGTAGAATTTTGATGGTCCAGAATTTTCAAAAAACACTGATTTTTCTACCTATCTAAAAAAATAGTAAAAAAATTCGAAAAAATATAAAATTTAGTTTGCAAGTACATATTCATATGGATATCACATTGAACGGTCGGATCGACCGTTAGGATTTTAAAAAGTACCATATTGAGCCGTAGTACACTAGCCATTGGTGCTATGCATAGCACCATAGCCTCACTCTATTTTAAATGAGGAGAATTGTAAATTTATGTAAAAGGCTTTCATATACTAAGGTGATTGAGGTGCGATTAGGGGTCAAAATGGAGTGGTAAAACCATATTCATATTTCTTTTTAATTTTCTGAATACGGATACGGATTAGATATCAGCCAGATACGGATCAGATCGGATATTTATTAAAATAATATTAAAAAATACTAAAGTTCATAATATTTATCTAATTTTAATGATGAATAACACTATTTTTTCATAATATATATTAAAATATACGATATATATCTACTATTCGGATACGGATAATTGAAACGTAAAACCATATCAGTATCCATATCCACACGGATATTCTGATATCGGATATCCACATCTAATTTTTTGAATTTATCCATACTGTTTTCATCCCTAGGTGAGATGGTAGACACAATCAATTGTTATTATATATGAAACTATATCTTTCATATAAATATAAAATAAAACATACAAAACGAAAAAATAAAATAAAATAGAAGACATTTTATGTATTATGGATATGTAATTCAAATGCCAACATTTTTGAAATAATTTTTACAAACTTTCTAGAAAAAATTATGGATTTAGAATTTAATTGGTTAGTATTGATTAGATTTTAATTAACCTGACAAGTAAAATTTGAAACAGATTTTCTAAAAGAATTGAAGAAAAACTGACCTGACCATTGTACATGATTTCTCTTAAGAAAATATGGTTAAATATAACTATAATAATATCATTATAGAAATAAATCAAATAATATGACATTGTTAGATTTTAATTTTTCAAACTTTCTTTATGTTTATACTAGTTCGAAAATATTATATTTTTCCTTTGTACCTTTTTCATTTATGACTTATTGTTCCTTATGTTTCTATAACATTTTTTTTAAATAAGAGTCTGAATTGAATGATTTTTCTATTTAATTAACCAAACATAAACCAACCCGACCCATTTATACCCCTAAGTGAAGTAATTGTCAAATTTACATATTCGGAGCCTCCATAAATTTTTCTTCTAACGAATTTTTATGTTGGTTGTTAGGAGTAGAATTAGGGTTTTTATAAGATCACCAAAGTTATTGGTGAGTTTAACTTCGAAATCTATCGAATTGATTTTAAATCGTTGAAACTGTTCTACTTCACAAGTGATACGTTTGCATACAAAATTTATAAAATTTCGAATTAATTTAGTATATAGTCAAACAGTAAACCAAAAAAAAAATAAGGTTTATAAATTTATTTTAATACATTCATTTTTCATCTTTTTTTTTATCACATAACTCATAAAGTATGTATATTGGTTTCAACAATTTAATTGATTATTTAAAGTCTATCGGTTAGGTTTTTGGGTTAAGCTCACCACAAATTTGATGAGCTCAAGAACACCCTAATTCTACTTGATCAGTAATTTATATCAAGTCAGATATGAGGTGCATGCTTAATTGGAAATAAATCAGCTGAAATTCCGAAACCAATGAACATTACCCTTGAAATTCCTGCAATCCGAATACAACCATCAATTTTTTTTTCAAGAATGCATCTCAAAACAGCTAGTTTTTTCTTGTACGTATCTCAAAACAATCCAACGGCTGAATTCAGATTGCAGAAATTTCAGGATGAACAGTAGCCGATCTCGAATTTCAGCAGATTTGGATTCATGCTTAATTAGAAGGTGGAACAATAATTCAGTAGGTGCAACTGCGTCTCAGCCTACAGTTCACTCCTTTCTCCATTCATTATTTATTTTGTTTGATTGATTGATTGGTCTGTTTGGGACCGGTTTCTTTGATTCCATGTAAATGTCTATATCTTATTCTTTATCACTCACTTTATAGGTTTTTTGTCCTTGAAGGTCCCCTAAATTTTCATATTCATATCATCTAAAGTAATTCAAAATTTGAATTTAAATTCGGATCATCAGATCTATTTTGACACAAATATTAAAAAAACTCGTGCATTCCACTTCAGACTGTATTAGTTTGGATTTAAACTCAAAATTTGAGTTATTTCAGAGTTATTTAATTCCTCAAAAGTTATTTAATTGTAACTAATTATCTACTAAATGTACCCAATTTATATAAAAATAATATTTGGCCGGCCATTAAAGTATCTCTAATGTAGTTACACTAGGGGAATATAATTATGTACCTAGGTTTGTTGGTGGATTCTTCTTGCTAATAAACTAATTGATTTTTTATCTATAATTAACTAACATGAACAAACTAAATTTTGTATTAAACCCGGTCCACCATATAGTATATGTTAGATCAGCAAGTTATCAACCTTGCTTAAAATAATCGGTAAAGTTCGAAATATATAATTACGGGTCTAATTTATAAACCTTAAGTCACCTCTTAGGCTCTTACTCCATCTTAGTTTTTTCTATTTTACTTCACGTTTGACTGCTTGTGGAGTAAGAGGTTTACTCCACCTCTTACTCCACAATCAAACATGAACATTATTCTTAATAAACCAGTCAGAAATTTGATGCTTCCACACTTGGCATCAAATCTGATATGACTTGTAAGAATAATATAAACTGTATTTTAGGGTATTTTAATACTGACAAATGGATGATCTCTTCTTTTTCTTTGGCTTTTGTTTCAACCAGTAATTTACTAATTTAACTTCAAAATTATTATATATGATTTTACTGAATTGAAACCAATGAAAAATATATCTTTCAATGATCAATACTTTTTTTCTTCTTACCCTCTGTAATTCAGTTTTATCCTTGAAAATTTTTAATTGTTACAAAAAAGTTATTCTAATAAAATGAAATTATAGAACATTTATTTACCCATCACCCCCTATCTTAATTTTATGATTTCGTCCCTTTGTCTATAACTATTATTTTATTTACTGATATGCATTGGTTGATTATTTTTTCCTTTCAATCACTCCTTGCGTTCATTACTTCATTAAAATTTGAAGATAGTGTTCCTCATTCAATTAAAGGTGCTAATTAAAGATGAGTACTGGGTCCCTCGTTAGTAATTAAAATTGAAGTAATATGGAGAACATTTTGAGCAGTTTTAATATGAATCACATTTTAATATGGAGAATATTTTGAGCAGTTTGGATCGACTGTTTGAATTTTTAAATTGTAAAAACTAACTAAAATTATAATGTTATGACATTAGCTAGATTCTCTCTCTCTATATATAGTTTATATATATTATGAAAAAAATGTTATTCATTGTTATTAAAATACGAATATTCGATCTGTATACGTATCCATCTATCTGATTTGTATATATCCGTATCCGTATTCAAAAATTAAAAGAGGATACGAATATGGTTTGACCACTATTGAATCCATATCCGATCCGTTTGCACCACTACTTGTAAAGTTTTTTATGGGCCATTTTATAATTTGAACCCTCCTCATATTATCCGATCCGTTTGCACCCCTACGAAGTCAAATTCATTTTACTTGGATGTGTGCTAAAGTAATAAATTTTGTTTTGAGACAGAAATATTAATATTATGATTTAATGTAGGCCATGCACATTTACAAATATGAAAACGACGAGACATGAAACCAACATGCATCCCTCATGCCTCACATCACTGCATATCTTATACCACGACTTCTTGTCCTTAAAATTCCTCCAAAATACAGACAATGACAAACATGTTCTTTTCATTAAATCAATATTAAATTATTAACTATCACTGTTTGAAATATATATATCATAAGATAAACTGTAGGCTATAATGATTGAAAATATAATTTCTTGGAGTTTTTACAGACTATTCTAAGGCCCATTAACTCAGGGCCTTCAGAAACCTATTAATTATTATATTAGATATGATCAAGATAATTGGGCCTCGTTTTGGGCCCATTTATAAGAGTTATTTAACTTATTTGTTTCCTACACATTTTATCTGCTCCTTCAAACAAAACCAATTTTCTTTGCTTTCTCAAGCTTTTATTTTTGTACCAGTCATGTACCAGCAGATACCAATCATGATAATTATTAAAAAAAATTTGTGTTAGGACTAAAGGTGGAGATTATTCCGACAGCTAGACAACATTTTCTAACACTAGAATGTCATTATTTTTTTAAGAGATATACTGTAATTTTATTTACCAAACATTTTTTTAAGTGGCAATTTTTTTTTTCTGATTTTAGTGTAGTTTTTCTATGAGCAATTTATTTTTGCTTATTTTTTTCAGTGTTTCCAAAAAAAGTTGAAAAAAAATCGTCAATTTTTTTTTAAAAGACATTACATAACACAACAAAAAAATTGTTTTGATAGGAACTTCAAACTGTTTTCTATTGAAATTTTCATTTAATTCAAGCATTAAACTAGCACAAAATTTTGTTATTTATTTCTCATATAGCCGATCAGAAGTTAAAAAAATAAAATAAAATACACTTCGTCTATCCATCAACACTTCAAAATTGCATGCGTAGGGCAAAAATTATCAGCAAGATAAGAGATAGGAGTAGGTCCGATGGGCATCGGACCTACTTTTAGGTTCAATTAACTCTAGCACCGTACGATTAGCATTAAATCTGTGCGCACAAAAATTAATACAGACTCGCAAGGATTTTGATGCGGAATGCACGAATCTTGATGCTAGTCGGATGGTCATCACACCCATCGGACCTACTCTGAATTCCTTTAGCTAATACTTCTGGGTTAAGAAAGGAATAGTTGTTGTGCTCTTCTTTTTTGCTTTGAACCTCACCAGTCACCATGCACTGTACTGCGCCGCATTTAATTGCAGCATGCAGCTCACTATGTATTGTATTGTGTATTTGTGTTGTTGCCTTCCAATTTGTCATGGCATGCAAAAGAAAAATGCTAACAGTATGTTGTATTATTCTGGCAAATGGACCCACAAAACATTAATACAATCACCTGGAATACACCTCTCAGGTTACCACTGCATGTTACAGCAGTGAATATGCCACAAATTCTTAATTTCTTGCTGATTAGGTGCAATATTATTTTAATATTATTTTAATAAATATCCGATCCGATTCGTATTTGTGTCTGTATCTGACTGATATCAGATCCGTATTCGTACCCAGAAAATTAAAAAGAATATGAATATGATTTTACCACTATTCGGTCCATATTCGCTCCGTTTTCACCCTTATTAGGATCCAATAATACAAAAGATTTTGGTAATATAAAATAAAATTTTAAAAAAAAATATAAACATGATGGTAAAGGAAATATATCGGAACATAAGTCGTTTACACTTTAATAATGCTTATATGACACAAAGATAAGTTGATAAGGTTTTACAGATATTTTTGTTTGAATTTTTGAATTTTTGAATTCTAAACTTGGAAAAAGGGGATATTGGCTATTCTGTCTTGATCACAGGTCACGTAAAATTAGATAAATATTATGAATTTTGGTTTTTTAATATTATTTTAATAAATATCTGATCCGCTCTGTATTCATATCTGTATCCGGCTGATATCCGATCTGTATTCGTATCTAGAAAATTAAAAAAAATATGGATATGATTTTACCACTATTCGCTCAGTTTTCACTCCTATTAGGATCCAATAATACAGAAGATTTTGGTAATATAAAATAAAAATTAAAAAAAAATATAAACATGATGGGAAAGGAAATATATAGGAACATAAGTCGTTTACACTTTAATAATGCTTATATGACATAGAGATAGATAAGTTGATAAGGTTTTACAGAGATCTTTGTTTGAATTTTTGAATTCTAAACTTGGAAAAAGGGGATATTATTGGCTATTCTGTCTCGAACTCTCGATCACAGGTAGGGCTGCAAACGAACCGAACCGAATCGAACTTACATCTAATTTGAGTTTGATTTGAATTAATTTCGAACTAAAGTTGGTTTGAATTAATTTTAAACGAACTCAATTTCGAATCGAATTTTTTACAAACTCAATTTCGAACTTTTACGAACTTTGTTACGACTTATAAGTTATGACTTATGACTGGACCATAGTTCGAAATTACATCACTTCAATAAAAACTCAGGCATTCTAAATTCTAATTACACAGTACACCAAAGTTTATATCAAAGTTCATTACAAATACCAAAATTTATATCAAACACCAAAGTTTAGTACAATCAATCAACGTTCAGTACAATCATAGTATCCAAAGTTTTCTAAATAGACCAATAGGAGCAACATCACCAAAGTTTTCAAATATCCAAAGTTTTCAAAGTACAATTAAATTAGAACTGAGAGCAATTATGGACTGGGCGACCTTATATTTTCATCAGCGAACATAAGTTATCAACGGAAATCAACGGTTCACGTTTGAGTTAATTTCGAACTAAGTTTGATTTGCGAACCTATTTCGAACTAACTAGGTCCAGTTTGAGTTTGGTTTGAATTAATTTCGAACTAAGTTTGATTTGAATTAATTTCGAACGAACTTAATTTCAAATCGAATTTTTTACGAACTTTTTCGAATCAAACTCGAATCGAATTACGAACTACGAATTTTTTGTGCAGCCCTAACCACATGTCATGTAAAAGACTAAAAGCTGACATGTGAACTTATTTGGAGTTCGGATCCTCTGCAATTTTCAAGCTTACTAACTATTTTAATAAGTGAGGAGGAATCTAATTACACCATTTTATGGTGACACATCTTGACACCATATTTTTATAAGTTATTTTTGCGATTTCAAAATTCAAACAGTTGATCCGAATTGTTCAACATGATGTCTATATTAAAATATGCTTGGAGACCAAATTTTACATTTTTTGAAATTTTTGTACTATTTATTTAGAATTTTCAAAAATCGTTATTTTTCAATGGTTCAGAATTGTCTGAAAACAACAATTTTGTACACATTTTAAGAAATACTAAAAAAATTTCAAAAAATGTAAAATTTGGTCTCCAAGCACATATTAATAAGTAGATCATGTTGAACGGTTTGGATCGGCTGTTTGGATTTTAAATTCACAGAAATAATTTATAAAAATATGGTGTTAAGATGTGTCACCATAAAATGGTGTAATTGGATCCCTCCTCTTAATTAGTTTCAAAATCTATTAAATTGACTTCAAACGATGAGTCTAAATCATTGAAACCGGTCTACTTCATGAGTGATGCATTCACATATATATATTTTTTTAAAATTTTGAGTTAATTTAGTATAAAATCAAGCGGTCAAAAATAATGAAAAATAAATGCATTAAAATCAAATTATAATTTTTTTTACCGATTGACTTTATACTAAATTAATTCAAAAAAATAAAAATTTAATATGTAAATGTATTATTTGTGAAGTAGATTAGTTTCCATAATGTCTGCGTCTGTGTAAAAAGACAAAACTTGCGCTATTATGTCAAACCTTAAAACTACATTTCCATACTGTCTTTTAAGAAAAAACAAAAAATTATGAGCCGTCCGATGGACCTCTCTACTAGTCACATGCTCTCAACAACTGGTCTAAAAATTTAGAGATAGGAGTAGGTTCCGATGGGTATCAGACCTACTTTTAGATTCAATTAACTCTAGTACCGTATGATTAGCATTAAATTTGTGTTCACGGAAATTGATACAGATTTGCAAGGATTGCTATGCGAAGTGCACGAATCTTGATGTTGATCGGGTGATCATCACACCCATCGAACATCAGACCTACTCTGAATTCCTTTAGCTAATACTTCTGAGTTAAGAAAGGAATAGTAGTTGTGCTCTTCTTTTTTGCTTTGAACCTCACCATGCACTGTACTGCGCCGCATTTAATTGCAGCATGCAGCTCACTATGTATTGTATTGTGTATTTGTTTTGTTGCCTTCCAATTTGTCATGGCATGCAAAAGAAAAATGATAACAGTATGTTGTATTATTCTGGCAAATGGACCCACAAAACATTAATACAATCAGAATAGAGGCCTGGAATCCACCTCTCAGGTTACCACTGCATGTTACAGCAGTGTGAATATGCCACAAATTCTTAATTTCTTGCTGATTAGGGTTAAGCAATTCTAGTACCCAACCGACTTTAGTGCAATAAAGGTGGAATTTGAATAGTATTAAACCATGTTGCATGTGCCAGCTGCTACTGGTAAAAGAGAATTTGGCTAGCGGCTGTTTCGTTTTGCTTTCTGAAAGGAGGTTGTTATATATATTAAATTATTAATCAGTCTGTTTAATTATAGAATACATCAATTAGCAATTAGTGGGTGTCACAATGGTAGAATTAAAAGTAAAACCATAGGTATCCATTGCTATGATATATAGATTATTATTAAGATTTCTTCTTTATGAAGTTAATTAAGGTTGTATTTTATTATAATAAATTAACTACACCATTAGGGCCTGTTCGGCGTGGTACTGTGCGCGTGGGGAAAAAAAATTTCACTCAGACTGAATTTTTTTTTCCCCATGCACACAGTAAAATTAAGTTCAAAAATTTTCTGTTCCCAGACCCATTCCTGTTCTCCTCTTGGCGCCGAACAAGCCCTTAGGATGCTAAATGCAACTAGTTGTGCCATATATGTAGAAATTAGGACTATCTTTCAGGCTGTCCTGAAATAAAAATATGTATTACAGAAATACTTTAATTTAATTTAAGACAAATACTATTAAATAGAATATAATGCCAAAAAAATATAAAAAATTTCAATAAAATATCACAAAATAAAGTAATTAGTTCCATGCACTGAATTAGTAATTAGTTCCATGTTAAATAATTTCTAACCATACAATAAATTTGAGAATAATTAATGGCTGATCTAATTAACGAGTGAAAATTATTGATGATTTGACATGTCTTATAGGCCTTAAAATTCAACCATTTTTTTTTTTTGAAACATCAGTTAGTAAATATTTTTTTTAATACAAGTTGGTTGTTCTGGAATTTATATATGAAAGAAGAAAGTGAAATGCTGATGTATATGTAGATACCTTTCAAGAGGTTATGATGTCAAAATTTGAACCTACAAATAATGGATGTGAAACTTATAACACCTCTTTGTTTCTTAAACAGTTCATTACCTTCAACAACAATAATGTAACCCTCTTTCATTATATGCTGATCCAAACCAGCAAGGCAGCAATGGCTATTGGATTATGGTCAGGGCAGATTCAGGATTTTTGTCACAGAGGAGTAAGAAATAACGAATTGGATTTGAATAGTTAATCGGGTTCAAATTCATTAGCTAATCGGATATTAGATAAAAAACAATGCTCTAATTTTTAATTTCGAATGCTCTGACTTCTAATTTTTAATATTCTGACTTCTAATCCTAACTACCAATTAAAATTCAAAAAAAGTAAAATAATTTTAACTCTAAATTTAACATTAATTACAAACTAAAAGTCCAGAGGGGACAAATAAAATTTCAGAGGAAGGCAAAGTCGATCCGAATCTATAAATTTGTATAAAATTTCAAAATATAGGAAGGAACAGTTGACCCCTGAACTAGACTGAATCCGCTCCTGATTCTGGTCTGTATGATTATGATTCTGGTACGTATGATTTTTGATACTACATTAATTAACCATATGCAATGTTCCCGTGACATAATATAGTTTGTACCAACCCCTTGAAAATAATGTACATCTCACCGAGCCTCTTTGTGAGCTTAACTCAAAAACTCATCGGATTGGCTTCATGCGATGCATCTAAACCGTTGAAACCGATCTACTTCACGAGTGATGAGTTTACATGTCAAATTTATAAATTTTCAAACTAATTTAGTATAAAGTCAATTGGTAAAAAAAAATGGTTTATAAGTTAATTTTAATGTGTTCATTTTTCATCATTTTTTGACCGCTCGATTTTATATGAAATTAGTTTGAAAATTTATAAATTTAACATGTAAACTCATTACTCGTGAAATAGATTGATTTCAACGGTTTGAATACATCGCTTGAAGCCAATCCAATAAATACTTAGTCAGCTTAAGAACACACAAGTTATACTCAATTTAGCTTCAGAAAATATAAAACACAAAAGCAATTAATGAAGACAACTGTCTCCCAAGGAATAACTTAAAGCCAAACCTATGATTTGTCAAAACCCCACTAAAGGCTACTACGGTAAGCCAATTGTACATCGCCACGTGTCCCTCAATAATGTAATACTATTTTTATGTAGGCATGATCTCTGTGCCAATTGCTACTTGCAACTTTAACTATCATTCAAAATAAAAACATGCAACTTTAACTTTGCCTTTCCATTTCCACTTTAGCTTTTTACCTTTTTACAAACATAGATCACCTTTTCCTTATCTAATTTTTTGGTAGACTCTCCCATTAAATTCTTCAATTAAGCTTAGACTAGACATAGAATAAAGAGTGAGGCTATGGTGCTATGCATAGCACGGATGGCTAGTGTACTACGGCTCAATATGATACTTTTTAAAATCCTAACGGTCGATCCGACCGTTCAATGTGATAACCATATGAATATGTACTTGCAAACTAAATTTTATATTTTTTCGAATTTTTTTACTATTTTTTCAGATAGGTAGAATTTTGATGGTCCAGAATTTTCAAAAAACACTGATTTTTCTACCTATCTAAAAAAATAGTAAAAAAATTCGAAAAAATATAAAATTTAGTTTGCAAGTACATATTCATATGGATATCACATTGAACGGTCGGATCGACCGTTAGGATTTTAAAAAGTACCATATTGAGCCGTAGTACACTAGCCATTGGTGCTATGCATAGCACCATAGCCTCACTCTAGAATAAAAACATAAAAATGTATAATTTGTTGTAGTTAAAATTTGAACTCAAATTTTTTACTGTTGGTAGTTTCTATCAACATTATAAAAAAAAAAAAAAATTGAACTCAAATCTTCATAATCATAAAATAGAGACTTCTAACCACAGAGTTACAAGAACGTTTCTGACATTTTATGAGGGTTGAAGCGTATAAAAAACTACAAAAAAAAATTCAATTAAATTTCAATGTACATATTTAAAAAAATTTAAAATCATAAGAGTGACTAAGCATCTCTATGATAAGTTTTGTACGTAAATTTCGTGTTAATTGACAATTCAAATGATGAATTTAAAATATTTTTATCAAGTCATAAACGACAGTTAGTTATTTTCTCATGTCTCCTTTATATATTTCAATAGTTCATTAATGAATATGAATTTTTCCTCATTTTTAAAATCAAGATGTTAAATAATTTATATCTGATGGATATAATGTCTCGAATTTTCTACTACTATAATTTTAATGAACTAAACCTAAATAATTGAGAAAAAAATTTAGAAACCATAAATAAATAAAAAGATTTTACCAAACCAACTTGACTGCTTTGGTTTTTACACTAACCATTAGAACCAAGATGTCATTTCGGTCCGAAGAGTTTTTTTTTTTCTCGTACCGAATTGTCATTTCGTTCCGAAGTATTTTCACAAGTTTTACACTAACAACTACATCATTTTTTTCGACATCTGTGAAAACGGCTCAGACCGAAATGACAATTCGGTCCGAAAAAAAAACACTTCAAACCGAAATAGCATCTCGGTTCTTATGGTTTTTGTAAAACCAAAGCAATCAAGTTGGTTTAGTAAATTCTTTTTTCTTATTTATGGTTTCTAAAAAAATTCCAATAATTGATGGTTTAATATTTCACAAAAATCCATACATACTCAATCGATACAGCGAAGTAATTTTCTAACCCATACTAAAAAAAGGGAAAATTTAATATGTAAACTCATTCTGTTTTTGGATCGGTAAGAATTTTACAGATCTTTCTACCCATAAAAAATATGATGTACTATTTCTATTTCTCTCTCTTCCTTTTCTTTAATTTCTATGGATAAAAATTTTCCTAAATAATTGACAAACCGTGTTGTATCTCACATGTCATCAACCTTTGCTTAGGCCCCTCAAGTTCTAGACGCCTCTATATATACTCCTGAAACCCACCAAGAGAAACTCCATGCCAAACCATTGATTCTAGTGTTCCAATCCCACAGTACACACAACTTCTATATATATATATATATATATCCCTCTAATTTCAGCATCTCGTTGCAAGAATGAAGAACAAGGCCAGTTCATTCCTGAAGCAACTAATAACCACCATTGTTGAGGCTATCAAAAGCAAATCCATGGTGGTGAAAACCAAAACCAGTTCCCTAAAAACTCGCCTTGCCATTTTTAACCTACTTCGCAATAAAAAGCTCATCAGCAGTGCGATAAACCACAAGATCCATGCAATAATGGGCCATGATAAAAAGGATGATGAGGTAGCTTCGAAGCAGCACCAGCACGTAGACCATTCCAAGGCTCTCGTGCTTTACAAAGGAAATAATCAAAAGCACGAGAGCAGCTGTAGGGAGCAAGATGACGATTATTTAGACATGTATAGCCGGTCATTTAGCGGAAGCTTTGTGTACGAAGAGGGCGTTGATCAAGATGGCGATGATCAAGACGAAGAGATCGTGAATGGTACGGAGTCGGTGATAGATATGGTGAAGGGAACCAAGGAAGAGGAAGGGGAGGAGTTCAGCCTAGAGAACGAGATAAACCACGTGGCAGACGTCTTCATAAAGAGGTTTCACCGACAGATGAAGATGCAGAAGCTCGAGTCCTTTAAGAGATACCAAGAAATGATCGACAGAAGCTCGTAGCTTCATCCATCCCGAATCTCTGCAATAATATAATATGGAGTTGCAAATTTGATCCATGAACATGTTATTTGTTTGCTTTTTCGATCGGTGTATATGTGTATATGGCTATATATATATATATATGCACATTTTCTCATTATGCGCTAGCTAGCTAGGTTTGATCTGTGCAACTATTATATTGATGATTTTGACCTAGATTGGAAGCGTTGGTTTAAGTTTTAACAAAAGGAAGAAAACTGAGAACCAATATCAATGAACATGTCGGTGAGAGCATGCTGAACTTTTTTTTTTTTTTTTTTTTGAGTCGAAGGCCCGTAGGCTTTGATTGAAATAGTAAGTTGCTGTTACAATAAAAACATACTGGTAAAGGTAAATAAAGCCTATCTAGTAGAAATGTAGAAAGGATCCAATATTTTTCAATATTTTTCAATAAAGCCTATCTACCAGAAGTTGCTGTTACAATAAAAACATACTGGTAAATAAAGCCTATCTATTGCTCTATTGTTTTCGTCAATAAATTCTGCTGACAAACAGAAATTATGTCAGCCGTGAAAAGAAAAAAAGTTATATTTCAATTGTGGGCCTTTACTTGGTCTAAATGGGCTCTATAATAGGCTTATGGGCTTCATCTGAATGACACGGCATCGTTATTAGCCCAAATTTAAGATCTTAGGTCATGTTTAATTGGAGTATAATTAGTAAAAGTAACACAATAAATAAATAATTAAGAGAGCTATAAGTGATAATAAAAAATGTTATGGCTCTTTAGGTGGAATAAATAATTATTATCGACATATTTCATAATCAAACATCATCATCATTGTTATTATCACCATTTTCATTATTATTAATTTATTACCATCATAATCATAATGATTGCGGTAACAAATAATATTATCATTATTTATTATTATTTTATAAAATAAAATTTAAATAATAAAAATTTGATTATTATTGTTATTATTTATTTGACTAGTACTATTGTGATCATAACTTTATTAATAATAATATCATTATTGATACTATTTTCATTTGTAATAATGACTATTATTGACATTATTATTAGAGGTGGGCTGTGGACCTGTGATGTTTTGAGAAGTAAAGCTCCCATTTTACTTTCCGCTCCTTGTTCAATTTCAAAATGCAAATAGTCAATCCGAGCTATTATAGAATTCACATCACCTCAGGTTACCTTACTGAAGACAATTACGATCGGACGGTTCTTTTAACATGACACGAATCTCAAAACAGACTCCCTACAGTCTCTATAGGCACCGGATTGAGTTTGGTCCAGATAGGTTTAATTTGGGCCGTCTGTTTCAATTTGCTTGAGTCAGGTACCTGAGAGGATACAGATCCACCATTCTACATTATCTTTGTATTAAAATGTACTTGGAGACCAATTTACATTTTTGAAATTTTTTAATATCACTATTTTTTTACGGTTCACAATCGTCCGAAATACAATGATTTTCCAAAATAGTAAGAAAAAATTTGATTCCCGAATTACTTCCTGAATAAAAAACCTTACTAGTATATATATATATATATATATATATAGAGCTGGGCTATGGTGAGTTGCGAAGTAAGATGTCATTTTTACTTCACGCTCATATTTTTATTTTGAAAATTTAAACGACCGATCCGAACCGCTCAACATGTTCTCCATATTGAAATGTGCTTGGAGACCAAATTTTATAATTTTTGGAATTTTTTTACTATTTATTAAGTCACTTTGAAAATCGCTGATCGAATGGTCCAGAATTTTTTACTGTTCATCCGGATCTGCGATTTTCAAAGTGGCTTAATAAATAGTAAAAAAATTCCAAAAAATATAAAATTTGGTCTCCAAGCACATTTCAATATGGAGAACATGTTGAGCGGTTCGGATCGGTCGTTTAAATTTTCAAAATGGAGTATGAGCGTGAAGTAAAACGACGTTTTACTTCACAACTCACCATAGTCGATCTCTCTCTCTCTATATATATATATTTTGACTATCTTGTAAAACTAAGATATCCGATTCAAATCAAATGTATAACTCCAAATTATTTCTAAATTATATTTAAATTATTTCTGAATCTTAAATTTTATTTTTGATCCCGTAATATTTTTCAAATAATTAAGGTGTCACTGTGTTGGTGTGGTGCCCACCAGACAGCAAAAATTTTCATGACACAACCGAAGTCTTCCCCTTTGTAATGAGTCCGCATCCATCTCGGCCGTCTGATTTTAATCGGAGTTAATTCAGCTCTAACCTATAATGAAGGGCCCTTTAATATTAGTGTCTAGTTTGTACGGATCTTAAAGTGGATCATACGGTCCAGATGGATTCTTTTTTGAGTTAATGCAGGGGATACGAATTTTTTTGTAATATTGGTCGGACATTGCAAATTTTACGAATCAAACCTGAGCGGACTTTAATTTTTGTTGGTTAATCATTAAAACCCTAGACTACTTGTATTGTATGATTGTATCCCACTCAATTACTGGAGATGCTTCAATTTCCGGCGATGATGCGTCAGTTTCCGGCGACACCTCTCCTTCCGACCACGACTCTTCTCCCGGTTGTGGCAGTGCCGCAGGAGGAGGAGATGCTTCTCTCCATGGCTGAATCGGAGCTCGAAGAGAAGCTGAAGGACATCAGGAAGGCAAATATCAACCTAGTCATCATAGGGAAGGCTGGTACGGATTCGTACAAGGAGGACATGGAGGCGGACGGTGAGGATGAAGAGGGAGAACACGTGGACGAATCTGATGCCGAGGATTTTGAGCAAGAGACTGGGTGATTTTTTTTATTACCTTTTATTGTTTTTTCTCTCGATTTTGTATGAATCAGATTGGGTTATGGGAAGTTCCTAACAATTGTTCATCTTATGGTAAAAAATTGCAAGAGTTTTAGTTTGTAGCTTTCTGTCTGTTACCTTTTGGCAAGGTTGCTTTACTAGTTGATGTAAGGAGCATGATATATTAGTTGAAGCTTACAATACAGATAGAGAGGAACCACTATTTTTTCTTATAAAAAGGATGAAATTGTTCCTGCACGCTTTCCTCTTTTGCTGGGAACTGATAATATCTGGTAAATACTGGTACCATCTTGGTACAGTTCATGGCTCATAATTATTGTCTTGAAAAATGAATGGATTTTTTCAACAATATATGTTTCAGTCCAGTGCATGCTTCTTTCAACTAACTTTTAAGCTACTTGTGGGGATATTTGTATTGGTATTGTTAAGTTGAATGGTACCAAAATAATCCTATCTGTGTTGAATTCAGTTAGCTGAAGTAAAACTGGAGCTATTTGTATTGGCATTTTGTCTACTGAAGATTCATATATGTTTGCAATGGTGTCTTTACCACCAATGAGCCTTTCAAGCTTAAACTCGGCCATGTGCTGTCTAAATGAACTTAGTAACATAACTTTAAATAGCTTTGTGATATTTAAATGCTGTTCAGTTCATATATTTGCTCCCATTTTTCTCTCTTCTGTAGCAGTCTGTATTGTTTGGTTATTTTTGTTGTAAATGCTGTTCAATCCCATAATTTTATGTTACTCATATTATTCAAACTGACCAATTATCGCTGTTTTATTATCTTCCTTTTTTTTTTTTCCTTTGAAGAAAGTGCACCTATAATAAACTCTTCCAGCATAAATTTCATCAGAAAAGACAAGACCAGAAAAAAAACCCTGAACGTTTTACTGGACTTTTGTTTTATTTTTTCTGGTACATTCTTGCATTCGTTGATGCAGTCCAGATTGAACTCTGATCTTCAGCAACATAATTTAATTCCCAGTCCAGATTGAACTCCCCTGTGCTAAATTCACACTTTACTATTGAACTAGCTTTGAACCATCACTTGATCAAAAGCACTTAGTATTTTTTTTCTCACTCTAAAGGATCTGAAGGAAGAAAAAAACTTACAAAACTCGTTAAAATTGATGTGGTTGAACAAATCTAATACAGACCCAAACTGAGTCATGTTGATTAATGAGCTCTTTTACTTTGATTCAGCCCCTGAGCAGTAGTACTGAAATGATTGGTAGCTGTACCAGAAGAACACATGGGATAACACAGAGGTTGGAAAATGTGGATACGATCAGGAGCATCAATGTAATGCTGTTCTCTTTTTCCTACGGTACTGCTGTAATGCTACTGTTAAGAGTTCTTTAATGAATTGCCGACGGGCTAACAAGAAAATAAGAATCTCTTTTTTTTTTTTTTTGAGAAAAAGCACCGAAGTTAATTTGATGGCTTGCGCGAATGGTTTATTATCTTTTATACTGGATGCTTAAGATATGAATGTACTGTCTAAAGTCTATCTAAAGACCATATTATATATTGTTTGATTTTTTTTAGGATTGGCTCCTTTTAATGTTTCACAGTTCATTCGGTGGTTTCATGTAGATTTTTCTCATTTGACTCAGATCACCCCAGTTTATATAGCTCAAATTGGTGTATAATTTTAAATTTTAGCTGTCTAAATTGTGGTATATGTAAAATAAACGCTCTTCTGTATGGAGTTCATAATTTTCCAATGAAATCTACAAAATTGGAGAGCCGATTCCCTTTGATCGTTAAAAAGTACATCAATGCAGAGCACCTTGCTAATTGGGCCGGACCAAATCGGATTATAAAGTTATTCTTTTTTTGTTTTGTTTTGAAAATAGTTACCAAGTTACTCTTAATATCATATTAAAAAAATCATTATTTGTTACACGATGGCACAATTGTTCTATCATAAATTGGCATATTTGCACTCCCCATATCACATGTGTACACAACCTAAATTTCTTTTTTTAAGGTAAACATAACCTAAATTTCTAATAGTCCAAAAGTAATTAGAATTTCCTTTTGTCGACCTTCTAAAATTTATTGATTTCTTGTAAGGTCATGGTCGTATAGATTTGTTTATTCATTAAATCTGAGAACCTCAACGTGCATAGAGAAATTACTGATTAAATATTGTGAGAAGGCAGACATTGTGGGTTTATTTATTCATTTATTCTTTCTTTTGTTTTATTTTTCTGTTTTGCTGTTCTTCTGTGGAGTTGAATTTGTGCCAATTAGTGCATTACAAGTTGTACTGGTATGTATGCAAGGATGCACCAACTTGAAATTATGTAAGTTATGACATTTCAACTAGAAAATCATTATAAAAACTTACCCACATTAATTCTCGTACATGTTTTACTTTCAATAATATCTCGTAAATATTTTATTTACCTTTTTTCATAGTTGGTTGACCAAACAAAAATCAGACATCATGAAATTAATAACATTATAAACTTTGCACTATCACTTGATGTTCAGATCTTAATTTGGAACTTAGTTTGCAAGCCAAGTAAAAAAAATTATAAGCTAGGAATAAGTGTTTAATCTCACTTCATGACAAAATCAAATGAAGTAGTAAATTCCAATCATCAAACGATGATGTTCTAGCTATGCAATAATGCAGCCAGAAATCTCTTATTTTTTATGTTACATTTCCTATTTTTTTATTGCTTCTAGAGTTAGCTATTTTGGATTATTTTATTTTGATCTTTTTATATTTTATTTCACGTCTTCACGTTGTTGCTAATTGCACCTTTCCTAGACGAGACAAGAACTACACAAAGACTTTGTGAAGAGATCATAGACCAAAGGGCAGATGGAAAAAATGGAGGGAACTCTATCGTCGCCTGAGGCGGAGATCGGTATCAAAGTAGAGGACCTATGGAAGGGTTTGGAGCCCCAACTTACCCCCTCTGAGAAACTCAACTCTTGTTTCAAGGAGCTTGAAGTCTCTTCCTTCCCTAGTACACCTCTTTCTCAAGGTGAAGTATTCCTAATTATCTCTTCTTCTTTTTTACTTTTTTTTTTCGGTTAAGTCGGTTATTTCCGTTGACAGATGAATAATTATATGCTCTACTATTTAGAAAATTACTTGTTCAATTTTGGTGTTCATTAAGGTCAACTTTGTTTGAAGAGAAAAATGAATTTTTGTAGAGATTATAGGAGAATGGCTCTTCCGAGATTCCGAGATTTTTGGACTTTTCGGTGCCCCCGCGAATGTCTTGGTGGATTTTTTTTTATAATGTTTTAGAGCAGTGTTTAATTATATAATTAGTACATCATTATCTTTGCAGTAATTGATATACCGTCTGATTCAAGTTTGAGAGAGGCTATTGAGATTTTATCGAAGCACAAGATTCTGAGTGCTCCGGTACGGGACGTGGCTGCATCAGATGATGCTAGCTGGATGGAGCGCTACATCGGAGTCATTGAATTCGCCGGTGTAGCCATGTGGCTTCTTCATCAGGTTTTTATTAATTGTACATCATCATCAATATTATCACAGTTGTCATCGTCTTAATCATTAATACTAGTAATTTTAAGCAATGTATTTTAGATGTTGTAGCGAACGGCTGAAATTATTTGCTATATCCACAATTTTTCTAAATGATAATGTACGATTATAAATTTTCGCCATTCTATTTATTTATCTTGTGGGTTGGAGGGGGGGGGGGAGGCGGGGAGCTTTAATGGTTTTAGGAGTTCACCTCAACGGTCTGGTGCACCTAACATAGTTCACTTTAGTTCTAAACACGAGTAAGTACTGACACCTCTTGAACAAACTTATAAAACTTTCAAAAATCGTGTCTAATGTAATTAGTCCCGACTATTGTTCTCTGTGTGAGAGACGCGGGTTTAAATTATGTAGCTAAATTTTATAAAAATAAGAAAGGAAACTTGAACAATTCCTTTACTAAAAAATTGAAAAATTGAGCTTTTATTCTAGAATTTTAAGGTGAACACACTCCATTTATGGGGTTAAGCTATAAAGTAAACACATATGAGGTTCACCAAAACATATCCAGGATTCATTCAGGTCTTTGTCTAAACTAAAATTACTAGTCTACATACCAGTATTATATATACATTTCTCCTAACTTCATTTAATCATATGATTTGCCTCACTTTCACCACACTGTACATACATTTGCCAAAATGAGATCAATCAATCTATTTCAAATCATAAATTCGCTCAAAAAGCACGTAAATTTTAGTTTAAAGCATTTGATCCATGTGTAATTTGTGTGAAAGTACAAAAATATTACGCTTAAAATATTAGTATACAAACTTGCTTTGTTTGAATGCATCTCGTTGATCAATTGATCTAGTTTAAACAGGGGATATATAATCGATCCATGACCTCTGGTGAAGCTCCCTCGTTGGATTATTTTTAATATACTGATAGTTTGCTATGATTGCAACTTTAGAAGCTGACATTGAACCATTTAATTATTTTTTTCTTAAGTTTGAATTATCGGACAAAAGAAAGGATGGTACGACCTCAAGGAGCACTGACAGCTGTGAACGTGCTTCCCTTACTGGAAGCTTTTTTGAAGATCTTACGTCTTCAGAATTCTACAAGAATACAACGGTACAGTTTTTTTCTAATAACGACTTCGATGTTGTACCAGCATCGTACCAGTAAATATTACTCAAACCACCAAAAAAATATGTTTAGTATCTTATTTTTGTTTTTGATAGGTACAGTTAATTTGGTGCAAGAGAACAAAGATTTACAAATATTTTTTTGAGGGTTAATAATTATACAAGCAGCACTGACAATTTTGCACTACAGAGATATTACAAGGGTCTATGGACAAAATAAATTTACAAGTCAATGGCAAAACACATTAACATTTTAATTCCACATCAAACCCCAATTTTTTTTTTCACACCTTGAATTTAAACACAGAATTATGCATTAGAAACGCAAACACTTTTTCCTTTTCAGGTGAGAGATATATCCGGGTCATTCCGATGGGCCCCATTTCTGGCATTGCAAACGTCAGACTCATTTCTTACAATGTTGTTGCTTCTATCCAAGCACAGCATAAGAAGTCTTCCCGTGGTAGATTTTGGCGAGGGCAAATTGGTAAATATCATCACGCAATCGGCCGTGGTGCACATGCTTGCCAAGTGTGTTGGCCTCGACTGGTTTGACAATTGGGGAAATAAAAGCCTGGCTGAGGTAGATCTACCATGTATCAAGCCCGACAATCTTGTCAAGGTGAGTTGCTATGAATTTACAATACTTGATTTTGATACACATTGGTTTACTGCTGTCTTCTTTTCTTTTTATCTCGATTTGTGCTTTAACATTTTTGTGTTTTTTTCTTGTGTTTTATTTCTCATTGTGCCGGGTTAGGATAAAGTGAGACTGAATTGGGTTTGGTTCAATGCTTCATTAGGGAAGGATCTACTATTTAATTACCTGAGCAGGGCATTTATGGTACTGTTATATATCCGATAGGTACTAGTGAGACTGGTAGAGGTAATTACCTAATTAAGGCCCTGGAGTAGATCTCTCAGAGTGATTTTGGAGAATTACTCTGCAGATTTATACATATTTTAATATTCGGAATTTCCAAGTTTAACATAGAGCGGTGGTTGAACTCTTTTTTCACCATTTTTGTTGAGTTTTTATTTTTCCATTATAGTTGCATTTTACTGGTCTAAAACCTGACTGACATAGTATGGTACCAGACATGGTTGGGTTGCATTTATTTACAGGATGTTTGAATAACAATGTATATTAGAGTGACCGTTAGTTCCAGTTCAGCCATCAAACATCATGCCAGATGAAAATCACGGACTTGTCAGATTATTGCTTAGCAAATTAATCTGAAATTAGTTGATAAATATCTTCTCATATGTTTTCTGTAGGTACAAGAAGATGAACCGGTATTGAAGGCATTTGAGCTCATGCAGAAAATTCAAATCGGTGGACTTCCTGTGGTTGATGCAACTGGAAACCGCGCAATTGGCAACATAAGCATAAGAGATGTGCAGTATCTCTTGACTGCCCCTGATATTTACAAAGATTACAGGTACTATGTTTTATATAATAATTAATGAAGCTTTATGTGCCAGTAGTTAGTACCAGTTGGTTGAATAAGGAAACAAGAAACAATGCCTCTTTTTAACTCTGTCCTGTCTCATTCTAGAACTATCACTGCCAAAGACTTCCTGACAGCAGTACGGAGTTATCTTGCGAAGCAAAAACCCGAGTCACCGTTGCTCAAAGGTGTAATTACATGCAACAAGGATGACACCCTGAAGGATGTCATATTAAAACTCGACTCGATGAATATACACCGGATTTATGTAACCGGTGAGAAGGACATTTTGGAGGGGGTGGTAACGCTGCGCGACATCATCTCCAAGCTCGTTTTCGAGCCACCAAACTACTTTGGAGATTTCTTTGATATTTATATGTAAATTGTGTATTACAAATTACATTGCCATTCATTTTGATGTTGAGATGATGTTATTCAAGTTATATTTTGGCTTTCTTCAATTTTTTTTTAATATACTAATTGGATTAAAATGTGTGTACATTTGTATTTAAGAATTGAGTGAAGCTATGCAAATATGCATATTATTACACTATGACCTGCGGTATAGATTCATATTCTCGTTTTTAATGTTCAAACAGTCGATCCGAAACGTTCAACATAATTTTCATATGAAAATGTACTTGTTCACCAAATTTTATATTTTTTTTGAATTTTTTAACTATTTTTATATAGATAGAAAAATCACTTGATTTGAAAATTCTTGACCATCCAAAAGCAGTGGTTTTCTATCTTAAATTTGTTAAGGATAATGAATATTTAAAATTATTTGACAATAATATTTTAAAAAATAAAAAATATAATTTATAAGTAATTGTGTAGTTATGGATGGTCTAATAATTATTTAATGCAATATAAGTATTATTTAATGATATATTAAGAATTGTTGATAATCAGACCATTAAAAATGTAATGTATAGTGAAAATATACATAAACTTTCATCACTTTTTATATAAATAATATGTGAATGTATAAATCATATAAATAGTATTGCTTGGAACTAAACTTTATTTTGAAAACATTATTATCTCTTTAAAATAGTATCTTATGAAACCTATTCTTTTGTGGCAATTCGTGTAGTGTTTCTGAAGATTGTGTTCAAAATTTTCTGCATCCAAATGTTGTGACAAAATTTGATGAATTAAAATTACATGATGACTACAATCATTATAGCTTGATAAAAGACCGAAATTTTTTTAGTTACCACAGCATAAAATCAAAATTAAATGAATACCACCCTTGCTGAGATTTTCCAATCCTACTACCCACGCGAACCCAGTTCGAGCACCAAAATGGGTTAGTGCGCGGACTGGGTTGGCGCATCAACTGGTGCTCTAACTGGGAGCGCACCAACTGTTCCGAAATTTTTACTGCTCTTCGGTGCGTTTCACTTCGTTTGAGCACCAATTTTGCACTAATTTTGGTGCGCCAACCTAGTCCTCGCACCAACTCAATTTGGTGCGCGAACTGGATCCACGTGGTTGGTAGAATTGGAAATATGTTAGACCGAATGATAATCATTTAATTTATATTTTTTACTGTGATAACTAAAAAAATTTCCGGATAAAAGAAGATTCATAGAAAAAAAAAAGAGCTAGTAAATGGGGATCTCGTATATTAAAATTTCTTGTAAGTATTTTCTTGTAAGAGATGGTTTGATGTATTTTCATAATATTGTATTTGTCTAAAATGTTCTCCAAATTTTGCGAGTTTGAATACAAGCAATTAATTTTTTACAATTCACTACACGACACAAAAAAGTATGTTACAATTCACTAATTTATCAAACGGTCGATTTCTTTTAGCTTATTAACTCTTGCTACACCAATATTTACACCGAGCTAACCGCAAGAAACCCAAAGAAGTGAGGTCGGCATGTGGGGGCACATGCTTTAACCTTTTAAAAAATAAAATTAAGCTTTATCCACTCCATTAATTGGGAGCCCACATGTGCTAGCGATAAACATGAACATGTCTGATCAAGAAAAAAAAAAATGATAAGCCTGAACATGCTGAGTTGTTGACGCTGACCTTTATTTATCTTATGTAGTTATTTTTTTCTTCTTTATTTATTGAATTTTTAATTTTTCAGTAGAAGATGAGCACGTAGTCTTCCATTACAATTAAAAAGAATTTTGCAATATTTCTATTATATTTTGGTGACCCGAGAAAATGTAATAAAAAAATTAAATAAAAAAATGTAATAAAGAAGACAAGCTGACTGACAACAGTGACAAGACGACAAATCTCCCATCAATTTCTGTACTATCTTTTTTTTTTATTTGAAACCCCTAGATCAATTTCTGTACCCGACATTTTTATTAATATCCAAAGTTAATTACAAATTAATAAATATATCCACGTTAGCTTGGTTAAATTTTTTTTTTTTTAAATATCCAAACTGGCTATTTAATGGTCGATCCTCATTTTTTTCTCAGCTGGTCATTTAATGGCCGGTCCTCAATTGTTTTCTTCTGATTTGGATATTTATATATATGTGTTGAGAGTGGGGTGTTTTTCTCAAAATTAATTCTATCAAATTTCACAATATCTCTCCTAACTTTATCTCTTTCTCCCAAATTTTTCCTCTCCCCCCCAAATCTGAACACTTATATGTCAAAATAAATATGTTAGATGTTGATATTATTTTCTCTGCATAAACATACAAGTTATTGCTTAATTATTTTTATATGAATCAATAAGTTGAAAAATTAACGTTCAAAATTATTCACATTAGTGTATCTTTACAAGCTCTTGTTATCAATCAAAATAAAATCAAAATATCGTAATATTTTATACATACATAGTGAATGATATAAATTATATGTAAAAGTTTTTTATATTTTAATTAGATAAAAAAATAGACATAGTAAAGATATATAATGAAAATACATTAATATGTTTTTCGGACGAGATAGGAGTAGGTCCGATGGGCATCGGACCTACTTTTAGGTTCAATTAACTCTATCACCGTACGATTAGCATTAAATCTGTGCGCATGAAAATTGATACAGACTCGCATGAATTTTGATGCGTATTGCACGAATCTTAATGCTGATCGAAAGGTCATCACATCCATCGGACCTACGCTGAATTCTTTTCGGACATGTTTGTATTATTACTGCAATAGATGTGTAAAAGGGAGACGGCTAATGAATAATTGAATATAAAACTTTGAAAACTACTGGAGATTATTTGAAGAATTAAAAGCTGAGGTTGAGGACCTTACTCAAGGTGGGACCCACTTTCAATAATACTTCCGGACTAATATTCCGGTGGGCACATAAATGGTTTGGTTTCAAATTTGCCAAGGCGCACACAACACATTATCTCACGTTTGAACAGGAACTAGAATAGTTAGAACAGTGAAATTTGAGAATAGGAAATGATAATAGAGAAAAAATAGTGATTTTTAGATTAATGTGAAAATAATGTTCATTCAGATTAGTAAAAATGTTATTTGAATTGTATATTTGAAATAGTGAATAGCTGTAGCTGATAAAGAATAGTGTTGACAAGATGCTAATTAAGAGGAAAGATAGGCAAGTGGGGTCTCAAACGAATTGTCATGACATGGAGATAATAGAAGTGATGTTAATTTTGTCATTTCGAGACTGTGTTGGCGGAAATCCAAGAATGAATTATTTTTCTCTCTTCCTCTTCACACTTCCGAATAGTAGCTATTCCAACATTTATAAGGAATAAATAACAACATCTATTCTAGCTATTCCGAATAGTAAAAATGTTGTTTGGATGCACATTGCTATTCCGAATAGCTTCTAATCTTGATACATCCAAACATACCCTGAGGTAACAAAATATTTTTGTTTAGATTCAGACTATCTTATCAAAATTCAGATCAATAGTTTCAAAATAAAATGCACATGATTCTTTAATATTCATGTGAATTATAATCGGATGGTCTGGATCAAAACAAAAATATTTATTACCTTTGGTGATATGAATTCATTTTGTTTTCAAACTTATTATCTAATATAAATAGTCACATAGATATAAATATGACAAATAAACTAAATTAAAATACGCCATGTTAGATTGCTATCTTGACATTAATATTTTAACTATTAGCAAGAATGAAAAAAATATATTTTATTTTGCATTTAGTGTGAACATTTTTTGTGTGCATATTAATGTTAAGAAAATAAAATTAAATGACTGCTAACCGTGACAACTTAAAATTCTAAATGAAATAAATTTGCAAGCGGTGAGGTTGTGAAAAAAACTGATAAGGAAAAATTTGAGCCGAAATTTTTTTAGTTACCATCTTGTAAAAAATAATAAATAGGATTGATATGGATTTTGGAATAATATATATGAGTCCGGCTAAATTGCTTCCGGAAGCACTTCGATCGAAGTGCTTACGTGTAAAATTTAGCCGTTTGATGTTTGAAACATCGAACTAAATAGCTCAATAAATTAGTTATATAATAAATATGTAGAATATTAATTTTTACTATTTTTTAAATTTTTTTAACTATTTTTTTATGATTTTTGAGAGATGGACTTTTTTAATCTAAAAATAAAAGTATTTTTAAGCCAAAAGAAACCATATTTCAAAAATCATAAAAAATAGTTAAAAATTTCAAAAATAGTAAAAATCGTTATTCTGCATGTTTATTATATAACCAATTTATTGAGCTACTTAAATCAACGTTTCGAACATCAAATATTAAAATTGGACCCTGTAAGCACTTCGGTCAAAGTGCTTCTACAAACAATTTAGTCAGACTCTATATATGTATGTGTATATGTGTGTATATATATATATGATATAAAAGTTACGTTACTATTGAGTTTCGTATACGTATTCATCATAAAAAGTCAGATTTCCAAGGAAAATTAAAAAATGATGAAAATTCTTCAGAGTAATCCCAAGGTTTTGTTTCTTTGCTGATTAAAATTAATCATAATGTAAGTTTTAATTTTTAATTTTTAATCAAGTATCATCCATACAACAGTTTCGTATACGTATTCACAATTATCGCAAATAATTCGGCATCTAAGAAGAACCTAGTCATGTTATGTAATTTTTTTTTCTGTTTCAAAAAAAAGGTGAGGGTCAAGTAGCCGATTTTTATATTAATAGAAAATAAATAAATAAAATATCGAAATAGGGTAGAATTTGGTGAAATTTCGAAATATATGAAGAACGGGATGGTTTATCCCGTCCAGCGGACGGAATAAATAATTACGTCCAACTAATATCGTCTCTAACCACGCAAATTGGTTAATTAAAAAAGAAGTTCCTGAACGGAATAGTCCATTCGGTCCAGTACTGTTCATAATTTTTTTTTTTTCTTCTATTGTTCTTCTAACTCAAAAAAAAAAAACAATGAACAGTACTAGACGGGATGGACTATTCCATCCAGGATTTTTTTTTTATTTTAATTTGCGAGTTTACGTGGTTAGGGACGAGATTAGTTGGACGTGGTCCCGTTCTTCCTATATTTCAAAATTTCACCAAATCATATCCCTATTTCGATATTTTATTTATTTATTTTCTATTAATAAAAAACCGGGGTCAATTAGGGGTGAAGACGTAGCAAATACGGAGCAGATAGTGGTAAAACCATATCTATATTCCTTTTTAATTTTCCGGATATGAATACAGATTGGATATTAGACGGATACAGGTCAAATCAGGTATTTATTAAAAATGATTAAAATATTATTAAAAATACTAAAGTTCATAATATTTATCTAAGCATGATGGTGACTAACATAATTTTTTTTTATAATATATATTAAACTATATGGTATATATCTACTATCCAAATACAAATAATTGAAAAGTAAATCATATCTATATCCATATTCACATGGATATTCAAATATCAGATATTCATATCTAATATTTCAAATGCAAATCAAATATTATGCATACCGTTTTCGAATGCAAATCATATATCTTATTATTTTTTCTGAAAACTTGATAGTAGCTATCAAGTGTTATAATTTTTATCTTTGACTGAAAATTTCCCGAATTTTTTATTTATATCCAAAAAATAAATCAAATTACAAAACATAACCAAGTTGGGAGTGAAATTCGAAATATACCCAAACCGGAAATTTTTTTTCCGGATTCAACGTCTAACTCCGGAAATTGAACTCTAATTCCGGAAAAAAATTTTCCGGACTTAACAATTTTTTTTTTTTTTAGAGATTCCGGATAAAATTTTTCCGAACTTAACAAATTTTTTTTTTTAAGAGAAAAATAGCTAAAATACTGAAATCTAACGCTAAAAAATCGAATTGTTTTTTCAAATATTTGTTAAATTAATTTCAAAAATTTCAAAAATGGTATAGAATAATTTAGAAATTATCAAAATAGCTAAAATACTGAAATCTAACACTAAAAAATTGAATTGTTTTTTAAATATTTGGTAAATTAATTAAAAAAATTTCAAAATAGTGTAGAATAATTTAAAAATTATCAAAATAGCTAAAATATTGAAATCTAACACTAAAAAATCGAATTGTTTTTTTAAATATTTGCTAGATTACATTTTTTTATATATAATTAGCATATTTATACTAAAACAAGATAAATTACTTGATTTATGCTGAATTACACTAAATTACAATAATTATGTAGAATTATGCTAGAATACGGTAAAGTACGCTAAATTACGTACGAATAGGGATGATATCTTCACTGAGAAGGCGAAAAAACGACGACGAAACTTCAAACGGCCATAAAACGGCGCTCGAGTGTCCGATTTCAGTAAATGACCAATTTTCAGAAGCTTGTGAAAATGCGCATGCGTCCGGACTCGCTTTGCTAGTTTTCCAAAATCAGAATCGCCAAAAAATAAAGGGAAGAGTCTCAAAACTTCAGTTGAAATTTTCGATTAAGATTTTCATTTCTATTCTCCAATCTACGTAGCTCAGTAAATTAGTTATGTAATGAACTTTTAGAATACCAATTTTTATTATTTTTGGAATTTTTTTTACTATTTTTTATGATTTATGTAAGATGCCACAATATAAGCCCCATTCATACGTAATTTAGCGTAATTTATCGTATTTTAGCATAATTATACATAATTATTATAATTTCAGCATTTTAGTAAATTTACCGTATTTTAGCACAAAATCGGCTCTATTCGTAGTAAAAAAAAAATTCGATTTTTTATTGTTAGATTTCAGTATTTTAGCTATTTTGATAATTTCTAAATTATTCTACACCATTTTTAAATTTTTTAAATTAATTTAACAAATATTTAAAAAAACAATTCGATTTTTTAGCGTTAGATTTCAGTATTTTAGCTATTTTTCTCTTAAAAAAATTTTTGTTAAGTTCGGAAAAAATTTTCCGGAATCTCTAAAAAAAAAAAAAAAATTGTTAAGTCCGGAAAAATTTTATCTGGAATCTCTAAAAAAAAAAAAAAAAATTGTTAAGTCCGGAAATTTTGTTTTCCGGAATTAGAGTTCAATTTCCGGAAATTTTTTTTCCGGAGTTAGATGTTGCATCCGGAATTTTTTTTTCCGGTTTGGGTATATTTCGAATTTCGCCTCCAACTTGGTTATGTTTTGTAATTTGATTTATTTTTTGGATATAAATAAAAAATTCGGGAAAATTTCTAAAGAATTCTATTTAATCCGTGAGTTTTGATATTTTATTTCGGATACACATCCAATATTATTTCTTGTGCGTTATATAGTGACAAACAATACACATATTAAAAATAATATTTTAAAATAATAGTTTTATCTTTTCGTAGTGTTAAATTTTTAGAAAGTGGACGAGGCTACAAAAAAAAAATTGATCCACTTCATTAGTTCTTAAATTTAAATTAAAAAGTTTCTATGGATATATGAACAATTCGTCCCTTCCTAATTACATGATTGTCGGCTTCTGTACACTATCTGACATAAAAGAGTAGAGATTAGAACAGAACAGAGCAGAGACTTTTTGCAATTGCGAGAAAAAGAGATGGCAGGCGGAGAAATGACAGTGGAGAGCGCTAGTCCGAGGTCACCTGAGGCGGAGATTGGAATGAAAGTAGAGGATCTTTGGGAGGTTTTGGAGCCCCAACTTACCCCGACAGAGAAACTTAATTCTTGCTTCCAAGACCTCTCCGTCTCTTACTTTCCAACGCCTCCTTCTCAAGGTACAATTTTTTATTTTTTTTTACCTGAATTTCCTCCTTCTCATATGTTGCTTGTTTTAGTTTTCGATGCACTTCTTATTTTATTGTCTGATGGGTATTTGGTTTTGATACCGAGTGAAGATTTGTGGATGAAAATAATGTTATCTATGTCTAAACCTTATCTCTTAAATTGTGCTAGCTGATGCTGAAATTAGCAAGAACTGAATTAAGAATTGTGAAAAAATTTAATATCAATTTCTATATGTCACAATCCTATTGCTGCAACCAAGTACTCTGAAATTGGGTCTTCTATGTTTTTGCATTTGTAGGAAAAATAAGCTTCATTATATCTTTAATCTGCCTTCAGATGGCTGTTACTGTCATTCTCTTTGTTTAGATTTTCTTTTTCCCCCTCTCATTGCTGATGTCTATCTAATTGATCTGTTGAATGCTCGGATTATATTAAATTGCATCTAATATTTGAGTATGCTTATGGAATTTCTCTTCTCAATTTGCAGTGATTGAGATTCCATCAGATGCCAGCCTGGCAGAGACAGTTGAAATTTTATCAAAGCATAAGATTTTGAGTGCGCCGGTACGAGATGTGGATGCTCCAGATGATGCAAGCTGGATGGACCGGTACATTGGGATTGTCGAGTTTGCTGGTGTTTCCATGTGGCTTCTTAATCAGGTTTGTGTACTAACAACAACAACAACCACCAAGCCTTTAGTCCCAAACAGGTTGGGGTAGGCTAGAAATGAAACCCAATCCTAGTCACAAAGGTTTGTGTACTAAATTGGAATATAATTAGTTTGCTGTTACCTTTACAGTTTTTCAAACTATGAAAATTTGAGAACTATACAATTGTTTTTGTTGCAAATGACTGACAAAAATAAAAGATATAGAATTGAGGGTTGAATTAGGGCTACATTGCACTGACTAATATTCTGATGTGCCAAACTGAATGTGTTGTAATCACAAATATTAACATAATAATCATTTATTTCAGTTGCATATTTCGGCCAATGGAAATGCTGGTTCAACTTTAGCTCGGATGAATTCCTTTACCTATAAAAAGCAAGCAAGTGGAGTCGCTGAAAATGGACATACTTCAGTGACTTCTCAGAACACTGGTGATGGGTCCACCTCCGTGACAGGGAGCTTTTTCGAAAACCTTACCTCCTCTGAGTTCTACAAGAATACAAAGGTTAATTTTCTTTTTTTATTTCAATTTTGACTCTGTGCAGTCTTACTTGTACAAGAAGGGTAGAACAATGCTGATTGTATTGACCCGTATTAACACAGGACCAAATATTAATTTTATTTCCATTTATTTCTATCTACAGGGGTAAAGTGTATCAAAAGAAAAAGAAAAAAAAACAATTGTGATACCAAAAATGTTACATCAATAAACAAACGCTTCTGCACTGTTTAACTTTGGCTGAAATTGTTTCCCTTTTTTTCTTTTAAATAGGTGAAGGATATATCAGGTTCATTCAGGTGGGCCCCATTTCTGGCATTGCAGACATCTGATTCGTTCTTGACGATGCTGCTGCTACTGTCAAAATACCGTGTGAAGAGTCTCCCAGTGGTCGATTTTGGCGATGGCAAATTGGTAAATATCATCACACAGTCGTCCGTGGTGCACATGCTTGCTGAGTGTGCTGGTCTCGACTGGTTTGAGAATTGGGGCATCAAAACACTGGATGAACTCGGTCTACCCAACACCAAGCCCTTCTATCTTCTCAAGGTGCCTAATCAGTGTATTTATAAGTAAATTACACAAATCAGTACTTGAAGCATAAACTCCGATTTTTCACGTACAGTTTTCAGAAAATGACTTGGGGAACCAAACTGGTACAAATCAGAAAATCTAGGGGCGCAAACTAGGAAGTAGGAACTATGAAGATTTTAGGGGAAGAAAGGGAACTGGATGATAATACTAGGGTGATGATCTATGGGCTATCCATGCAATTTACTATTATTTAGACCATCAATCAAGTTTTATGGTCTGCTTAATGGTAAGCAAGATATGCAATTTAACCTCAAAAGTAATCAATTTTTGCCTCAATTAGCAGATCATAATGTAGGCCAAGTTTTGGCTCAAATTAGCTGACAATTTGGCCTATTTAATACTAAATAATTGGAGAATAAAAAACAAAAAGATCTAAATATTGTGACATACAATGCTAAAATCTGGTGGTGTACTTGGTTTTCTATAGAAAATCAGCTCAATCAGTGGTTTAATTTGATTTTACAAGGTGAAAGAAGATGAACCTGTATTGAAAGCATTTCTGCTGATGCGACAAAAAGGGATAGGTGGACTTCCAGTAGTAGATGCAAGTGGAAATCATGCAGTTGGAAATATAAGCATAAGAGACATTCAGTATCTCCTCACAGCCCCTGAAATCTACAAAGATTACAGGTACTAAGATTTATTTTGTTATTAAAAAAATTCATTGACTATGAACAAGGGTTTGATAATGGTATGATGTTTGTTTTGTTACATCTGTTTTCATCTGCAGAACTATTACGGTAAGTGACTTCCTCACGGCAGTTCGGACCTATCTAACCAAGCAGGAAGCAGACTCGCCATTGCTACACGGGGTGGTCACATGCAAGAGAGGTGACACTATGAAGGAGGTTATTCAAAAGCTCGACTCAAAGAAGATACACCGAATATACGTAATTGACGAAAACGGCCTTCTGAAGGGGGTCATCACCCTCCGGGACATCATCTCCAAGTTGGTGCATGAGCCAAGCAACTATTTCGGTGATTTCTTCGACGGAGTATTGCCCTTGCCGGAAGATAGCCGTGTCTGACATGAGTTATATTTTGAAATGGTAGTTGTAAATACTGTGTTTTTGTTGAGTTATTTTTGTATGTCTTTAGATTGGTGTACCAAATGTGCTTTTATGTATCGAATCTGATGACAAATAAGACATAATAAATATCGATGACACCTCTATCTAGAGTAATGTGCTTCTATGTGTTGCATTTGATAAGAATCCAATAAATTAAATAATAACTGTTTATGCGTAAAATTATCCACTTGTTTTGTTAACTTTGCGATGAATTATCGTATGTTTTTTATTAGTTTTCTCAGATTGTGATGATTCATGTGTAGGTCTACAAAGGTGATTTCTTTTAAATTGCTAATATGATGTGTTAATTGTTGATATAATTGTTGGGTTGCAGGCTGATTTCTAAAAAAACAAAATTACTTATAAAGCAAATGATTTTTTTTGAACATGCTGGTACTCTATTTTTTTTCTATTGACTCTGACCTCTTTGTTTTCTTTTCTATTGGCTTGATCCAATATCTGAAATGGAGGGGTTAAGAAATTAACAGAAACTTAATTTTTAAACAGTGCTTTACAGCTGTTTTTTATTTTTTACGGATTGCGGGGTTGGAGATGCTCTAACATACGTTTAAATATTTTATTGGATTTAGATGCTCTCAAATTTTTATATTAGAGCAGCCAGTTATTTGTGTGGCTATATGGTCATAAATTCAGCTAGTGGCTCAGTGTTAAAGCATCTCCATTTGTAAAATTATAAAAAAAAAAAAAAAATAGGATTAAAATACACTATTAATTTTGTGCTCTAATCATGTTTTACATCTTTATCTCTGTTTTTAATGTTCGAACGGTCGATGTGAATTACTCAATATGATCTTCGTATTAAAATATGCTTTGGAGATCAAATTTTCTATTTTTTTATTTTTATTTTTATTTTTATTTTGTTAGATAGGTACAAAATACTGTAATTTGAAGCCGGCTCAGTCGCTCACCTACTGAATCATGTTGCTATGGGCCTTCTCATAAAAATATTTGCTTCTCGGTCCATAACGCAAATAAAAGCCTTGTTATATGCGCTCCCAATTTACCTCCGGCTGTTTCTTTCGCTTGTTTTTCCTCCCAGCTGAATCCTAGAAGCGCTCGCCTTCCTCTCCTTCCCATCTCTTTCACATCGACAAAAATCCCAAATTAAGGAAAGAGATCCTCCCTCCCTCCCCTCCCCTCCCCCTGTCTTCTCAGGTTGAGACTTCTTCACTGGCACTCGACTCGACTAACAGGTCTGATCTTCTCTTCTTTCTCTTTGGTTAAAACCATCTAGGGTTTCCCCTGCCCTCGTAATTAGGGTTTACGCATGGCATCTAACAACACGCCACAGCAACCCAACCGGTCCGGTCCCACCGCCAGCCCCTCGCACACCCCAGGGCCTCACCTCTCTCACCTCCGTCCCCCTTCCCTCCTCCAGTCCCAATCCCCGCCGTTCCCCTCCAGTCTCTTCTCCACCCCGCCGTCCCACCTGGGCCCCAACCCTCAGTCCCACAACCAATCCCCCTTTCAGATCAACATGGGGCTCGCATCAGCACAAAACCCTAAGCGTCCCCCGCAAAAGCCCCCTACTTCGTCTAATCTTCGGCCCAATATGCCGGGTGGGCCCATGGGCAACATGTCAGCACCCCCTGGTATGTTCAAATCCTCGGCTGATCTCACCCCTGCGGCACGGCGCAAGAAGAGGAAGCTCCCAGAGAAGCAAATACCCGATCGGGTTGCAGCTCTTCTACCTGAATCGGCTCTGTACACCCAATTGCTTGAATTTGAGGCACGTGTAGATTCGGCACTTGCTCGAAAGAAGATTGACATTCAGGAGGCACTAAAATCTCCTCCTTCAATGCAGAAGACCCTTCGTATTTATGTATTCAATACATTTGCAAATCAGACCCGTACTGCACCCACATCCAAGAATGCTGAGCCACCTTCCTGGTCTCTGAAGATCATCGGACGGATCTTGGATGACTCAAATGAAGCCGACCCGGCTGGGGGAATCCCAAAACAGAACCCAATTTACCCAAAGTTCTCAACCTTCTTCAAACGGGTATCTATTGCACTTGACCAGAATCTGTACCCCGATAACCCGATGATAATTTGGGAGAATGCTCGCTCGGCAGCCCCACACGAGGGTTTTGAAGTGAAAAGGAAAGGAGACAAAGAGTTTACAGCAAATATTCGATTCGATATGAATTACATGCCAGAAAGGTTCAAACTTTCACCTCCATTAATGGAGGTTTTAGGTATAGAAGTTGACACCCGTGCACGTGTCATAGCAGGTTTGTGGCAATACGTCAAAGCCAAGAAATTGCAAAATCCTAGCGACCCAGCTTTCTTCATATGTGACCCCCCACTGAGACGGATCTTTGGCGAAGAGAAAATGAAGTTTGCGATGGTTTCACAAAAGATCTCACAGCACTTATCCCAACCACTGCCAATCACAATCGAGCACCGGGTCCGGTTAAATGGTAGCGGGCTTGTTGGAAATACCTGCTATGATGTCACAGTAGATGTATCATTCCCCTTACAAAAGGAGATGGCGGCATTTTTAGCGAATATAGAGAAGCACAAGGATATAGAGGCATGTGATGAGGTCATATGCGCGAGCATTAAGAAAATTCATGAGCATAGGAAGAGACGTGCATTTTTTCTAGGGTTTAGTCAGTCACCAGTTGAGTTTGTCAATACCTTGATTGCATCACAAAGTAGGGATTTGAAGATTGTGGCTGGAGATGCCAGTCGAAATTCCGAGAAGGAGAGGCGTGCTGATTTCTATAACCAACCATGGTTAGTTTTCTTTTTTCTCTTTTGTGAATTTAACATGTAACATCTTTTTGTTTAAGGTGCATTGCAAACTGAATTTTAATCAAGATATTTATATGTCCAAGATAATATCTGTAGCAGTTCCTCAACAAGGAAAGTGTAAATTTTAATTTCTTAATGTAGTCTAAATTGAAGCTAATTAGTGTCAATTTACCATAAGTTCTGCAGTTTGCTAATAAACAAGCTTAGGAAAACAGGGATTGCATTCTCATTACGGTATTGGTCTAGACTAGTTCATCTGGGTACTGTCTAACTAAATGGGTTCCAAATTTAAGTTGTATTCCTTGGATTGCAGTTTAAGCAACACCTCTCCCCCCCCAAATCGATTGTTAAAATTCAAGGTTGAGAGATGATGATATTGTAACCACACCTTGGTGTATCCATTTAAAAATGGCTTCCTACAATTTGTGTAGTTTTGTTAGCCTTATTTGCACCATTTGTTGTCTTCTGAGGTAAAATTTGGACTAATTAGAGGCTAGATACAAGTTAGCTTGATTGATGTAGAATCCATTTATATTGGTATTCGGATTAGTCTTTATTGCAAAGCAACCTTAATTGAGACATGAAGCCACAATTCAGGGTGATAGAACTTAGTTTGGGGTTAACATGGTAAAATTTCCGTATACCGTATTGCTTCAATTTGGATCAGGACTTAGACTGTAAAGAGTTGTCCAAAATAATTTAGTACTGATTGAAGTTGCAATTATTAAATTTTAGTCAAGCTGCTTACTTTTTGTGCAGTTAATTAGGTGCATTGCTTCTTCAAATTATTTCTATCTAGAAAGGCACATGGATATGATTTTGTAGTTGATAGTAATCATCCATGTGCCACTAGCTAATGAGCCTATATTCCTATATAGCAACTGATGAACTGTATTTCTGCATGTGTACTGTAGGGTTGAGGATGCAGTGATAAGATACCTGAATCGCAAGCCTTCAGGTGTTAATGAGGCTCCCAATGCAACCTCTTGAGACATAAGTGGTAATATTTGTTTTCTTTTGTTATTTTTTTTATATTATCTTTTATGTATTTATTTTAAAGTCTTGGTCAATTATTAATATATCAAATTATCTTTGAAACCTTGCAGAATTGGAGCAACAAGTTCTTGTATTTCAACCATTGCATCTAGGACCGATAAAGCTCTTTGTTGAATTAAAGAGAAAGGCGGAGTTTAAATCTCAGTTAGTGGCCCTATTCTGTGACTATGTTAACTATATATTAGGAAAATGGTAGCTTTCGGTTGTAATAGATTATATTGTGCTGTGCAGTAGCTGCTGTGTGTAATATTATCATTCTAGGAAGAATTTTCTAGTTCGGATAGTTTCCGTAATTTGTTTCAATTTTAGCTTCGTGGATAAAGTGATGGCCAGTGCGTTTGTGCATTGATTTCATTATTTGCTATCTCTATGCGATTTTCATGAAATATAATTGATTGATATGGGCGTGATGTCTTGCTATGTAATGTTCCTTTGTTTGTAACAACTAGGTCTGGTATCAGATGTTTGGTACCAAGTGTAAAATGTTGATTGCTGAAATCAGTGGATTTACCCCCACTTTTATCAAAAGAAAGAAATGATTGATATGGGCTAAGCATTGGGTTACAGTGAATTACCGAATATGAATGAACCAGATCTAAGCAATTGGAGTTCTAATTCCTTGAGAATTTGAAAGATCCAAATATGAATCCATTTCCAACAATAAACAGTTTTTCTTGGCAAGAATTAACCTTTACCTCCAAATCCAATCTGGACTTTAATCTTCATCGCTTTTCTATGGGATCTCCACTGTTGATTAGAAGTTTGTTTTTTTTTTGTTTAAAAAAAAAATATGAGTTGGAAGGAAGAACACTGCAACCAATAGATGAGAATTATTTTATACTGCCGTCCAAACCCATTTTCTTTTATGAAAGATTTCTGACTCAATTACTAATTAATTGCTTATTACAAGTGACAAATTTTGATTGGCCTAATTAATCTAAGTTATCATTTAAGTAAACAACATTACAAAAAGAAAAACAGGCATGCAACTTGCGGTATATTCGAACTACTTAATTCTATACTTTAAAAAAAAAAAAAAAAAATTCAGGTTTGTTCTCCCTTCAAGTATCCAACTTATTAATTACTAGAAAACAATGGACATTAGATAGTTTATGTCATGTTTTTAGATTCCTTTCACTCGTATAAAAAATATAGAAAGTCAACTTGCTTTTGTCATAGATTTCTTATATAAGAACCACCAATTAATACTTGAAACCTAGATCCAAGAAGTTTAGAGGCATTTCACTTCTCATTCCCTCACAACATGAGCTCAACCTCCCCTGACTACACAGCCAACCACATAGAAAATGTGGATCAACTTTTCCCAAACTACCCTCGAGACTTTGTCGAATTTGCACTATTCGACCAGGAATTCTTCGATAACGCTCAGTATGTTTCTCAAGGTGACGAAGATTCTCCTAATATAGGCTTGTTTGTAGATGAAACTCCTTTGACAGTACAAGAGAGCACTGACAAGGGTGATTCATGCTCGGCTGTTACAAAGGGGAGAAGAGATCGATCGAAGACAGTTGTCACTGAGAGGAAAAGGAGAGTTCGAATGAAGGAGAGGCTCTATGAGCTAAGGGCTTTGGTTCCAAACATTACTAAGGTAATGCCGACTCTATCTCGTGCCATTTCGCATTAATATGAGCTTTGCTAGCTTTTCATTGTGTTTAATTTGTTGTTTATCTAATGACTAAGGATTAAAGTTTTTATCTAATAATATTATTGAAGTTAATTTCAACTATTTATTATATAAGTTTGAAAACTTCAACAAATTACAGCCACTGTCAATATATCAAAACAAAAAAAGAAGAACACTTCAACAAATTAAGGTCAACCAAATATTTTATGCATCTACTTTATCAATGTAATATATGCTCCAAAGATGTCATTTAATAACACAAAAATTATTTTTTAGGAATTTCCATTTCTACCTTCCATTTAAACAAAAAAATTGATCATTAACTGTAGATGGACAAGGCATCTATCATTGTTGATGCTGTGGAGTACGTAAGAAACTTGCAATCGCAAGCGAAGATGCTTGAGGATGAGATTTCTATGCTTGAATTTTCATTCATTGATGAAGACCAAGTACTCCAAAATCTTATAGACAGCACTCAATTTGAAGAGAGCACAAATACAACAGCTCAAAATGGTGCAATGATTTGGCAAATAGATGCCTTTGAAATTGGCAACAGACGGTACATGGTAACGATGGAGTGTGAGAATAGAAATCAGGCTGCTGTTTCTCTTTACTCGGCTATTGAGTCCCTTTCGTGCTTTCACTTGGACAACTCCAATCTCACTCTCAACTCCAACAAATTTATTGCAACTCTAACTTTAAGTGTAAGGATGAAAGTCATGAAACACAATTAAGGATTTTCTAAAAAGCAAAAGGAAAATAAATTTGGGAAACCATTTTACTTATAGCTTTTCTTTTTATTTTCCCCTTGTATGCAGATCAAAGAATACGAGGGAGTGATGAACGCATCCACACTGTATCTAGAATTGGTCGCTGCACTTCTTGAGAAGGGATTCCAGCTTGCGCAGCCACAGTTTTCATGAATTTATATTACATTTTTTTTACTTATTGTATTTGATCAGTTCTAGTTTCCTTGATTGTGCTTGGTAATTGCTTTATAATATTCTCTTCCATCTAGTATATTGGAAGAATTAACATGTCACAGAAACTTGTTTGTTTGTCGACTACCTCGACTTTTCCAATTTTGGGTTACAAGAAGAGAAGTTGACCTCCTCTTTTGTCTTTACTTCGTCAAAGGGACCTATTCTTTGTATCAATCAGAGTTCAATCCAATGTGCCAGTGCTTCTTTAGTTGACATGTTATTTACTGGCATCAATAGTGCAAACATCATATGAAACTTATCATGGACCTGTAGTTCAATATACGTCGTATCAAATTTTAATCGCAATTCAACTCCTGATGAGCAGGGGTGGACCCAGAATTTTCGTCAGGGGTGCAAAAAAATATCAAATCGGATTTAAATCTATTAACGAATTGAGTACTTTATAAAAAACAATGTTTAACTTATATTTTTCAATACTTTGACTTGTAATTTCTGATGCTCTGACTTATAATTCTAATTACCAATCAAAAATTCAACAAATTTATTTCAATTTAACCCAAATTACAAATCAAACCTCCAGAGGAGGGCAAAAAAAAAATTCCAGAGAAGAGCAAAGTCAGTCGGAACTGATAAATTTTCACTAAAACTCAAAATCTAGAGGGGGAGCAGGGGCAGCTGCCCCTGGAATACTCTGGGTCCGTCCCTGCTGATGAGGTCTGTATAGTGTCCTTATCAAGTTGAACATCAGCGCATACATTATCGCACAAATTTATTAAACTGCATGGTTTCGTCTATCGCTCGTCATGACAGGGACTTGCTTCAACACCGGTACAGCAACAACGAGAAGAAGAATATTTTTCTTAATTAAAAAGCAAATCCATCTGCTTCAATCTATGATATACTGACATGTGTATATATATGTTGTGCATGCCTAGTTTCTAGAACACTTGCTGATCTGAAGTTCCTTTTTTTTTACGAGCATGAACAAATTAAAGTCTAGGCTATTATGAAATTGGGTAATTTTTATCCTGGGTCACATCAGTAACCAGCAATCATGAGTTCTGTTGAAATATAAACTTAAATTCTTTAATGAAGTTAGATTTGATTAGAACTCCTTGATTTTCACAGTGGACATAATTTGTGGTTGATTAAAAAGGGAATTTGAAAGGGCAAACGTTGGTCAATCTGGTGTATGACCTATGTAATTAAAAGTTTGAAGTCTAGTTTTTAATGGTAAAAGTTTCAAGTCATTTGGAGTTCCCCAGAGAGCGTTATATATAGCTATTTTAGTGAAGGGGAGTCATCAATTACTGTGTTGTTTCGTTTTCTTTCTTTTGTTTTATAATGTTGTACGAATTTCTAGAGTCTTCCTTTTATGTTTAGGTTTATAAAAGATATAATAATATGTTGTTATGCAATTACTGGTGTTCAAATGGATCGGTTTATTCGGTTTTAAACTGAACCAGCAAATTTCGGTTTAATTGTATCGGTTGTTCGGTTTAAATGGTTTGGTTTGATTTTGGGATCTCCAAATCGGTTTGAACCGAACCAACCGGCTTAATAAAAAATGGATCGGTTTATCAAAGACCGGCTTGTGTGGTTATAAAAAATGTTATCCAAATCGGTTTGAACCGAACCAATCAGTTTTGAAATGTTTATTTGTAACTTGAGATGCTTATTTGTAACTTGAAATGTTTGTATTCGGTTCAACCGAACAAACCGAAATTTAAATCAGTTTAATCAGTTCGGTTGGATTTTCAAAATTCAGTTCAAACTGCAGTTCGGCAAAAAAAATTCGGTTTGACCTGAACCGACCGGTTGACCACCCCTATATGCAATAGAATATCAAGATAATATGTAAGTGAATATTAAGAATTGATAACAGAAAGAAGTTTATTTGTTATTCTCTTCTCTCCTCCAAAAGAAAAGAAGTTGTTGTATCATCTATCATTTATCTTTTAACAAGTTCCAGCTGTATGCCACGTGTAACTTTTAACATATTCTATTGACAGCTTGCTTATTCAATTTTGTATGATTGGTTTAATTAGTCATAACTTTTGTGTAAGCTAGCTGTAACCAAAGCATGCAGTGTGCTTCAATGAGGGCAGATGTATGTTTAAGTTGCTCCGTTAATTACAAAGAGCAGGAATATAAATAGAGGATTGACTTTCATTTTTTTTTAATTTTGTATTTATGTATGATATTCAGGGTTCTAAATAGTTAGCTAGAGCTGCGTTATAGCTATGTTATAATTTTTTCGGACTATAAAAGCAAAGCTATAGGATAAAAGTGCGCTAATTCAACTACGACCGCTATAGCTGTAATAGCAGACTATTATTACTGCTATGCGTTATTGCGGACCGCTATGCTATATGGCTATTTTTTTTTGTAATTTACATGGGCTTTTGTTCCTATTTGTGATGCTACATGGTCCGCTATACTAAGTATGCTAAACCGAACTATGTGCTTCTGTTGCTATTTTTAATTTAGTCTCTCATTTTATATCAGAAAATATTCAAATATTAATTCTTCCTTTTGCTTGCTCTTCGTCTAGTATTCACTTGTAACATTATTGACTTTTGTTTCAATTGAAAGCTTATTTCGATTATTATAATCTGTAAATAAATCAAATAGGTACTAATTTCGTTTATCTTGTAAAATTAATTGCTTTTCTTCTATTATAATCTGTAATACTATGAAGTATGAACTATTTAAGAATGTTATCTTGTAGTTCTTTTTCTTTTTTTTTTCTTATTTGCATGATTGAAAAAAGTATAGACTTAGATAAGTTGTCATTTAGATGTTAACCCAATTTCTCAATGTTGATAATTAGTGGAAATATAATATATAATTTTTGAAAAGAAAAAAAAAAGCTATGTACAATAGCTTCCGCTATAGTTACGCTATTCGCGATAGTTTTTTTTAACTTCTCTGATAATCACTATTTAGAACCTTAATAATATTTTATATAATTTAGAATAAAATATTATAATACTATAATTTTGACTCTATTTTTCGTATAAATTTTTTATATAATTCATCTCTATATGTATATAATTTAAAAGTCTGAGTCTACTTCTTTTGCATGACTTGTATTGTCATCTATTGGCTTGATCTTATTAATATATATAATATAATTGTGTGGCTGTAAACCTGTGTACAGTAGGAAATTTAAATGGAATTTATTCCAAATAAGACTTAATTGGTCAACGCATTTAAGCTATTAATATTTTGGACCGAAATTTTTAAATATACCCCTGTCACCAAAAATCCAGAGTTTTTTGAGAATTTCAGATTTACCGGGCTACAACGTGAAATGACAGCCTCATTCTTGAAAGCCGCCATTTCATGCTGCTGCGGCCCATCCAACAAAAATATATTTATTTAATACTTTTCAAAAATTGAAAGAAAAACTAATAATTTGAATATCTTAGAAAAAACATCAAATAAAATAGATAAAACATCTTATAATTTAGATGTACTAGAAGGGCTCCGAAATATTTTTCAGGCAGGATTTTTACCGGTTGTAAAAAAAATTAAACTATTTCTTGGTGCGTTATTAGAAAAAAATAAAAATGCTTTGGATCTGAATTATTGATCTCGGTTCAAAAGTCACTTCTATGTAAATAAAAAAATTATTGTGATCCTTCTAGTACATTTAAATTATAAGATACTCCATCTATTTAAAAAAAATGATTTGACAATGATGACAATTTTTTTTTTAAAATAGATGAAGTATCTTAGAATTTGAATGTACTAGAAGGACCACGATAATTTATTTATTAACTAGAAGTGACTTTTGAACCAGGATCAATAATTCATATCCAAAGCATTTTTTTTTCCAGTAACACACAAAGAAATAGTTTAATTTTTTTTATAGCCGGAAAAAATCCTGTATAAAAAATATTTCGGAGTCCTTCTAGTACATCTAAATTATAAGATATTTTATCTGTTTTGTTTGATGTTCTTTCTAACATATTCAAATTATTAGTTTTTCTTTCTATTTTTGAAAAGTATTAAACAAATATATTAAAATTAAAAGTTTTGGCTGAATTTTTTTTTTGTGGGGCCACAACGTGAAATGGCGGCCCCCAAAGAATGGGGCTGCCATTTCATGTTGCGGCCAGAGTAAATTTGAAATTCTGGAGAATTAGTGGTTTTTTGGTTTATATTTTTTTGGCCGAAAGTATATTTAAAAATTTCGTTATTTTGGGTACTAGCCGTTGATCATTGTCAATTTATATTACATTCTTCCACAGAAAATGGTCCAATGATAGAAATATTCTTGCATAATATATAAACCAAATAATTTTCTTTATATCTCATTCTCAAATATTATTCCCTATCATATTTTCTGTGTTATAAGAAGTGATAATTATAGATTATTTTAGTGGTTATTTCAAATATTTTGCACGTAAGAAAAGAAAATATATTTTAAAAAAATGTTTCACAATCGGGTAACAAAATTGCAATTATTTATTTAATTTATTTTTTATTTTTATTTTACTAATTTATTTGAGTTTGTCTCGGCATCATTAATTGTAAATGAAACTTAGTAAGCAATTAATTCACGTACTACACAAATAACTGCACTGTGCATTCCAGAGAGAATTCAATGTACAGTGCAGTTGATTTTGAAAAAAATGATTTGACACTGTACACTGTAAATAATAATCTGGCACTGTACATTGAATTAATTACTGACTAAAAATAAAAAAGAATTTGGCACTGTACACTGTACACAGATTATTACTTGAATTAATTACTGTACATTGAATAAAATGATTGCAAATATTAGATTCAACATCATAAGTCGACCCATTTTCTTTTATGAAAGATTTCTGACTCAATAAATAATTAATTAGTTATTACAAGTGACAGATTATTACTGGCCGAATTAATCTAAGTTATCATTTAAGTATACTCGTACTACTTAATTCTATACTTTAAAAAAATAAAAATAATCCAGGTGCATTAATTCTCCCTTCAAGTATCCAACTTTATGTCAGGTTTTTAGATTCCTTTCACTCGTATAAGAAAATATTAATTGAAAGTCAACTTGCTTTTGTCATAGATTTCTTATATAAGAACCACCAATTAATACTTGAAATCTAGATCCAAGAAGTTTAGAGGCATTTCACTTCTCATTCCCTCACAACATGAGCTCAACCTCCCCTGACTACACAGCCAACCACATAGAAAATGTGGATCAACTTTTCCCAAACTACCCTCGAGACTTTGTCGAATTTGCACTTTTCGACCAGGAATTCTTCGATACCGCTCAGTATGTTTCGCAAGGTGACGAAGGTTCTCCTAATATAGTCTTGTTTGTAGATGAAGCTCCTTTGACAGTACAAGAGAGCACTGACAAGGGTGATTCATGCTCGGCTGTTACAAAGGGGAGAAGAGATCGATCGAAGACAATTGTCACTGAGAGGAAAAGGAGAGTTCGAATGAAGGAGAGGCTCTATGAACTAAGGGCTTTGGTTCCAAACATTACTAAGGTAATGCCAACTCTATCTCGTGTCATTTTGAAATATGTTCCAAACATTTGTACCTTCCATTTCAATAGAAGTTGGCATAATTTATATACAAAAAATTGATCCTTAACTGTAGATGGACAAGGCATCAATCATTGCTGATGCTGTGGAGTATGTAAGGAACTTGCAATCGCATGCGAAGATACTGGAGGACGAGATTTCTATGCTTGAATTTTCATTCATTGATGAAGACCAAGTACTCAAAAATCTTATAGACAGCAGTACTCAATTTGAAGAGAACACAAATACAACAACTCAAAATGGTGCAATTATTTGGCAAATAGACGCCTTTGAAATTGGCAACAGGCGGTACATGGTAACAATTGAGTGTGAGAATAGAAATCAGGCTGCTGTTTCTCTTTACTCGGCTATTGGGTCGCTTGTGTGCTTTCACTTGGACAACTCCAATCTCACTCTCAACTCCAACAAATTTATAGCAACTCTAACTTTAAGTGTAAGGATGAAAATAATAAGAGTTTTCTAAAAACGCAAAAGGATATATATGTTGGAGCTTATGCTTCCAACCTTCAAAAAAAAAAAAAGAGGAAAAATAAATTTGGAAAACCATTTTACTCATAGCTTTCCTTTTTATTTATTTCTCTTATATGCAGATCAAAGAATACGACGGAGTGATGAATGCATCCACACTGTATCTAGAATTGGTCGCTGCGCTTCTTGAAAAGGGATTCCAGCTTGCGCAGCTATAGTTTTCATGAATTTATGTTACATGTTTTTTCTTATAATTGTATTTCAGTTCTAGTTTCCTTCATTGTGCTTGAATTGGTAATTGTATTATAATATTCTCTTCCATTCCATCTAGTACATTGTGTTGGGATAAATTTTCATAATATTCGGATGGTTATAATTAATTAAAATAAATCAAATTGAAATAGAGTTACACGGATCGTGCGAAACACTATCCTTAAACGTATTATGTCTCATCGTGCAAGATGGAATCGCAACCAAGATAATCCGGAGTTGTTGCTCCTTAGACATGTCATAGAAGCAACTGACGATAACTTCGCAATGTCCAGCATAGATCAGAATTCGATCAATTGAGATAATGAACAAATATTTTGTGGGAGTGAATTATTGGATACCAAAAAAGAGAGAGATGGTCTTTCTTATTCGATCAATTGAGATAATCTGGGGCTGTTGCTTCTTAGACGTATCATGGAAGCAACTGACGATAACTCCGCAATGTCCAGCATAGATCAGAATTCAATAAATTGAGATGATGAACAAATATTTTGTGGGAGTGAATTATCGGATACCAAAAAACAGAGAGATGGTCTTTCTTATTTATATATTTTATTAAGGAGAAATTAGTTACTCATATTTCTCTCTATATTTCGAACTGAGAAAGAGAGTTCTATAGATATATTGTTTGGGGTGAGAATGTTAAATGAGAATTGAATTAAGAAAGCAAACGGATCTAAATATAAGGCAATTAATAAGAATATTAATAGATAATCAATCAAAGACTAAATGGTTCTCAGCCGCCCTTTGGGCTAATTATTATTCTTTTTATTATGAATCAATTCAGAGAGTAATTAACGGAATTGAAAATGAATGGACATGAGATTTACAATTTAACCCTCAAGTATGTAAATATTACAAATGGAGATTTTAAGTAATTTTGAGTTTTTAGAACTCAAGTTTCAACATATTGGTCTATATATTGGAAGAGTTAAAATGTCGCAGAAACTTGTTTATTTGTTGAGGGATGCTTCGGTGGACATAAGGACCTATTTGTAAAATGAGTACTATTTTCATTTTTAAAGTTCAAACCGTCAATCCGACCGTTCAACATTATCTCCATATTAAAATGTACTTGGAGGTCAAATTTTACATTTTTTTGAATTTTTTTACTATTTATTAAGTATTTTACAAATTCAATGGTCTGAATTTGACTAGTTTTTGTAAAATACTTAATAAATAGTAAAAAAAATTCAAAAAAAATGTAAAATTTGACCTCCAAGTACATTTTAATATGGAGATAATGTTGAACGGTCGGATCGACTGTTTGAACTTTGAAAATGAAAATAGGACTTATTTTACAAATAGGTCCTTATGTCCACCAAAGCAAATGCCTTATTTGTTTGTAGTGTCTTAATTTTTCAGTTTTGGGTTGCAAGAAGAGACGTTGACCTCCTCTTTTGTCCTTATTATTTTTTTTTCTGTTGAGTAAAGGTTTTGTCTTTACTTCGTCACAAGGAACTATTCTTTGTATCCATCAAAGCTCAATCCAATGTGCCAGTGCTTGTTTGCTTGACATGTTGTTTACTGGTATCAAATAGTGCAAAAATCATATGAAACTTATCATGGGAGTTCAATATATATACGTTGTATATATCAAAGTTTAATCGCAATTCAACTCTTGATGAGGTCTGTAGTGTCCTTATCAAGTCGAACATCAGCGCATACATTATTGCACTAATTTATTGTACTGCATGGTTTCATACTTTCATCTATTGCTCGTCATGGCAAAGACTTGCTTCAACACCGGTACAGCATGCAATGATCGAGAAGAATAATATTTTTCTTGATTAAAAAAGCAAATCCATCTGCTTCATTTCTCTGATATTGACATGTTGTGTGTGTGTGTGTGTGTGTGTGTCTGTAGACATATGCTGTGCATGGCTAGTTTCTAGAACCCTTGCTGATCTCAAGAATTCTGTTTTTTACGAGCATAAACAAAATTTTTGGTTATTATGAAATTGGGTAATTGTTATCCATGGTCACATCAGTAATCAGCAATCATGAGTTCCAGTTGTATGCCACGTGTAGCTTTTAACATATTCTATTGACAGCTTACTATTAAAAAAATAAAAAGCGAGGCTACTGCAAAGTCTTAATTAAGCAGTATAATGTTTTTAAGTTGCTCCGTTAATTACAAAGAGCAGGGAATAGAAATAGAGGATTGTTTATGGCTAGACATGACGAGTCCAACTATGTTGCCAGAAATTATGCAGCTCAGGCTGCTGTGCAAAGTATTCAACATTAATTCGTCTAGCTAGTTTGTCTGTTCGAACAAGAAGATGTTCTTTAATTATTTTTCTCTCTTGATTTGTTTTGGTTTATAAGAAAAAAAGGAGTATCCATTATGGTAAAACACTTGACACATGAACTATGCATACTTGCATGTTGAGATATAATACTTTCAGACGTCATCCAGTGTCATATGAAAAAAAAAAAAATAATTTAAAATTTGATATAATATGTTAGATACAAACACTTGACACATGAATTATGCACAATTACATAATGAAGTTTGAATACTTGCAATATTTGATATTAATATTTTCTTTTTATTAAAGTAGAAATGTAGAAATAAGTGCCTCTAGATTCCATTAATCAAAGCCACCAGTGGTGTCAGTTTTTACATAGTGAAATATTTTACACCAATGCTCCGTCAGTTTTTAACCGTTGCTCTTTTAAAAGCAATTAAGCTGTATAATATGTTAGGTAGTAGCCATCATTGTATTAATCTATATTGTTTCTACTTCTTCCACAGATAGTGGCCTATTGATAGAATTACTTTTTCATAATATAAACCACATAATTTTTATTCTCCAATATTATTCCCTGTCATATATTTTCCGGGTCATAAGAGGTGATAATTCTAGATTATTCCAGTGGTGATTTCAAATATCTTGCATGTAGAAAACAAAATACTTGAAAAAATGTCTCACAATCGGTAACAAAATTTCAATTATTGTGAATGAAACTTAGGAAGCAACTCATTACACAAGTAAATGCACTGCTCTATGTTAAAGATTGCAAGTTCAAAATCTGAATAGAATAAATTTTTGTGAACATTGAATAGTTGGATAACTTGATCTCTAATTTTTTCTTAAAAAAGAAAAGTAATTACATTGTGTGTCAGAGGAATTTAAAATCAGCATTATTGTATTATGCATCAGCTGGCAATGATCGATAATGCTTAAAATAACAATCTTAATCAGAAGGAATGTCAACTGGAATATTGTATAGCTTTTGATCGACCTCATGGTAGGGTGCACACAAATGGATATTATATGTCTGTATTCAGACCTGTATTCAGAATCTTGCAAATTCAGATATACAGATACAGATACAAATACATACACAATTTATGTGAAAACAGATTCATATACAAATAATAATTTGTACAATTTATGTGAAAACAGATACATATACAAATAATAATTTGTATCCGTACTTTTAATTTTTTTTTTATATCTGTTGTGCTGATACGTATACAAATATAGACATGCTAACTTCATGGCAAAAACAACATGTTAATCAATAATCTATGATGCATTTCATGTTGTACAACATGTGGTCAAAGGTCGTTATTTTTATTATAATTTACTACTAGGATCTTAATAACACAAGTACAAAGGGGAACAAAAAAATAGCATCCCATTACAAGCCCAACTTCTCTCCATCCATCATTGGAAGTCTTGATCCCATCAACTATCTTATGTACAAAAAAAAAAGAGGAAAATATAAAATACAAGGACAAGCCTATATGATAAAAATGCTTTGACAACCACAGAAATATGCACTAAAAAGACATTTGACATGTATGTATTATCGCATAATCAAACCACCATCCTATCTTACAGCACTCCATCAACCCCACCTTCTCATTTCTTATGGCAATAAGTCCCAACTGACACCAAGTAGCATGCAAAAACCAAATAAATAAAATCACGGAGCGTCTAAAACCATGCAATTTAACAAACTCTAAGCCCTTCTCCTTGGGTGATTCGCAACACCTGACAACCCCTCAAACAGGTCAGAAACATGGCTCTCAAGATCCTCTGGGGTGTACTTTATGTACCTATTTGAGTGGCGACCGCCATCTATCTGGGCCCCATAACGTCCCACAAAGGCACGGTATGCTGGGATAACTTGCTCTGAAATGGAGATCTTTATCTCCTCCCTCATCTGTGGGTCTGGAACCTTCCACGTGGTCTGAACCCGGTATAGTTCGTCAAATGCAAGATTAAAATTTTTGAACTTTTCTTTTAAAGCCGTTTTGGAAGAATGGCCCGAGCTACCACTGCTACTGCCACCACTCAAGCTGTCGTCTCTTAAACAAGACAAAACTTTGGGCCATGAAACCCTAAGGTAAGTTTTTGAATATTGACGAATCTTGCCGCGGCGCCGGCGCAACCAGTGGTCACCCAGAATACGACCCAACTCAGAGTCTTTGGTCTTGTTGTATATGTACAATATGTTATTCATAAGAAATATGCACCGCAACCCACCATCTTCATAATGGTTTGATTTTTCTTCTAAGTTGGCTTCTAGGTAGGATATGAGGGCATATAGTCGGCGGCCATAACGGGTCATGGAGCCCAAACTCTCTGCATCGTCATCTGTGTTAATGTCATCTAAGGTAAAACCCTCATCATCACTCAACAGACCTTCTAATGTTTCACCATAGACCACCAGGAGTCGCATATAGTTCATGACATAACGGGTTAGCGGGTGTATCTCCCCTGCTTGCGGCCTCCTTGTATTCTCTCTCTGGACCTGGATCCCAAAATCAAACAGGATACCCTTTACTGCATCACCCAACCTCTTTAAAATGCAATCAGCCTCTGCATAAATGGAACCACCCAATTCCCCAGGATACATAATGCGTAACTCCGGCAAAACCTCATTTTTCACCACTTCATACATATCAAGAATCCTAAAAAGCTTCTCTGCTGACCTCGGGATAATTGCAACTGCATCCCCAAAGTTCAGCAATTGCAAAACACACCCTTTTGTGATCTCAACAAAACACTCCTCCTCAATCTCCTCAGACGAGGCGAATATGCTATCGCATAGATGCCTCTCACGAGAAAGAAGACCGCGAATGACAATTTTCACCCCCTGGATCCACTTCTTCATCTTCTCATCCAAAAGCCGCCACTCCATGTGTTGCACCTCATCAATGCTAAGCCTCTCAACCCCAAGGATAGAGAGGCACTCATCTAATACATCTTTACGAATCGAGCAATAAACTTGAACAAGTTCCTTGGCATAGCCGGCACGGATCATGCGATCAGCAAGGTCTCGCAAATCACAGACAGCCTCAGGACGGATGAGGTTAAGTGAAGGATCTTCTAGAAGGGGGTGATGGGGGGTGGTTGGGGCGAGGGAAGAGGTGGGGGTGGCAGTGTCAGCAGTGTCAAACTCAGAGGAGGTATCAAAATCAGCCTCAGATGAGGGGAAGGAAAGAGACAGGCGGCGAAGGGAGCAGGAGAGACCAGTCGCGTCTAGCGGCACCGTGTTGCGAATCAAAAGCGGGTGGAGTTCTTCCTCTAGCCGGGACATGGCAAGTTGGAGCACATTTTCTGCCCGAACACGTATATCAACACCACCTGAATAATGGGAGCTAATCAGTAACAAGGATCACTGTCTTCAATTTATGTTCCTGTAACCAAATAGATTATATTTTTGGTACCAACTTGGGTCTTTTACCTTTTCATTGTTAGCCACTTCAAACTAGTTAATACGTTAAACACTACCTGGTTCAATAATCTACATGCGCAGCCACATGGGGGGACTTAAAAGCTGATCTGAATTGTTCATTGCTGTACTTCGATAATAAATAAATAGCTAGAGTACGACCTCTCTTTCTATACATGTTCTATTTCTACAAAAATTTGGAATGGTTAATAGTTCTATCCTAAGAGAATGACTCATAAAAACGTAAACATTTAAAATAAAAAGTCAAAATTGATCCTCCTTTGGAACAGAAAAAGATCTGTCTCTTTATATCAAAACACCCATCTAATGCATAGAAATATGACAGCTTATTGTTATTTGTATAAAACTGCACTGGCTAGACCTCACTGAAATAATGTCGCATTTTTTAATTTATGACCCACACAAAACCCCACAACCTACTATCTTATGAAGAAGCATTACATTTATTACTATTATGCACACGGCTTTATTGTGAAACAGATAGACAAAATGAAACCATGTACACTTCAGGTAACAATTAAACAGGCAATTGCTAACAAAGTTAAAGGTAAACAACAAAGTGCAATCTGACAAACTAATGGCTAACAATAATTATTCTCTCTTTTATCCTTAGTAATAGATGGGAAGTACATAGTTGCTGTCCATTTCACAATAGGTTACTTTTTGTCTTTCTTTTATCCCCAAAAATCAGGAATAGAACATAAAACTGAAGCAAATCCACTTCTTTCTATCTTCTGTTTTTCTTTCATTATTTCTCCAAGACAAGATGTAATCTAGCTGACGATAACTTAAATCAAGTTATATGAATAGCTAAATCTAGGTTTTCAGTGTGATTAGTTCAGCTAACTCCACATTAAAAATTCTCTCCGGGATAGCTAATTCTGGGTTAAATTAACAGAGACACTGAAACGCATACTACCAGTATGCACCTCCCAAGTATACCTAATTTTTAAGCTTCCTTTATGTTTAGACAATATAAGAAAACTAAATTCCAACACAGAAAGGACTCGTATTCTTATTACTAGGAATCCGCTTTTTTATCTTTATTCCAAGTAGCAACTAAATAAGATAATTGGCATACCTCACCTTGTATAGAATCTGGACACAGAATACTACTTTATTGTGTAAAATAAAGACTTCCATTTTCCACATTTCCCGTTTACCTTATTCTAATTTAATTCGTTTCAAACCAAAGATTGCTTTATTCTCCAACAGCAATTAAAAATATGAAACACACCTTCAACTGGCAAAGAAGTAGAAGAAATAGCAATCAGATCATCCACTGAAGAGAGATACAATGAGATCACATCACCGGACGACTCAAACAACAATGAGTCGGACGAATCCCACCGCATCACCACCTTCTCAGCCGCCTCCAATTGTGCCAAAATCGCCTTAAAAGTGTCAGACGGTGATGATGAAGTGGAAGATGCAATCATGTCGGGATTAGTAGAAGAATCAGGGTAAAGCGAGGATAAGCGATGGTCGAACCCAGATAAGATCCGAATCATGTCGTCCGCTGCGTTTTTCGAGTTGGCGAGGCTCTTCACGATGTGCTGAGCGGCCGCGATAACTTTCTCCTGCCCGTCCGCTTTGGGCGTCGGAGACGCCGACATCGGTGCCGTATCTAGGGTTCCGGCGAGCTCGATTTTGTGGAGGGTTAGGTTTGAAGAGTCGGAATAATTCCTCCTTAATAAATTTTGCAAAAATATTTCTTTTAGACGGATCTGAGAGTGATGGTTAGCTGATGAGCTTTTTCGTCTTGAAGTGAGAAAAGAGGAAAGGTTCACACCGAACCAAGAACCAAAGTCCTTTCAGTGGGACCCGCAATTCTGTGATAGCATAGACTTGATAACGAGTAGACCTAGTTCAGGCTTGGGCTGGATTGATCGGATTCTGATCGGACGATCCAGATTTAAACTCAAACGGTTAGGTAATGCAGAGGATTCGTGAGATGTGGGACCCTTCCTTCTTTTACAATGGGATTAAAATCAGAATTGTTGATTGATATCCCCGACATTTTTATTAATACCCTAAGTTAATTAAAGATTATTAAAAATACCCATGGTCCCCGAAAAATTTTAAAAATGCCCATACCGGCCATTAAATGGCCGGTACCGAATAAAATGCCCAACCGGCCATTTAATGGCCGGTTCCGATTAAACTCCCCAGCCGGCCATTAAATGGCCGGTTCCGCCGAAAATTCAATCCTATATATTGGAGGCATCAACATTTTTTTTGATTCAAAATTCATTTTATCAGATTTTACACTATCTCTCCTCGGTTGAGCTTTTTCTTCAAGATTTCTTCTTCTCTTCTCAAATTTGCAAGTAAGTCCTTCTAATTTATTATAATATTTGTTGTAGTTCAATATGGTTATGTAATGTTAGGATTTGTTAGTAATTACCAAAATTAGAATAATTTGTTAGTAATTACCAAAATTAGAATAATTTGTTAGTAATTACCAAAATTAGAATAATTTGTTGTAATTAGAGAGTAATTAGTGTAATTAGTCAAATTTTGGGTTTACGGTTTATGATTTTGGATAATTTATTTTAATTTAGTATAATTAGAATTAGTGACCATATTTAAGCGTATTTTATGATATCTTACCATAATTATGATAATTAAGTCTAATTTTTGGCAATTTAGCATAATTAGGATAATATAGCCTGGTGTATATGTTATTTAGCGTAATTAAGCCTAGTTAAGCCGATTTTAGCGTAATTAAGCCTATTTTGAACGGTTTTTACTGGTATTAAGCCTATTTTAACCGTTTTTTAGTGTAATTAAGCATAATTAATCATATTTTAGCATATTTTGAGCGTAATTAAGCCTAGTTTAGCCGATTTTAGCGTAATTAAGCCTATGTAAGCCGTTTTTAGTGTAATTAAGCATTTTTTAGCATATTTTATCCTATTTTGAGCGTAATTAAGCCTAGTTTAGCATTTTTTAGCGTAATTAAGCCTATTTTGCACTGTTTTTACCGTTATTAAGCATATTTTAGCCGCTTTTTAGTCTAATTAATCATATTTTAGCATATTTTGAGTGTAATTAAGCATAGTTTAGCCGATTTTAGTGTAATTAAGCCTATTTTGAACTGTTTTTACCGGTTTTAAGCCTATTTTAGCCGTTTTTAATGTATTTTAGCATATTTTAGCATATTTTAGCATATTTTGAGCGTAAGTAAGCCTAGTTTAGCCGATTTTAGCGTAATTAAGCCTATTTTGAAATGTTTTTACCGGTATTAAGCATATTTTAGCCGTTTTTAGTGTAATTAAGCATATTTTAGCATATTTTGAGCATAATTAATACTATTTTATCTGTTTTTAGCGTAATTAAGTCTATTGTAGTTGGTTTTCAGCGTAATTAAGCATATTTATGCTGTTTTGACCGTTGTTAAGCCTCTTTTAGCTGTTTTTACCGTTGTTAAGCCTATTTTAGCGGAATTAAGTATATTGTAGCCTATTTTAGCTGTTTTTACCGTCATTAAGCTGTTTAAACCTATTTTATGCGTTTTAGAAGCGTAATTTATTAAGCGTCGGATAACATAATTTTATTAATGAAATTAGGATGGTTAGAGGACGGCCTAGGCTTCATCCACTATCACCTATAGTTGACGAGCCGATCGGGACTGACAGCACAGAGCATTTCAGTTGTTACGTTAAGAAGTTTCAACAATAAGATAATTAAAATGTTTAAAATAAATAAATAGAAACGGCGTTGGAAACATGAAATTCTGACAATCTACGGGTTCAGTGCGTCCGCACTGGTGGTGAGTGCGGGTGGTCCATCCGCACTGGCACCTTGTTCCTTAACTGGTTTTCTGAATTTCTGTGAGTGCGGGTGAACCACCCACACTGGATATCAGTGCGTCCGCACTCATGACTCCCATGTGCTATGAGTTTTCTTCAAAATGATGTCTAAGTAGTGAGTGCGGGTGATTGACCCGCACTGGTGGAGAATGCGGACGCATTAGGCTCGGACTTTTCTTGACAAGTGAGATTTTGACGAAAAATTTGACTAAGTACCGAGTGCGTCCGCACTCAGATCCAGTGCGGGTGAAGGACCCACACTGGATGTGTTGAGAATTGATGAAAATTTGACTAAGTACTGAGTGCGTCCGCACTCAGATCCAGTGCGGGTGAACGACCCACACTGGATGCGTAGAGGGCTTATTTTATGAAACTTCTGTCTCTCTCTCTCTCACCCTCTCATTTCGCCCCCTTCCCTGTTCCTGTGTGGTCCGCCCAAAGAAAGAAAAGAAGAGAGAAAAAGGAGCTCCAATCCCTCCAAGTCGCTCAAAAGTCCGAGAAATCGAAGTTGGAACCGAGAAATTGGCCATAGATCTCTTCTAACCCTCCTATTCGGTATTTCCTTCTCTTCCCTTTCTCTCCAAAATCTCAGATTTCTCGATGGTTTGGATTTTCGTTTTTAACCCGAGATTTGTGCCTAAATTGCTGGTAGTCTATCTCCTTCGACCTCCTTGCTGATTATTTGTCGATTCTTTTCTCGAATCCCTCTCAATTTTGGATTTCCTTTTTCTAGGGTTTTTGGGTACCAAATCAGAAATTTGAGAAAATGTCGTTGATTGATTAGGCTAGTCCGACCGAATGGATTCGTAATCGGTAAACCTCTCCCTCAACCTTGACAAGTAGCGATTAATTTGAATTTCGACCAAATTAGGGTTTAAGAACAAGTGCTTTGAACAAAGATTTAAATCAAGTATGTATGTTGGTATAAGTGTAGGCTCGGGTGAGCAAGAGTTTGCGGGACCTTTCGAGACGTCCGAACCATAAGTGCGAAATACGCTCTTCGTAATCAGGTGCGGGGTTCTTGGACTTGTTTGATGTTTCATTTTCAGGAATTAAATTATTGTTCGATTGTCATGTTGTATGTTGATTGCTGCATAATTTGAAATTGTTGATTCATATGCATAACTCAATTAATTTAGAACTGAATTGTTGTGAGATGGTTGGTTTGCATATTCGTATGGTTGTCAATTGATGTGTTCTATTTATTATTCCATCGTGAATGAATCTGCCAGGCTGACTCGTAGAGTTAGTTGGATAAGGTGACGGTGACCTATCCGTTGACCTGTTTTTGAATTTGCCAGGCTGACCCGTAGAGGTAGCTGGATAAGGTGACGGTGACCTATCCGTTGACCTGTTTCTGAATTTGCCAGGCTGACCCGTAGAGGTAGCTGGATAAGGTGACGGTGACCTATCCGTTGACCTGTTTCTGAATTTGCCAGGCTGACCCGTAGAGGTAGCTGGATAAGGTGACGGTGACCTATCCGTTGACCTGTGTAATGAATTTGCCAGGCTGACCTGTTTAGGTAGCTGGATAAGGTGACGGTGACCTATCCGTTGACCTGTGTAATGAATTTGCCAGGCTGACCTGTTTAGGTAGCTGGATAAGGTGACGGTGACCTATCCGTTGACCTGTAAAATGAATTTGCCAGACTTTGACCTTATTTGAATGAAATTGCAAAGTAGAGCCAGATGGCTGACTTTGATTCCGTGTAGATGCATTTGTAAAGCCGAGCTGTATAGCTGACTTCGAACCAGACTTTAGTAAATGGTTAAGCCAAAGCACTGCAGATGGGTGTCAGATAAAGGGTCCAGCTCGGTGGGACATCTGTAGGTGCCAGTAACCCTACAGATGAGGGTTTGACAAAGGGTCCAGCTCGATTGAACATCTGTTGGTGCTACCAGTCATAATGAGATAAGTTAGGCCAAATACGTGTTTTGTTTGGATTTCATCTTGGAAATTCCGTAAATTGTATTTCATTCGATTATTGTTGTCCAGCATGTGCATTAATTTATATATTGTGTTTGAACTGTTAATGTAATTTTGTATGGATTTCATTTTTGGATATGAATTCTGATTGCAAGTCCAATAACTTGATTGTGGCAAAGTCGCACTGAGAATTTATTCTCACCCCCACCCTTCGGGTAATTTTTACAGGTTCAGGTGCGACTGGTTCTGGAGAGGCACGCGAGTAGTAGGCCCTTGGTAGAGTGCCCTCATATGACCTTAGATATAGATATATATATATATTTTTGTTGTATAGTTCTAGGTTAGGCCTGATGGTTGGTATCCGGATGAGATACTTTTGTTGTATGATTACTCTGACCAGACTGTGTACTCTGATTTATGTTGATAAACTTGTTTTATTTCAATTGTTGCGTATTTTCTAAATGAATTATTAATTGCCTGGTAAGCATACACGGTGTTGTATGTTTGCGGTGGGGGACTGTCGCGACCCTTGGCCGCGGGGTGTGACATCAGTCCTCTTCTGTGGGTGCCCCACCGCGATCACCGGGTCTCACTGGCTTCTCGTGAGGTATGTATTATTTTTTTAAAATTTCATCAATTTTAATTGTTGTAACTCACCATGTGGATTAAATTTGTCAATGTAGGATAAAGATCTTTTAGATGTGAAGCTTCGGTGCGTTCGTTTGCCGTACTACCGGTTGATGAACCGGTACCTCGTCAATCTAGGCCTATACCAGATGGTGGACATCTTGGAGACTGGGAGTGGGATCATCAACGCGTCTCTCATAGCAGGATTGGTTGAGAGATGGCGTCCCGAGACGCACACGTTCCACATGCCGTTCGGAGAGATGACGGTGACTCTCCAGGACGTGAGTTCTCTCTGGGGGTTGGCTATCAGTGGCACCCCCGTCTGTGGCGTATCTGACAGCACGACGTTTGCTGCTCAGATTGAGGAGCTTTTGGGGGCTGATCCTGACTTCATCATTGAGAAGAGTGGAAAATCGAAATTTCACTTAAGGATGAAGAGGTTGCGCGAGCACTTCAGCGCGGGTCTGACAGAAGACTCCACCGATGAGGAGATTCAGAGGTAAAGACTTCAAATCTCTCGTGTTATTTTTATTTATTTAATTTTCGTTTGTTGATGAACTTATATTCCATGTTTGTTACTGCAGATATACACGTGGATACGTGATGGACCTATTTGGTTCCGTCATGTTTCCCGATTCTTCCGGTGACTGCATGGCGATGATGTATCTCCCGCTGCTGGCAGACCTGGAGCAGCCATCACGTCTCAATTGGGGTGCGGCCGTCCTAGCCCATCTGTACTTCCACATGTGCCGTGCTTCTATGGTAAGTCCCTAACTATTATCTTACTCTTTTACCTAATAAATCAAGAAGTGGCACCCAACATATAAAATTATTACAAACTGCAGCCAGACGTGAGACAGATGTATGGGCCAGTACTGTTGCTTCAGCACTGGTCGTGGTCACGGCTACCGGTGGGCAGACCCATACCGAATGCGACACCAGCTTGGGGAGATCCCGACGATGTTCACTGCCCGGCATACTTCATTCCTCAACCATTGCAAGAAGAAACCCCAATTATCGGCATCCTCCTTATGCACGATTGCAAACGCAAGAGGCAACAATTGATTCTCGGCATCGTAGGCACAAGCTATCAATAGCCTACCCTCGTACCGCCCTGACAAGAAGCATGCATCTATGCTAATCACCGGTCTCAAGAACCGAAACGCTGCAATGCATGGACCAAACGCCCAAGCGACGGCCCTGAACTGAACTTCACCTTTCTTTATTACTCCTGTGTCTTTGTCTCGTATCGGACTGGTCAGAAAATGATACTTTGATCCGGGATTCTTGGCGCAAATTGCCATCAATAGTGGTCTCAGCAAGCTGTACGAACCTTCCCAACTACCAAATTCGCAGGCTATTGCAAGCTCACGACCCCTCCACAGTCGGTTGTATTTTGGGGTGACGTTATCATACACGGCCAACACACAGTTTGCCACCGACCGGATGCTCATACAGGGATCGGTCTTAATGCTATTCTGGATGATATCGGCAATGATTGATGCCGTCAGACATTCATTGTCGGTCCTTGTATACTCTGTCCTGCATGTGTGAGGCTTGTCTTGCTTCGTTATAACCCACGCATCTCCAGTTCCCGATGGTTGTCCCCTGAGCTCGTAACCACAATGCCGGTCTTTGCACACCACATAAATCCGGCGGCTATCACTTTTCTTCATTCTTATTTCCTGATTCGAATGAACATGATGCTCTCTAATCTTCTTTATTAATTCATCTTTGCTTTTAAAAAATTAGTTTGCAGCCAGCTCACCGTTGTACTCGATTCGTGGCCCATAGGAATCAGTATCTGCTTCTCTAAACCGAGATATATCATTGAAGTCTGGGAATGGGTGCGTATCACTCCGCCCGGTAAGCGGCGCTGAGCCAGAGCTGCTTCGAATGGGCCCTTCGTCTGTTTCATCTGGATCATCAGAGACCCAGTCATCTCCATCATATTCATCTCCACTCTGCAGACGTTCACCCGGAATATCATTGATATTTTCAAAATCTGACCCAATTTCATCACGTATTGGTCCTGGGAATGGTAAAGGCGCCTCATGCACGGGTCTAGGTGGGGAACAAATTCGGAGTATTGGTTGAGGTGGTGATTGCGGGGCAAGTGGATAGTTGATTTCTGGGTTGGTAGGTGGATATTGGGTTTCTGGGTGAGTATGTGAATAGTAGGTTGCTGGATGTGTAGGTTCATAGTAGGTTTGTGGTTGTGTTGGAGGAACGACGGGAGTTTCCATTGCAACTGAGTATTGGCTGAAACTTCCAACCCCTGGCTCTCTCGGAACTCTTTTAACATAGATCTCTATTACAAAATCTCCGTTGGCCTTAAAATACCCACACAACCCTCTCCATGTATTTTCATCTGTAATTTTCGCAAGTGAATATTTCCCGGTATTTCCATTACAAACTCGGGTCCCCAATTCAAGGTTGTACCTTTCTGGATTATAACCGGTGTAATCGAAAATTATGACTTTCAAGTCCAAAAGAGATATATCATCGTTAACCATAGCTGAAGCAATTGGTTCTTTGTTGTAATAAGGCCCGTCTGTATTTTTTTCAATTTTACCACCACTGTGTATTGAAATCAATGGCATTGTAATCAAGCTACATTTCGAAAGTGATAATCATTTGTCAGGTTACTAATTTACACAGTTACTGAATAAAAAAAAATTAAAATTAATGAATTACTTACAATTAATTAATTAAAATTAAGTATAATTATTTAAAGTTAATCAATTTTAATTAATTAACTATAATTAATCAATTAAAATTAATTAACTATAATTAATCAATTAAAATTAATTAACTATAATTAATCAATTAAAATTAATTAACTATAATTAATCAATTAAAATTAATTAACTATAATTAATCAATTAAAATTAATTAACTATATAATTAATCAATTAACTATAATTAATTAATTAAAATTAATAAACTATAATTCATTAATTAAGATTAATTAACTATAATTAGTTAATTAAGAATAATTAACTATAATTAGTTAATTAAGATTAATTAACTATAATTAGTTAATTAAGATTAATTAACTATAATTATTGAAAATTAATTAACTTTAATTAATTAAAATTAATTAACTATAATTATTGAAAATTAATTAACTTTAATTAATTAAAATTAATTAACTATAATTAATTAATTAATTAATTTAATTAATTAACTATGATTAATTAATTATATTTAATTAGCTAAGTTTAATTAATTAATTAAAATTTTTTAATTAACTATGATTAATTATAATTAATTTATCATAGTTAATTAATTTTACTTAATTAATTTTTATATTAAAAAAATTAATTAATTTTAATTGATTAATTTTTAGATTAAAAAAATTAATTAATTAAAAAATAATAAAAAAATTAAAAATTAAATTAAAAACATAAAGAAAACGTACCTTTGCTGCTTTGCTGCTGCGACTTCGGCTGAAGAATTCTGAACGTCTTCGGCTGCATTTATAGGCTGTGAAAAGTGGAAAACCGAAAAAGGCACGGGGCCGACCATTTAATGGCCGGTTGGGGATTTAATTAGGTACCGGCCATTTAATGGCCGGCTGGGGACTTTAATCGGAACCGGCCATTAAATGGCCGGTTGGGCATTTTATTCGGTACCGGCTATTTAATGGCCGGTATGGGCATTTTTAAAATTTTTCCGGAACCGTGGGTATTTTTAATAATCTTGAATTAACTTGGGGTATTAATAAAAATGTCGGTTGATATCCAGTTCGCACCAAAAAAAATACAAGAATTGTCGATATTCCGCTTGTGTAGACTCGCTTTAGATGTCCGTTCTTTTTTTTTTGGTTGATTTGAACAGGCACCTAGTCAAGATGTCCACTAATGAAAGTGCACGGTGTTTTCATATGTTGATAATCATCAATTATTATTCTGATAAGTATCATGCATAGACAAAGATAAATTGTGCATGGCTAATATATATTATTAAAGAAACACAGTTGGCAGTTCTTGACAGTTGACACACTATATGCCGACATTTTTAAAAATACCCTAAGTTAATTAAAAATTATTAAAAATACCCACGGTCCCAAATTTTTATTAAAAATACCCAAACCGGCCAATAATTGGCCGGTACCGATTAAATACCCCAACCGGCCAATAATTGGCCGGTTCCGTGATTTTTTTTTTTTTTTTTTAGAGAAAAATTGCTAAAATGCTGAAATGAAATCTAACACAAAAAAATTGAATTGTTTTTTTAAATATTTGTTAGAAAATACGTTACGAATAGGGCTGATTTTGTGCTAAAATACGGTAAATTACAATAATTATGCTAAAATACGGTAAATTTACTAAAATGCTGAAATTACAATAATTATGTAGAATTATGCTAAAATACGGTAAATTACGCTAAATTACGTATGAATAGGGCCGATTTTGTGCCATCTTTCATAAAACATAAAAAATAGTAAAAAAATAATAAAAATAATAAAAATTGGTATTCTACAAGTTCATTATGTAACTAATTTACTGAGCTACGTAGATTGGAGAATAGAAATGAAAATCTTAATCGGAAACTTCAACTGAAGTTTTGAGGCTCTTCCCTTTGTTTTTTGGCGATTCTGAATTTAAAAAATTGGCAAAGCAAGTTCGGACGCATGCGCATTTTCGCAAGCTTTCCGAAAAGTTGTCATTTGCTGAAATCGGACACTCGAGCGCCGTTTTATGGCCGTTTGAAGTTTCGTCGTCGTTTTTCCCCTTCTCAGTGAAGATATCATCCCTATTCGTACGTAATTTAGCGTACTTTACCGTATTCTAGAATAATTCTACATAATTATTGTAATTTACTGTAATTCAGCATAAATCAAGTAATTTAGCGTGTTTTAGTATAAATATGCTAATTATATATAAAAAAATGTAATCTAGCAAATATTTTAAAATAAATTCTATTTTTTAGTGTTATATTTCAGCATTTTAGCTATTTGTCTCTTAAAAAAAAGTTAACATAATTTAAAGTAATATAGTGTCAATCAGCATAAATTAACATAATTTCAAGTAATTTAGCGTATTTTAGTATAAATATGCTATCAAAAAAAGTAATCTAACAAATATTTAAAAAAATAATTCGATTTTTTTGTGTTAGATTTCATTTCAGTATTTTAGCAATTTTTCTCTCTAAAAAAATCACGGAACCGGCCAATTATTGGCCGGTTTGGGTATTTTTAATAAAAATTTGGGACCGTGGGTATTTTTAATAATTTTTAATTAACTTAGGGTATTTTTAAAAATGTCGGCACTATATGCATGATGCATTATTTTTTTAGTAAAAATTTGGAGATAAAATCACGCTATATACTATTTAATATTTACAAAAAGATATTCACTTTGAGTTTTGAACTTGTGACATATGTCACAAAGAGTAATGCTTTTATTACTAGATCAAAAACTGATTCTCAAATGATTCATTATTTAATGAACAAATTCAGATTAAAATGAGCCTTGAATGATTATTAGCAGAACGATATATTTTATATTGAACAAGAAATAAAGGAGAATCTTCAACGAGGAATGATTAAATGCTCTCGTTTTACATTTTTTTTAGCATTGCATGACCTTTTTAGTTCTATTCATTTTCACAACAGAAAATTGGAAAACTAAAGAAACTGTAGCATTGTTAAGAGTTTCTTTAGAAATAGAAAGAGATACAAAAAGGGGAGAGATGGTCAGATGGTATTATTTGAGAATTGATGGGTCAGAGACTGAAAAAACATGTCATGCCGTGCCGTGACGTGACTAACACGCCGTAATTTTGATCTCGTGCCTTGTTGTGCCATGACCAAGTTAATTTTTTACATGCCGTGTCGTGCCATGACCAAAATGTCAAGGGGTGGTCACAGCACGCGAATGATCACACCGTGCCTAAACGTGTCGTGACCATACGTGACTCGCGTGACTATTTAATTATAATTTATGTTAGTTTATTCAAAATTCACCATTAAATCAATATCTAATGATTCTAATTACACGTGACTCGTGTGACTACGTGTCGTGTCGTGCTGTGACTAAATCTTTCATGTGTCGTGCTGTGCCGTGCCGTGCCAAAGTTTCAAAAGATGAACACAACACGCGAATGGTCACGGCACGGAACACGCGAGTCACGACACGTAACTAACACGCGTGCTGTGCTGTTCCGTACCGTAACCGTGCCGTTCCATGACAGAGCCGGCTCCGCCGTACCATTTTTCCCACTCTAATAGTCTAATGGGTCCTAAAGTAACTATAGCAATGATATGTTTACTTATGGAGATTTTCAAAATAATCCCAACGTTGCTACAATTTTTACTAGTGAGTAAAAAAAACTACCACAATTTAATATGCTACAATTCCTATTCGTGTATTGAAAAATTCATACAATCATACTTATTATTTATAAATAACTTCTTTAATTATCAAAATAAAAAATTGCTCCTTTTATACACATTCGTATAGGGCTGCAAACGAACCGAACCGAATTGAGTTTGGTTTGAATTAATTTCGAACGAACTCAATTTCAAATTTAACTTTTTATGAACTTTTTCGAATCAAACTCGAATCGAATTATGAACTACGAATTTTTTGTCAGCCCTACCTTCATATGTGTTCGTTTTTCAGTAACTCAATAAAATTTATTTTAGAAATAATTTCTTATGTACTCCTCCCAACTTGTGCAGTTTCTTATTTACCTCTAAAGACTTTAATTTAACTTATTCACCTCTCAACTCTTATAAGTTTTTTTTTTTATTTAAGAGTAATTAGTCTCATATTAATTCTAATTAAATTATTAAAATATCTTAATTTAGGAATTATAATTTTAACTAATTACCTCTAATTAATCAGTCTCCATCCTTTTGTTTCCTTTCGTCCCTTAGTTCTCTTGTTTCTTTTTTCCCCCACTCGTTCACTTGTTCTCTCCAGCTAACACAGCAAGTCTACTTAATCAGCGTCTTCATCATTACACCCCTAAAATAAACGAATTTTTTTAAAAACCATAATTAAAAAAAAAATTAGCAAACCAACATAATTAGTTTGGTTTTTACAAAAACCATAAGAACCGAAATGTCAATTCGGTTCCCACTTTTTTTTCTCCTGGAACCGAATTGGCATTTCGGTTCCCCCCTCTTTTCACAATTTCGGAAAAAAGCCGCCACAGAAAATCGAAATGGGATGGGAACCGAATTTCCATTTCGGTTCCCTCTTTTTTTTTTTTTTTTTAGAGACAAATAGCTAAAATGATGAAATATAATACTAAAAAATTGAATTTTTTTTCCTTTGTCAAATTACTTTTTTTGATAGAATATTTATACTAAAATATGCTAAATTACTTCAAATTATGTTAATTTATATTGATTTACACTAAATTACTTGAAATTACAATAATTATGTAGAATTATGCTAAAATACGGTAAATTACGCTAAATTACGTATGAATAGGGCCTATTTTGTGCCATCTTTCATAAATCATAAAAAATAGTAAAAAAATTCCAAAAATAATACAAATTGGTATTCTACAAGTTCATTATATAACTAATTTACTGAGCTACGTAGATTGAACAATAGAAATGAAAATCTTAATCGGAAACTTCAACTGAAGTTTTGAGACTCTTCCCTTTGTTTTTTGGCGATTCTGAATTTCAAAATCCGGCATTGCCGGTTCTGACGCATGCGTATTTCACGAGTTTTCCGAAAAGTGGTCATTTGCTGAAATCGGACACTCGAGCGCCATTTATGGCCGTTTGAAGTTTCGTCGTCGTTTTTCGTCTTCTCAGTGAAGATATTATCCCTATTCATATGTAATTTAGCGTAATTTACCGTATTTTAGCATAATTCTACATAATTATTGTAATTTCAAGTAATTTAGTGTAATTCAACATAAATTAACATAATTTCAAGTTATTTAGCGTATTTTATTATAAATATGCTATCAAAAAAGTAATTTGACAAAGGGAAAAAAAATTCGATTTTTTAGTATTATATTTCATCATTTTAGTTATTCGTCTAAAAAAAAAAAGAGGGAACCGAAATAGCAATTCAGTTCCCATCTCATTTCGATTTTCTGTGGCGGCTTTTTTTCGAAATTGTGAAAAGAGGGGGGAAACCGAAATGCCAATTCGGTTTCAAGGAAAAAAAAATAGAAATCAAATTGGCATTTCGGTTCTTATGATTTTTGTAAAAATCAAACTAATCATATGTTGGTTTGCTAATTTTTTTTAATTATGATTTTTAAATTTTTTTCAAAATAAACACTCCTGCATTTTCTTCTTTGCCCCTCTTGCATTTCCTTCCTTTCAGAAAGGAAGCCCCAGGACAAATTTGACCTGTAAGGAAAACTGAGCAGAGAAGCCAATGTTAATGTGCTTTATTGAACAAAAGAGTCGAGCCCCTCCCTCATTTGGAAATTTAACATTGTTTGATTGGGCAATGACATGTTCTTTATGTGGTACCAGCGTGTTAATCGAGAACTGATGTCAGTCAGTAATGATTGTTAGTTCAATGACCCCACTCACCCGTCCTCCAATAAAAAAAGGAAGAAAGATTTTGGATTCAGAGTTTAGGGTCTAGGAACTAGGGATTGAAAATAAAATATCCTGTGTTTTAAGAGGCTTTAAAATATTCATTTATGTCAACAACATTTGTATTCATTTGTCAATTAAAAAGAATCTTAAGAGTGCCGCAATGTTTTATAAATATATGAAGAAGTATTATAAATTAAATTTACCAGATTTTATTTTGTGCTTCTATTTTAGTTTTTAATATTAAATATTTGAATAGTAAAATTATAAGAGTTCGGTTACACTACTTATATAATCATACGAGAACATATGTTTATAAGTCATATTTTCGTTTTCAAAATTCAAACGAAAAGCCCAAAGATAAATAATCTATCAAAATATGACCTAACATTTCTAGGGGTGTGAACGGATTGAATATTATCTGATTTTATCAGGATCCGAATCCGTTAATTGATGGATTCGTATAGGGGTGTGAACGGATTAAATATTATCTGATTTGGATATTCGAATACGGATATAATTCACTGTCGGATACGGATGTGGATACGGTTTTTAATATGAAACCGAATACAGATTCAGATCGTCCGACTTTAGCTTATCCGAATCATCCGAATCCGTCTGCAAAATCTTAACTGCATCCATCTTGAGTTATATGGGCCATGGGCAGGCTCCAACGCTTCACAATTTTAAAATACTAACAACTTTGGAGTCTATGAAGCACTATTGATGTTGCCTAAATTTTGGTTTTAGTTTCTACCTTTGGGAATTAATTTAGGAGGATTAGGGTTCATACAATATAATTGGAGATTGGGATGATAAATTCTAAATATTTTGTAAGTTTGATTTGGGAATTATTTGATCATTGGTAGTTAAAAATAATAAATTGACAATTGCTTAGTCTTATACTTGTATATCAGGTTGTGCCAGCCCTTGTATCAGTTTTATATGTTTCTGACAAGTTTGATTCATCTTTTTTTTTAATTATAATATTTTCAAGGTTTTTTTATTCTCAAACTTGAAAGTTTGATTCTATATTCATTCTTTTTTACAAGTGCGTAGTACAAAATCGCAATTTCAGAAATTAGGATATGTTACATAATAGATTGATCTAATAAGAATTGGTACTCATTTTTTTAATAATTTATTTCAAGCATAGATAAGAAATTTTATTTAAAAATGAGATAATTCGGTTCATTATTTATTTTCCAACTTAGATAAATATTTAGAAGTCATTTCATACTATGTATAGCTTTAACTATATATTCTTACTTAATAATTATAAGACACTTCGTAGATATGTGGCTCTGTGATTGATTTAAGTAAATCAAAAATTGCAGGTTATCATATTGACATATATTATTTTATTTTATGGTAATTTTTTACTACCAAATCACAAATAAATGGAGAAATAGATGAATCACACAAGATACCAAACAACAAGCAAGCAAACACAAGAAATAAGAGAACCCACAAGATTTTACGTGGAAACTCTTTCGGGAGAAAACCGCGGGAGCACATGATACAAATTCACTAGATCAAAGGAGTCTTACATGTACAAAATATTAGAACTCACAATAGCACTCTCTTACATATTCTCTTACAAATTCAAGAAGAAGAGAGCAAAACCCTATAAAGACTTAGTGAAGAGACAACCTAGAAGACTCAAACAGACTCAACTCAATCTCTCTCTGTCTCGTTTTTTTATTTCCTATACGAAAATCAGTTCCTCCAAATTTGCTTAATGGGCCGAAGCCCAATTGTCTTCAACTCAACATTGATGTACGTCTCCAACAAGAGCGAATACGTTTCGGAATGGATTTTTTCAATGGTAATCTGAAACCCATAAAAGGCACGAGCTTCTGGCATTTGCACATCGACATGAATCGAGTAGCAAGGTTCTCTAGCACAATACCATCTGACGAGGCAAAGCAGGCAAGAACATGAGAGATGAAATGGCGTTCGTCTAGGGTTAGAGTTTGCTCCCAGTGAACCATGTCATGCGAGAGATCGATCTCTTCAAATGTCCAGAAAGAGGCTTGGGCCTTTTTGTAAAATTCCCAAATCGATGGGTACTTGATCGGAAACATGCAGAACCGATCAGGGTTTGGCGCTAAAATTGGTTCGTAGGAGTCGGAATTGGGAGTTAGAGTTGGAACGGATGGCATTTTGGATGAGGTCTTGGGAGAGTTGAATCTATTTTTAGAAGGATGAGACTACGATAGAATAGACTCAGCGTGATATTTATATATGAAGAGGAGCGGAGCGGGAGATGAGAAGTTTAAAATTTGAGCTGAGGCTTGCAAGGGAAGAAAAAAGAAACTAGTGAATCTTGCGAGGGAAGGATGAAGTAACGGATAAGCCAAAGGGGATGGATTAGGGGTGCAAACGGATCGGATAGTGGTAAAACCATAGTATCCGCTTTTAATTTTCAGATATGGATACAAATCAGATATTAGACAGATACATACGGATACAAATCGGCTATCGGATATCCGTAAATATATACATAAATATTTTTATAATATATAGTATACTATATAATATTTATCTAGTATTCGGATACAAATAATTAAAATTCAAAACTATATCTGTATCTGTATCTGTATCTGCACGGATATTCAAATATCGGATATCTGTATCTAATTTTCAGATATAGATGCAGATACGGTCGAATAATATCCGACCATTTGCATCCCTAGGATGGATATTCTCTGCAACTGATTGTGTGTATTTTACACGGTGCCGTATAATTCTTTTAGTCGGACCAGCCTGTCAGTGCTAAGGGACGGACGGTTATGTTCTAGAGGTAACTTTTACGGAATTTGATATCAATAAATATGTTTGGGTCAATGTTTTGGAATCAGGCCCATTAAGTCGAAGAAGCCTTGCTGACCTGCTGAGTTAGAATCCTCCGAAATTTTTATATATAAGAAAATAAATTAAAAAAGTATTAAAAATGAGAAACTGTTTCTGGGATTTCGAAAAATAAGAAGGCAGGTATATGCCATGGCGTCCCAGTGGGACGCCATGGCATACTCCAGCCAGTCAGAAAAAAAAGGAAAAAAAAAAAAATTAAAAATACGGGACGCCATGGCATATCCCGACCCGAGAAAAAAAAAAAAAAAAATAGGGACGCCATGGCATATCCCGACCAGGGGAAAAACGTAAAAAAAAAAAAAAAAAAAAAATTAAAAAACGGGACGCCATGGCATACTCCGGCCCTAAAAAAAATAAAAAAAAATCAATTTTTTTTTCTGCTGTGTTCAGTTAGAAATCTAATAATTTTGATCAGATTCAAAATTCATTTTAGAGAAAATGGCTACATGGATTTTTGTGTTCTTTATATCAAAATAAAGGTATGAAAGTCTAGTTTTCAGATAATATAATTTCTCTATACAAAAATATTACAGATTGGTACAGTTTTAGTGATTAATTGACAGAGGTCAGAATTCAGAAAAGCTGAAATTCCAGTGAGCAGTCCTATAATTTTGACCAGATTCAAAATTCAATTTAGAAAAAATGGCTACATGAATTTTTGTGTTCTTTATATCAAAATAAAGGTATGAAAGTGTAGTTTTCAGATAATATAATTTCTCTATAAAAAAATATTACAGATTGGTACAGTTTTAGCGATTAATTGACAGAGGTCAGAATTCAGAAAAGCTGAAATTCCAGTCAGAAATCCAATAATTCTGACCTCTGTCAATTAATCGCTAAAACTGTATCAATCTATAATATTTTTATATAGGAAAATTATATTATCTGAAAACTATACTTTCATACCTTTATTTTGATATAAAGAACACAAAAATCCATAGAGCCATTTTCTCTAAATTGAATTTTGAATCTGATCAAAATTATTGGACTGCTCACTGGAATTTCAGCTTTTCTGAATTCTGACCTCTGTCAATTAATCGCTAAAACTGTACCAATCTGTAATATTTTTGTATAGAGAAATTATATTATCTGGAAACTATACTTTCATACCTTTATTTTGATATAAAGAACACAAAAATCCATGTAGCCAATTTCTCTAAAATGAATTTTGAATCTGATCAAAATTATTGGATTTCTGACTGGAATTTCAGCTTTTCTGAATTCTGACCTCTGTCAATTAATCGATAAAACTGTACCAATCTGTAATATTTTTGTATAGAGAAATTATATTATCTTAAAACTACACTTTCATACCTTTATTTTGATATAAAGAACACAAAAATTCATGTAGCCATTTTTTTCTAAATTGAATTTTGATCTGGTCAAAATTATAGGACTGCTCACTCGAATTTCAGCTTTTCTGAATTCTGACCTCTGTCAATTAATCGCTAAAACTGTACCAATCTGTAATATTTTTGTATAGAGAAATTATATTATCTGGAAACTAGACTTTCATACCTTTATTTTGATATAAAGAACACAAAAATATATGTAGCCATTTTCTCTAAAATGAATTTTGAATCTGATCAAAATTATTGGATTTCTAACTGAACACAGCAGAAAAAAATTTGATTTTTTTTTAATTATTTTTAGGGCCGGAGTATGCCATGGCGTCCCATTTTTTTAATTTTTTTTTTTTTTTTTTTTATGTTTTTTCCCCTGGTCGGGATATGCCATGGCGTCCCTATTTTTAATTTTTTTTTTTTTTTCCTTTTTTTTCTGACTGGCTGGAGTATGCCATGGCGTCCCAGTGGGACGCCATGGCATATACCTGCCTTCTTATTTTTCGAAATTCCAGGAACAGTTTCTCATTTTTAATATTTTTTTAATTTATTTTCTTATATATAAAAATTTCGGTAGAATCCTTTGCTGGCCTATGTTATGGTCGACCCGTGAATAATCCGTACACAAATAAAGAAGGTACGGATCTAGGATTCTTGACCCGTCACAGATCGGATCACAGGTTGACCCGACCCGACACATTTTCAATTTGTTCTTATTTTTCTGATGGATGGGAAGTATAAGGCTTCGTAAAAACTAGAGGGCAAGCCTCGCTTTGCTTCGGCTGTGATTTACAAAATACGGCACCTAAGCAAAACGATTTACAAAATACGGCACAAATAGGCAGGGTACGTATGTATCTTGCAAGTACTATTGAAGTACTTCTTTACTTTTTCCTAAAAAAGAGAGTAATAGTTTACATATGGAACAACAAAGTTACATGTCATCCTTCTATATGCTGGAGTATGCCACCTACATCTGGATCATTAGTGTCGATAAAACCTTATATCGCAGTAATATAAAATAATCATTGTAAATTAGCAACAACAGAGTAATGATGTTGAGTGGCACTTGTAAGCAAAGTTCCAAAAAATTCTATAAGATATTAAGGTATCTCTTTGTCAACTAAGATGAAATCGCATGAATATTTTGTTTTATCTATTGGGTTATAAAATGTCCAAAACTGGTAAATTCTTTGTATGATTGTTAGTCGGTACATATCAGCATTAAGTGTTGCCAGTGGGACTGCATTAAGTGTTGCCAGTGGGACTTGATATGTATCTTTTCCGCAGCCATCTGCAAATTTATGAAAATGTGATAAAGGTAAGTATATGTACTGAATCAGTTGATCAAGCTGGTGAGTGCAACTGAAGAATTCATAGTTAAATGCAAATCATGCCATACTCATGTATTATAGTGGTATGTAAATAAAGAAAGAGGTTTGATGAAGAAGAAAGCTGCAGACAATTCTCCCATTTTACAGTTGAATTACTGAAATTTTTGTTGTTGTTGACTTGCTTCACTCGAAATTAATCTGTAACAACTATTTATACTTATTTTGAGTATTAAATAAGCCTCAATACAATATTTTATTTGACTTAAAAGGGGTAATTGAAACTGTTAGTAATTTTTTTGTACATTTTGAACTTAGTATTTTCATGAAATTCTCATTAGAAAAGGATTTTTTTTTTTTGTAGAAAAATCTTATTCTGTATCTGCAAATGATACTTGTCTTAGACCTTTGTGATGGAAAACATGTATTGCATTAAATATTGACAATTGTGTCCAGTAAGTCCTTTGTTCATATAAAGCTAAAATAAAACAAAATGTTTTGTTTAGAATTTATATATTTACTGGTTAAAGAAGCAAAATTAAGTAAAGATAATCATCTGGCAGTACAATAAGTAATGTCACTTCTGTACATGAAACATTACACTTGTTCAAAGAGGTTGAGGCATCATCGTTTGGCTTAAGAGTTTCATCAAACACTAATATGCTCAACCAATGAGTTTTTAATCAAACAAACCCAAAAAAAAATGCAAGGTGCTAAATGTCTTTATATAAACATTTTAGGAAGTATTTGAATCTACGGTAAATATGGTGCAGTTTAGAAAAAAATCAATTTGGCACAATTTCGAGTCCCTAAATTAGTAGAAAAAGATAATCATCCATGAAAGTATAAGACTATAACTATGCCAACATTTCAGAAAAATAAAAAAAATTCAAAATGAGCAATTTCTAATACTAATTATTCAAATATAATAAGAAGGAAGTAAATTGCTGATACTTACAGCACATCAAAATCTTCGGGAAACATGCAACACTGGCATAAGCTCATCATAATGTAAATGTCAAATTATTTTCACCTGTAAAATAAATGGCAAAAGAAAAGCGATTTACAATTTGTCTACCTGAGCTATTTAATAGGTACCTTTCATGTACTGGGACGGACCAACTATACACTGCTGTCACTCCAAAATGAAGCTGCAAACATAACCAAGTACATTATTCAGCCATTAACAGATTTAAAAATGGAGACTCTAAAAGAGGCGAAACTTTATCGCAAAAGAGAAGGATAAGCTATATATTCGAAAGAGCTTCTCGAGGCAAATCTATTCGTTGTGTTAGAGCGGCTCTCCAAATCTTAACAAAATATTATCATCATGTCATTTTTTATAAATTAATTTCAATTTGAGCTAAAAAAAAAAATCATTAACTAAATATTTCTTATGTTGTAATGCTTGTATTGAAAATTAAATTTGTACAAATTTAAGCGAAGGTTTTAGATGAGATAATCAAAAGATTTTGTGTTCTCCAAAACTAATAGAACAAATGATCAAATATCAAATAATTAAATCAAAACTCAATTTTTTGTCAATCAATCCAAGTTCAATCTAAACAACATGAAACAAATATCACTCTTTTATATATATTGACTTGAAATGCTTGTTGGCTAGCCATAAGTGCGATTGTATTAATTTAACATGTATAATATAAACACGGTGACTAATTAATTATACTATATGTTTCATACTGAATACAATGTGTTCCATTATTAGCACACGTGATCTATAAATTAATACATAAGAGCACAAAAGGAAAGACGATATACCTCTTTTAAGCCTGACACAAACAGACAGACAGCAAAAGACACAACCAGTGAAGCTTTGCTGTTAACTAATCTTGCATTAAAAAGGAACAACAAATTACTACTTTAAAAAATTTATTTTGAAATGAAGCTATCTTAAAACACCTTAACAAATCATAATGTTATAGAGAGAGGTATGCTCTTTGGGTTTTTACTTTTTAGCAGCGAAATTAAAGAATAAAGCTTGTCACACAGGACCAATTTAGAACATTACCTAAAAAAATGAAGGTTAACAACTCTGTTGGTGTCTGAACTCCAAAAAGACTTAAATTCGATTCAATACAGGAAAAATTAGGTTTGTACTCTAATCTGAGAGAAAAGAAAAAAGGCGAAACTGAAATCACTCGATTGATTTGAGAGAGATGAAAATAAAGAAACAAACCTAGGAGCGTAGTCGTAAAGAAAGGGAAGTTCAATCGCCTCTTCGGAAGACTCTGAGAGAGAGGAGAGAGAGAGAGAGAGATAGGAAGAGCAGGAGAGAGCGAAAACTTGAGTTCGACAGAAGGTAAGGAAGAGTGAAAGACGCTGGAAGCATGGGGTTCGGTGGTTCTCTCTGGAAGAAGCTAGAAAAGCAAAAGGAGGAGAGAGACTTGAGAAGGAAAATGTAGTAAGAAGAATAAAATATTTCTGTTTTGTGGGATCCACATGTCATAGATACTGTAGTTTATACTGTAGCTACACCCTATCAAGATTATATATATATAAAAGATATGTGGAAAAGGTTGCGCCGATCCGAGCCGTTAATTCGTGATCACACCGGAATCTAAGCCTAAAATGAAGGGGTCTGATCATATCCCAGCTGAGCGCTCTTTACCTCCGAAGCTCCCAAATTTGAGGAATTGAAATTCGACTGGAACGGAATAAGGATAAAAACGATCCAAACCGAATTCGATCAGAGTTACATTCTAAGCATACCATGAGTCCATGAAGAGATAGGAGTAGGTCCGATGGACATCGGACCTACATTTAGGTTCAATTAGCTTTAGGACCGTACGATTAGAATCAAGATCTATGTGCACGGACATTGATACAGATTTGCACGGATTTTGATACAGAGCACACGAATCTTGATGCAAATCGAATGGTAGGTCCGATGGGCATCAGACCTACTCTGATTCCTACCATGAAATAACAGACAGAGGCTCAGATTTACTACACGACGGTTGGTGAGTGATTTGTGCGAATCTGAACCCACCTGATGCAAGTTGTGGAGGCTGACTAGTGCCTTGAGAAGTTCAGTCCATTGCCTTGGAAATTTTCCAAGTCTACAATATGACGCATGGTTTAATTTCTCTTGACCAAATCAATCACCACGTGTTCTCGACATTTTGTTTCTCTGTTCATCTGTGACCGCAACGACTCCATTTAATGCGAACTTTCTTTGCACACGCACTGTACATTTGAAAGATTATTTATAAAAATCGATTCAACGAAAACAAGATAATAAATTGGTTTGTCACCTAGGTGATGCTTGAATTTGAGCCGCCACATGGTTGTTATCTCTTCACGCATAACATTATCGATGCAACAAACATGAAACGAACTGTTTTTTACCCAAGTATTCCTCCGTCCGACCGCCACGTGGTTATATTGCATAGTCATATAACGCACAAATCGAAGAGCGGAGAAAATATTTTTTTTCAGTGAAATTGTTGATTAAATACATAGAAATTCAGCATTCAACCGAATTTTTTTTTATTACTGGCAAACATATAGCACTTTTGGCTAAAAAGGAATTGTTGGAATATATGCCGAAATTTTTATTAATATTCAAAAAAATTTCAAAATTTCAAAATCTAAACTCATTTTCAACTTATTTTCAGAACTGCCAAAACCGAAGAATTATTTTCCGAATCCAGCGTCTCTTTTCGGAAAATAATTCTACGGATTCAAAGGGTCTCTTCTCGATCTTAAAAGAGTACATCTAACGGGGTAATCTTTTAATTTTTGTGTTAATCTTTTAATTTCTATTTGAATCAATCAAATTTAGGATAGGTTTGAAAATGAGTAAAGTTCTGAATGTTTGTTGTAGGATCTGAATTTCCTTTGCATGATATGAATTTATATAAAGTTCTGAATGTTTATGCCACACTAAAAATTGTATGAATTGTCATGTAAAGTTCTGAATAATTTGTTGGCTATGTATGTTTGTTGCATAATCTGAATTTACTTTGCAAATTATGATAGGGACCTTCTTCTTCATTCTTCAACCTAGGAAAAGAGCAAGAGGTCCAACATTGAAGAAGAAGATGTCAAAGATGCAATCACCCCCCTCCATTGACAACCACCGTCAAGTTTTTTCTAACTCTAGCTTGTAAATTAATTTTTGTTTATAATAAGTTCAAAAAAAATGTGTCACAATTTTGAGAGTTAAAACATTTTCTAAGAATTAATTCATATTTCAAACTCAAGTTTTCAGCAGTGTGTGAAAGGTATGTGACAGTGCATTATTATTTAATATCATACACAAACTCCATTTGAAATAAGCTATACTTTACGAAAGAGTTTAAACAACAACGTAAGTACACTGTCACATGACCATTCATACACTACCGAGAACTTGGTTTTTAATCATGATTAAATATTTAGAAAATATTTTATCAGTTCAAGATATGTAGATGTGTGTGTGTGTGTCTATATATATGTGTGTGTGTATATGTATCTGTATGTGTATATGTTTGTGTATATGTATATGTATATTATTTGTTTCTGTTTGTTGAATGTATATGTATATGTATATGTATAATAATTGTTTCTGTTAATTTGTTAAATGTTGATGTATGCTGTGACGTTGAATATATATTGAATTATAGATGTGTAATATTGCAAATGTATGTTTAATGGATAGCAAATATGGGTGTAGCCTATTATAAATCATTTAAAAAAAAACACACACAAAACATGCACGGTTCAAAACAACAATCTGTGTACGATGTCCAAATTTATATACAAATAATTTATAGAAACCGTGTATATAACGTTAATTATTGTACGCAGTTAATTTGACCGTGTACCAACCACCATTTTTAGCGCCCTTTTATTTGTGATATGATGTGGTTGGGTTTATTTAACCGTGTATATTATGTCATTACAGATACGATTTTGTACCGTGTACAAACTAATCCCCTGTTCATACAAGACGCTCACTGACACAATCGTATAACCGTGTGTCATTAACTTTTTGGACCGTGTATAATCACATTTTCTGTACTAGTGCGGACCCCTTCTTCTCTAACCCCTTAGTTGTTGACTCCCTATTCGCTGAAAGAAGAATTATTTCATTTCAATATGCGGTCTGGAGATGGATGGATCTGACCGTTGATTAAAATTAGATGTGTGGTCTTGATACAGGAGCAATAAAGGAGCAATGAGATGTGTTACTATTTAATATTGTAATGGATCCCTTCTTTTATATATTATTGTTAAACTAAACCAGTACTTTTGCTGATTAAACAAGATTTGATGACATGAACTTTTCGATTTAGAACTCTCTAGAACAGACTTAAAAAATTTAGTCTCCTCAAGTTTGTAAAATCTCATTATAATTGACGATGTGGGACAGAGTCCTTTCTCTAGAACCTATTGGAATATACTAAAAGAATGTAAATCACTTCGGCAAAAAAACAAATTAATGTTTTTTAATAAAAAGATGGTGATCTAGTTTATTAATTTTTATTTAATTGTTCATAAAGGGTTTATTATCTTTTGCTATTAGATAAAAGATCGATTCTCAAAACAAATTAAAGTTTAATTAAATTTATGATATGAGATATGGCAATTTGTCAAATTTACATTTCACCACATTATGGTGGTTTTTTTTTCATAGTAAAAATTGAACTACATTTGGCTGTACCAGAATTGAAATATATCTTGTGCAAAATAACATGCCACCACGCCTCTCCTACCACTATATTCCAAAAAACAAAAACAAAAAAGAAGCGGCAATTCCTCGGTCCTAACACCTGTAAACAAAACAAATACCGTAAGAAATTTAGCTGGTTTAGAGGCTTGGTCATAGAATAAGCCTAAAATAATTAAAAATAAATCAAATAGAAATTATAAATATATAACAGAGCATTCTGAAGTTTCGTACACTGCATATTCTTCAAATTAACACTATTTTCTTTATACTGTAGAAAGTTGTGCCGTATTTATAAAATCACAAACACCATTTTAAAAAAAATATTTACTTTTTAAAAAAAAAAAGAGGCATAGGTCCGTTTCATTGACAGAAACTTTAAAAAAATATTTACTTCACATTGTATAATATTTATTTATTTGTTTCTACACAAATTATCATACTGAAACTTACAACGTTTAATTACTCAAGTAATCATATTGAAAATACTTATTTATCTGTTTATAAATAAAATTTCCTGATAAATGATGGTATGTATATGTGGATCCAAATCTGCTGAAATTCCAGATCCATCAACAGTACTCTGAAATCTCTGAAATCCCGAATCCAGCTATCGAACTATTTTGAGATGCGTGTACAGAAAAATTAGCTGTTTTGAGATGCATGCACAGAAAAAATTGAACGCCTGGATTCAAAATTTCAGAAATTTCAGATGTACCGTTCATAGATTTGGAATTTCAGCTGATTAAATTGTTTATATGTACATGAGAAAGAAGGGACCAAGTCAGCGTGACTGCATTAATTAGACCCCTGGCTCTTCATTTAGTAAGACCAAATTTATCAGTGTATAAAAAGCCTCCTACTGATTAATCTCCATTAAGACCAACAAAAAGGAAACGCGGTCAAAATATTAATCAAGATTAAAAAGCAATCAACAGTTGTGTTTGTATTAAGAATCATAACAAAAAAAATAATTATGATTATTATAATTGTAATTGTATTAGTTCTTTGAGAAAAATTGTAATTGTATTATTAAAATATTAAAACAGGTAACATTTAATAGTCTTAAATTTTACTAATTTTCACCTGAATTGACAAGACATGTTGGCTGTCTGAAAGAAAATTTGATCCATTCCTTCTAGATAAAGCTCTATCTTCCCTATAGGGATGCATCTTTCTGTTAATCTGAAAGAAAATTACCCGTGGACTTGGTTCAAAGGAAAATGAAAGAGAAGTTCGTAAATCATCACAAGTATATATGTGGACCGAGAGCAGCCAAGTAACCTGACTCTAATGATTTAAAATCTTTTAGTATATTCCTAGCATTACCGTGAAGTTATAGTAAAAGTCCACCACAAACAAAAACAAAGCACCAAGAGCCCCCACATAAATAATCAAATCAATCTCTGGATCTCCACAGATCTCTGTAGACCTAATCAAACACGCTCTCTCTCTCCTGTTGTTACGTAGCCCCTTCTCCTACCACCAACCCCTCTTAAAAATCTATATCGCCAAAAAACACAGTACACAAAACAAAACACCCCCCCTCAATATATTGCAATTACGTTTTCTTTCTCATCCCTTCTCTCCTCTCCACATACCATACAATGGGGCCTGTTGTTCTTGCATCTCAGCTCGCCGCCGGGATCGGTGTAATTGCCGGCGCCATGATCGTGAAGACCGCCATGGACCAGACGGGCATGAACCCCATGTCCTCCTCGTCACGTCCTCGTTGCTCCACCTGTAACGGTACCGGCCGTATCACTTGCCTCTGTACACGCTGGTCTGACGGAGATATCGGTTGCAGTACCTGTGCTGGGTCAGGTCGCATGGTGTGTAGGAGTTGTGGCGGGTCGGGTACGGGTCGACCGATGCCTGTGCAGTTATCAGTAAGAAACAACCGCCGCCCTCCGTATTCTTAGGATGAGAAGAGAGGGAGAAGGAGGAGATGTTAGATTTTCTCTTTTCTTTTCTCCTTCTTGGTATTAATTTGTATATTGCCCGGGACAATTGCTGTTTTGCAATTATGTTCCCTTTCAGTGGAATTGGTAGGCTCCTTTTTTGACTGAGAAAAAAGGGGTTCTTGGGAATTTAGGTATTTTTTGTGGGTATGTGTGCAAAGAATAGACAGATTATATGTTACATAGTATTATAGCAATATTAATTGAAAAGAAAAATTGACAGAAATAGACAGAAAAGGATGTATTTATTGTGGTTCTTTGTTGTTTGCATATATTGGATACTTCTATATTACACATTTGAGGTCATCTCCTTCGCTTTTAGACAATAAGCGAGCAGATTTGATTTTGCTAACAAAAAATATTGAGGTTACACCTTTAAATTTTATTAATTAAATTTCATCATTAAGTGACATCAGAGGTCCTGTGCTTGCTTATAATTAATGTTATTGATGATTTGATTCAGTAACTTCCCGTGCATATTAGCCATTTTTTCTAAAGTTATTTAGGTCCGTTAATGCAATAAGCAGGTACAGGTATCGCGCATGATTGGTACTGTTGTTTTGTGTCAGATAAGATTTATGAATCTGGAAACTTGAAATGGAGAAGATATTTTTTTGTTTAGTAAAATTGGAATCTTAGGCTATCCAATATTCGTAAAGAATCTTTTATTTGGAGTTTGATTATGTGACATCCTATACAGATAATATTATGCTTTTCACTTTATTTATTATGCTATTTCTATAAATTATGCTTTTCACTTTATCTCTAGCTGTTCGGTCTAGAAAATGATGTAAGATATTTCTACAATCCCCTACGAACAGGGCAACTCGACTTTGGGTATAAGCCTATAAGGGGACTAATTGACTAAACATCATATATTTAAAAAATAATAAAAAACAAAATTTATAGAACACAAGATAATATAATTCTTCACTATTTGATTTGAGTGAGGCTATGGTGCTATGCATAGCACCAATGGCTAGTGTACTACGGCTCAATATGGTACTTTTTAAAATCCTAACGGTCGATCCGACCGTTCAATGTGATATCCATATGAATATGTACTTGCAAACTAAATTTTATATTTTTTTGAATTTTTTTACTATTTTTTCAGATAGATAGAAAAATCAGTGTTTTTTGAAAATTCTGGACCATCAAAATTCTACCTATCTGAAAAAATAGTAAAAAAATTCGAAAAAATATAAAATTTAGTTTGCAAGTACATATTTATATGGTTATCACATTGAACGGTCGGATCGACCGTTAGGATTTTAAAAAGTACCATATTGAGCCGTAGTACACTAGCCATCCGTGCTATGCATAGCACCATAGCCTCACTCATTTGATTTTATAGAAATTACAATAAATAACAAATACCAATCTTTAAATTTAGACCTATGATTTGCTACAAGATCAAATTATGCAATAATCTCATTTGAGCTGATCTTATTAGTTATTTTCTTCTCAACATGAACAAGCATGTAATCTTTCTCTTAGACATAAATTATTTGTGTACAAATAAAAAAAAAATATCTTCTATTATTCCATACACTAATCATTTTGACATAATTTAATAATTCTTGCAAAAAATTAAATTTAAAAGACATCAGCAAATACAAAAAAAATATCATATATTAGCGATTTAATATGAAAGTAAAATACTATAATTAACCTTCATCACAAATCAATTAGTGACAAGTTAAATAATACGGCCTGGGTAACTAAATCAAACTCCAGAATAATGAAAAAATAATCCAATACTTATAATTTTTTTCCTTTTCTGCAAAAGAAGAAAAAAGTGGTGAGAAATTAAGTAATTAAAGAATAAACAAATTTGATATATTATATATAGTGTTCTAAATAGCGCGCTATAGCCCCGCTATAGCGTTTTTGGACCCCAAACGCTAAGCTATGACATCAAAATGCGCTATTTGCGCTACAGCCGCTATGGCGATAATAGTGGTTCGCTATTTGTGCTACGGCCGCTATACAATATGGTTTTTTTTTTTTTTAATAAAACCTATTTGGCAGCCACTGCCAAATTTTTCAAAAAAAACTAGTGTTCTAAATAGCGCGCTATAGCGTTTTTGGACCCCAAACGCTACGCTATGACATCAAAATGCGCTATTTGCGCTACGGCCGCTATAGCGGTCCGCTATTTGTGCTATTTGCGCTATACAATATGAGTTTTTTTTTAAGCAATTTATATGGGTTTTAAATAAAGATAAAAAAAATCTCAAATCGAAATTGAATTTGTTGCTACTTGCTACAGATAAATCAATTTGAAATTGGGAATAGAAATTGAAATTTGAATAGAAAAAAAGTCCAAACCGAAATTAAAATTTGAATAGAAAAAAAAAAGATTATGTCATGAATCATGATGCTTAAGATATTTTTAATAGGAAAAATCGATAGTTTATGATATTACTATGGATATTTTGAACCGCAATTTGGACTTTGTACGGGTTCAATATGAATATTATAATTTCTTAATTACTTTGGTGTTATTTATTGTTCTATGAGACTTTAGATAATGTTGATATTTAGTACAAATATTGAATATACGAAATGTAAAAAAAAAAACGCTATTCGCTATAGCTTTTTTTTTAGCCTTCCCGCTACGACGCTATAAACACTATTTAGAACCTTGAAAAAAACAATATGGGTTTTTTTAAGCAATTTATATGGGCTTTAAATAAAGACCCAAACAAGCTCAAACCGAAATTGAATTTGTTGCTACTTGCTACAGATAAATAAATTTGAAATTGAAAATATAAATTGAAATTTGAATAGAAAAAAAAAATAGATTATGTCATGAATCATGACGCTTAAGATATTTTTAATAGAAAAAATCGATAGTTTATGATATTACTATGGATATTTTGAACTGCAATTTGGACTTGGTACTAGTTCAATATGAATATTATAATTTCTTAATTACTTTGGTGTTATTTATTATTCTATGAGACTTTAGATAATGCTGATATTTAGTACAAATATTGAATATACGGAATGTAAAAAAAAAAAAAACGCTATGTGGCATAGCTTCCGCTATAGCGACGCTATTCGCTATAGCTTTTTTTGTAGTCTTCCCGCTATGATGCTATAAACGCTATTTAGAACCTTGATTATACATAAGAAATAGTAATTAAGCACGTGCAATGTTCTTTATTAGTTGGACAAAAGCTTGAGATAGACGCGTCGAAATATATGAAAAAATTGTCAACGGTAGTGCTAATTTTACTTTTTTTTAATCGCTTTTCTTTTTTGCTTTCTAGTAACTTCTATTCTAGCTAATCGTGCGGCTATGCCTTCCAAAATTTCGATAACTTCTATTTTTCAGTAGTCACATAAGAGACTAAATATACTCAAAAAGGTACATAATTGGGTGGAACAATATCTTCTTCTTTTTTGTTTAAAGTCCGTAGCCACTTCCATTTACCAGTATGTTATTACATCAGTTGTCCTTTTATTATTACATTGCTTCCTCTTACATATCTTGTACTAGATACTGTACTGGTAAATGAAAACCAAGTTGTCTACCTAAAAGAAAAGAGAGGATAAGTGTATTCAATGTAAGACATCTGTTGAGATCGAGCTAGATTAGCAGGTTGATTAGCTCTTTGGTTTTCCTCTCTTGGTATGTGAACACAGCTATATTGTTGTTGAGCTGTCAACAAAAGTGCAATATGTACCAGTTGTGAATATGCCCTCCAATCCGCCACTTGTATCTGCTGTAATCTTTTCCCTGGCATGAATGTGTGTGCCAGCAGCTCTGAATCTGTGTGAAACACGCATTAATTGATTCCCATGCTCACTGTTGCCTGTAAGGCACTGAGAAGTGCAATAGCTTCCATCTGAAATGGTGAAGAACCATCTGATCAGGGCTTTTGAAGAACCTGTTAATAATAATGAAGTAGTTTAGGATCGATCTCAGCCATTCATCATTGTTCGAGTGGCTTAGATCAAGCATAGTAAAAGCTCTTTTGTTTATTTAGAAAAAGACAACAGTAGGCATAGAATAGGTAGAAGTACCAACGGTACAATAATCTTACCGTTAGACAACTTTGTATAAATAGAGTAGGAACCCTGTAATAACAGAATCTTTTTTTCTCAATAATAATTGTTCCTTCCAATAAACATAATCTTCTTCCGATAAAATTCAACATGGTATCAGAGCGGGTTTTCAAACCCTAGAATCAAGCACTACAAGCACACAAAGCAAGAATGGCTCAAGCTGAGCAGCACTCATCTGAGGCTACCTCAAACTGACCAATACCGTGCTTCATGGCAGCAATGACTTGTCGGGAGCAAGGGTCCAGCAAGAGGTCATCAGAGGAGAAAATGCAGCACCAAGAGCCAATAACCCAATAACCTAATAACTCAATAACCCGATAAACCATCATAGTACCAGTAAGAACTGGTCTTCGAAAAAAAACTGTCAGAAACCAGCAAAGACTGAGTATCTGTTCATACCAGAAAAGTTTGATCTGTTCCATCAGGTCTACAAGCATACCAGCAAACTGTCAAAAATCAGAATCAGCAGAGACCGAGTCATACCGGCATACCAGCAAATACTAGGAAAAATTCAGAAAAAACCCATAATACCAGAAAACTGGTACATACAAAAACCATAAACCAAGAAAAATCTGTTCTTATCAGATTTATACCATAAAACCAGAAAAACTCCCATCACATACTTTCCACATCTATCAACTAAAAAAAAAATCCATTGAGAAATAAGGAAACAAAACCAACATCGAAATTACAGGCCACCAACCACTGACCTCAAAGAAGTTCAAGGGCAGTCCAAAGAGGACGAGATTTTCAGAACCTTGCGAATCTCCAAAACCCTCATCCTCTCACAGCCTTCTCTCTCTCTCTCTCTCACATGGGCGTTTGCGACAAGAAACCAGAACCCTAGTTTCTCTCACTGCTAAAACCCTAGTTCCTCTTTGAATCCTCATCTAAGGCCGAAGAGGGGCAAGGCAGTGGAAAGATGAGAGACGAGAGGGGGAGGCGATCGATTTGAAGAGAAACACAAGGAAGAAAGGAGGAGAAAAGAGAAATGGCGCTGCAGATCTAGAAGAAGAAATAAGAATCGGAAAAAAATGGAAGCAGCGCATTTAGGGAGAAAGGGAAGCCTCCATTTGTTGATCTCTCCAGAAATGATCTCTCCATTTGGAGGGGAAATGGATACCTCCATTTTGAGGAAATAACAATCCTTATGAAGCAGGTCATCACAACTCGCTGAAGGAAGGCTCAGATCAGACGAGGCAGTTGCTACAGTTGCTAATTATGCTGCTCCGTCAAACAACTTCAAAAATATGCGGTATCACTTTAAATTCATTTTAAAAAAAAAATTTATAAAAAATATACCGAATCATGGTGATACGAATCATATTCCTAGGTTTATCCAATAACCAGTACTTTGACCAAAACCAACATGCGTTTTTAACCGATGGAATTAAAACACCAATCAATAGTATAAACATTATAGAAAATTGCCAAATATATTACTAGAGATATTAAAAATACTTTATAACAAACATTCATAACAAGATATCAATAAAATAGAAATACTTGTTCTTATAAAATTTACTTTCAATTAAGAAAATTACTTCAAATATTTCATTTTATGTTTTTTCATAAATTTCAACATTTTAATTATAAAAGTTCAAAACTTATTTTCTTTTCAATTGTATGTTAACATATTAACAATAAATAAAAAATATATAATTATATTTCTACAATGCATTCACATTACCTGATATCTATAAAATTTCAAGTTCTTAATATTCCCACATTATTATAAATCAAAATTAAAAATTAATACTCTCTTAAATTTAATGCATAAATTAATACATGAAGGTTTTTTGGACTTTATGTTGTTTAAAATAAAAACAAAAATTGAATTATTATTATTTTTTTTTTTTATAACAAAAATTATGAGAGAAATATGGCACAATTTTTTTTTGGACATCCTTTCAATAAAATATTTAAAAATTATGTAAAATTGCAAAACAAATAAAAAAAATTATACATGAATTTGTAAAATTTAATGCATGAAGTTTGGAAAAAGCCACCATACCTCTCTAGCTGAGAGGCCAACAAAAACAAGAGCCGAAAAGGCCACCATAACCGAGAGCCGAAAGGTTTCGGTCACAATACCAAGAGCTACTAGAGTCACAATACCAAGAGCTACTAGAGACACCATAACCAAGAGCCGAAAAATTTCGACCACCATAACAAAAACCAATAGCCTTTCTACCCGAAAGGTCACCATAACAATACCAAAAAAAAAAAAAATCAAAAATATATCAGTAACAACTCCAAAAGTGGAGTCGCTGATAAAAAACCAAAATATGTCAGTAACAACTCCAAAAGTGGGGTCGCTGATAAAAAACCAAAATATGTCAGTAACAACTCCAAAAGTGGGGTCGCTGATAAAAAACCAAAATATGTCAGTAACAACTCCAAAAGTGGGGTCGCTGATCAATAACCAAAATATGTCAGTAACAACTCCAAAAGTGGGGTCGCTGATCAATAACCAAAATATATCAGTAACAACTCCAAAGTGGAGTCGCTGATCAATAACCAAAACAATCAGTAATAACTCCGAAAAGGGTGGCTGATCAATAACAAACATATACTGGTAATAACCCCCAAAAAAAGGTGGTTGGTCCAATACCAATGATCTAAGTTTTGTTGGTAATACCTCAAATAATTGTACAAGAGCATGTACAATTAAAATATATACCAATACCAATACCAAATGACCAAATAGAAGAAATACCAATACAAATACGAAGGTCATAAAAAAAAAAAAAATTGATTGATAAGTTGGTAATTGTACAATTACCTAAAAAATATAAAAGACCCATTGGAGGTACAACAATAATAATAATAATAATAATGAAGTAGAGTCAGATTAATCTTCTTCATCATTGAAATTTGGCTTTTACCTTCATTTCATATTAATTTAGATACAAAGATCGGGTTACTGCGATTGTTTGAATTTTTAATTGTAGGAATGAAGGAAGAAACCGAAGGATTGGAGCCAAAACTCTTTCAAGAAAATACTAGCAAGCTTGGATTGATCGACGCTACAATCCGAGCTTGAGGGGGAGTGTTGAAAATAAATAAGAAGATCTCAGATTAATCTTCTTCATCGATCAAGCAAGCTAGGATTGTACGATATTTACATTCCTAGCTTGAGGGGGAGTGTTAAAAATAATGAAGTAGTTTAGGATCGATCTCAGCCATTCATCATTGTTCGAGTGGCTTAGATCAAGCATAGTAAAAGCTCTTTTGTTTATTTAGAAAAAGACAACAGTAGGCATAGAATAGGTAGAAGTACCAACGGTACAATAATCTTACCGTTAGACAACTTTGTATAAATAGAGTAGGAACCCTGTAATAACAGAATCTTTTTTTCTCAATAATAATTGTTCCTTCCAATAAACATAATCTTCTTCCGATAAAATTCAACAGAACCAAAATCTGAAATGGTAGAAAAATATCTTACCCACTCCTCTTGCGTTTTAAAATTATAAGAAGCAAAACTGCCAAGATTGAAATTTGAAAATAGCTGACAAAGACTCAGTAAACCAATCCTCATTATGTGAAAATTTTGCATCAGATTAATCTATTCTTGGCACATACCAGTAATACCTCGCAAAGCCTGAGTCAGGTGTATACGAACTTTCAGATGTTAAAAAAATAGAATTAAATAAGAAACTCAGTAAACAAGGTTTAGAACAACTAAAATGACACCACTATGGAGCAAGGTACTGACTCGTCCAATAAAAGATACTGACACAACTAAAATGACACCACTAAGGTCATGACAAAATTTTATTACCAGATTAAACTAGAACATAAAGTTTAGAGTACAAGCAGATCACAACAGCATGATAAAAAGCTTTTCTATACTAGCACCTTTCCTAATCTACCCCTGGAACTACAAAAAAAACAAAATAACAGTTCATAAAAATCACTTTCAAATACTATTCTTCGAAGAGTTATAGATCGAATAAAGTGTCTCCTCCAAGCATTACAACTAAGGAACCAAATACTTTTCTTAAATTACATGGTCTGCTAAAAATAACATCGAGCAAGTTGCAATTAAAATATTAAGAAAATAAACAGGTTACCGAATTATTATTATAATAGTGTCATTATTAATGTACAATTTTCTATGGAAAATAATTTACATCAATCGGACCGGATTTCACTTGACCTTTTTTTTTTTTAAATCGGTATCCAAATTTTTCTGTTGGATCAAATATAAATTCAATCCGTATCAAATTAATCAAATTATATATCCATAATATCACATATCGGTTCCAAATCTGCTGAAATCCGAGATCATGAACAGTAATCCTGAAATTCCTGAAATTTCGAATCCAACCATGAATTGTTTTGAGATGTGTACACAGAAAAACTAACTGTTTCGAGATGCGTGCACAGAAAAAGTTGAACGGCTGGATCTTAGATTTCAAAAATTTCAGAATTACTGTTCATGAATTTCGGATTTCAGCTGATCTGAATCCTCACATATCAGATCGATCGAGTTAGTCCAATTAATAAGATTGGACTCAACATTCTAGTCTATGGTAATTGGTAAGCAACTAGCCTGACCATGCATTTTTTTTATCACGTGCAAATGTATTTAATATTTAATAAAGACTTCACATCAAATAGATACCTTTTTTCGGTACCAAACCAAACGTATTTCTCTATTGGGAAACAAGGGGAACAAAACAAAAAAAAAGAAAAGGGAAAGAAAAATGGAATCCTTTTGTAAACTGGGCTTTATGACGAAAAAGGCCCAAAACAGGACCAAAATTGGAAAGAAAAATGGATAACTGTTGTGGTACCATCCACTTTAGTTTATAGCAGCAACTCGATCGCGCCCACTTCTTAGGCCCATTTATTAGTGGGCCCATACATGTCAGTGGGGCCAATTTTATGGGTCTATGTAGTCACTAAAGGCAGCTTTCTCAAATTGAAGACATTGGGTCCAGTTACTGTAGCAACGTGGGTCCCATTGGCTTTTTGTCTCTAGGGTTCTCCGATTTAAAACCGGAGTGTATATGCTGCCGTTGTAGTCTTGTAGATCAATCACTAGATGGAAATGGAATCATTAGAAAAACATGCATGAACATGTGCATTAATAATGTACATGGCTTCGTCACTTTCTCGAATTCGTATCCTCTGCATTAACTAAAAAAAAAAAAATTTCGAGTTAATGTATCTGGACCGTCCGATTTGATTTAAGATCCGTGCAGACAATGCAGACTCCACTTCCTCTGAATTAACATTGTATTCATCAAAAGAGGAAAGGTCTGTATTTCAGGTCAGCCTTAGTTTCACGGAAGGTCTCTAAGACTCATGCCAGATTAAAATCAAGTACCTAGTTGAACCTGAATTCTTAATTCCTTGGGAATAATATGAGTTAAGAATGTCATCATTTTCAATTTTTTTGTGACATGTACCTTGTATTGTATTATACAAATTATTGCTTTGTCAAACAATTGTATCAGTAATTTTGCATAATATATAGTTAATATACACCAAACACAGTCACTGGTTAAACCATAGAGTGATTAAGACATCCATTGCTGGTCTGCCAAATTAAGTCCCAAGAGACATAAAAAGTAATATATTATAAACCTCCCAATTGAGAAGTACATAACAGTCGTACAAATGGATAGGTATATAACAACCTCCAAACTTGGTTGACACTCGCTTTTTTTAACCTTCCAAGCGGGATACATGCTTTTCAGTATTCCATTACATTTGTGACCTTGCTGTATGGTTATGATCACAATTGACCCTTCACTCCTTCAGTTTGTCCACGCAATTGGAGTGTGTTCAACCAAGTCCAGATTCTCTGTTGCGACCAAGTACAGCCAAAGGTGAGCTCATAACGCACATTGGGGGTTTGATACCATAGTGACAACTTAATTGTTCGGGAAAGATTCGGGAATAATTCGGGTATAATTCGGAAATGATTCGGAATAATTCGGATTAGAAATCTCAGTCTTACAAGGAAGCAAAAAAAAAAAAAACCAAAATTTTTTTTTTTGGAAAAATTCGGGAAAAATTCGTAAAATTCGGGAAAAATTTGTAAAATTCGCGAATTATTCGGGTATAATTCGGTCAAAGTTCGGTCAACCGAATAATTCGGCGTTCGGTTCGGCATCACCAAAAAAACGAATTATTCAGGTATAATTCGGGTATTATACGCGAACCTTGTTACTATGTTTGATACTTTGATGGACACAAACCTGCCACAGAGAATCCAGACTAAGATTCGAACTACCTAAATGATTTTTGGTGGGCGACCATGGTTAATAATGCAAAAATCATTGTCCCAATAGAGAGGCTTCCGTACAAGAGTTGTTGCTCATTTCTGAAATTCCACTTTAGCACTTCTCCATTTCGTATACACTTTTAGCAGATATTCGATTGTTACTTTTGATGTGATAACGCATGATTTCAAGGAAGTACCCAAAAAAATGGCAGTGAATATTTAACGGGGAATGTTTTACTTTAAAAAAGTACAAATGAAAGAGTGAACGGTATGGATAATATCCGATCCGTATTCGGTCCATATTTAAAAAATTAGATGTGAATATCTGACATCCGAATATTTATGTGGATATGGATACTGATATGATTTTACGTTTCAATTATCCCTATTCAAATAATAGATATATACCATATATTTTATATATATTATGAAAAAAAATATGTTATTTATCATTATAATTGGATAAGAGTGAGGCTATGGTACTTCGGCTAGTGTACTATGGCTAGTGTACTACGGCTCAATATGGTACTTTTTAAAATCCTAACGGTCGATCCGAACCGTTCAATGTGATATCCATATGAATATGTACTTGCAAACTAAATGTTATATTTTTTCGAATTTTTTTACTATTTTTTTAGATAGGTAGAATTTTGATGGTCCAGAATTTGTATAAAACACTGAAAATTCTATCTATCTAAAAAAATAGTAAAAAAATTCGAAAAAATATAAAATTTAGTTTGCAAGTACATATTCATATGGATATCACATTGAACGGTTCGGATCGACCGTTAGGATTTTAAAAAGTACCATATTGAGCCGTAGTACACTAGCCATAGTACACTAGCCGAAGTACCATAGCCTCACTCATTGGATAAATATTATGAACTTTAGTATTTTTTAATTTTTTTTTAATAAATATATGTTCCGGTCCGTATCTATATCCATATATGTCTGATATCCAATCCGTATCCGTATCCAGAAAATTAAAAGAATATGGATATGGTTTTACCACTATCCGCTCTGTATCCGCTCCGTTTTCACTCCTAAGTGCCCCACATTCATGAGTCCATATCCTATGAGGTAACATAATTTATATGTTTAAATCTGGATTGTCTAATTAGAATTCAGATCAATTCAATCCGAAGTGTAATACACGAGGTCTCCTGTGGATTAAAAATTGGTGTTGAAGTTCTTATATAAGCATATTAGCCGTATTCTATATGAAGAGTCCGCCTAAATACACTTATATAAGAACTTCAACACCATATGCTTATAAATTGTTTTTGTATTTTCAAAGTTCAAAAGTCAATCCAAACCGTTCAACATGATATCCATATTAAAATACGTTTATATAATCTTCAACACCATATGCTTATAAGTCGTTTTTGTATTTTCAAAGGTCAAATAGTCGATCTGAACCGTTCAAAATGATATCCATATTAAAATGTGCTTGGAGACAAAATAGTATTTTTTTAAATTACTATTTTTTTAAATAGGTAGGAATCTATTAATTCAGAAGATTATGGATCATTTATATATAGTATTTTCTGTTACTGTAACATCACTGGTACAAAAAAATTCAGCATTTTCTGTTACATCACTCTCTAACAAATTTCACTTAATCAAATAGTGTCTTGACCCCTGTTTTTTCTAAAAAAAAAATGTTAGTAGAAGAAAAGAAGCAAAATAGCTTGAGGAGAAGAAAGGAAACTGAAAGGAAAAAAGAATCCGCACGTACCTCCATTGCTTTCGCAATGTTCTTGGAAAGAGAAAACAATACCAATCAAATTAACTTGTACAATCAAATAGCTTTTACATAAAGGGGAGGCTACGGCATCCCAAAGCTAACAAAAAAAAAAACAACTCGTAACTCATCCCTTTTACCTTTGCAATTTTTTTGGAAAGACAAAAGAAAAATAAATCAAATTAAATCCAAATTTAAGTTGAGAACAGCAGAAGAGAGAGGAGGATATAATTGTCAATTTTATTTTTAAAATAACTAAATAAAATGTTAAATGAATAAAAGGGCCCAGGATAAAAGAAAGGATGTTAAGATTTTATTGGGATATTAGATTTTATGATATTTTCATGGAGAAATTAGTTATTTTGAAAGTTTGTATGGACACACTAAATTTTTTTCCTAAATATATATTTTAAGGAACGTTCTCTCTAAAAATATGTCCTTGTAAGTATATATGCACTGTAAAAAAATTCTAACATAGTTAATTTTTATCATAGCTAGATATATATCCCTAATTTGGTTCTTAAAGAAAATCAATATTTGTGACATGTTGGTCCTCAATAACGCTCAAAATGAAACCACACGAGATCCAATACAACTAACTAATTCGATAAGTATTTTATAACTCTTTAATTACATTTTCAAACAACATAAGGTTTTTAACATTTTTCATAATTAATTGATATTACTGACGAAAATTCTCCTCTCAGCTATTTGTAATTAGTTTTTTTTATTGAGTGGACGAGTAGAATGTAGCACAAATCTCGATGCATTCCCAATTGTTCGATCCGAGCATGAATTTTCCGAGCACTGCATGCACACTTGCACAGGATCCAACATTCCCAGGCCACCTCCTTCATCCAAAGATAAAAAAGATTCTCCAGTGGGAGAGTAGACTGGAGAGGAGGAGATGAGGTAGTGGAGAGGCAGTTGCACAGCCGTAAAAGGCTGCTTACAAAAATAGGGAAGATGGTGGGCACTGGGCAGCCTCTCTTGGACACATGCTTCATGTCCCCTCTGATCCCTCAGCTTTTTTTCCACATAAAGCAACTTGCTAACAACCCACTATCACACTATACACCTCAAGTCAGCTATTTTTCGGGTTCTTTTTTTAAGGATCCGTTAACCTGCATGATGACATAATCAACTTATAAATGAATAGTACTTCAAGGTGCCATCCAAGTTATTTGCATGTGCTATCATCATTCAGAGATCAAATTAACAAAAAAGAAAGAAAGAAAGAGAGCCAACTGGTAATTAATTATAAATATGAAAAAGAGTGTAAGAGCAAATATCTCCTCCCAGTCTCTATGTTCATTTTTTTAACTGTGAATCTGTGATATATATTAGAGCATTTCAATTAGTCTGGTTATTCTTTAGATGGTAGAGAGGATAGAGATGGAGCAACTATTCCTAGTTATACTGTTGTTGCCTGTCAATGTTGCTTCAAATAATAACCACTTTTAATTTACCTCCTGAACCGGCTGCATACACTTTAGGAAGGCAAACAGCACCTCTTGTGCCAACCACTGTACCATCTTTATGGCATGTATTCCTTTTCTTTTTGTTCCCATTATTTTCTGTCTTTGTTCTACTTCTTTATATTATTTTATCTCTGTTCATTATCGCCTTGATCAATCAAGCAATTTCTGAGACATTGTATATGCTTTCAGTTGACCTGGTTAATGGTATACATCACATGCATGGACTAAAGACCATATATAATAGCTTATATTATATGCAATTTAAAAAAAAAATGAAATGTTCTTGTTTTGAGCTTAAGTAAGCCCCATGAACTTCCTTTTCGAATTAACTTTTTACTTATTAGAGGTTTTATCTCTCTTTTCCCTCATTTTGTCCCGGTATGTATAACACCTTTTCAATACAAACGAAAATGGATGACCAACACTACCTAAACTTAAGTACCCTACAATAAGTCTACTTTTGTTCTCAAACCAAGGTACTACCTATAATCCAATTGGTCTATTCTTTCCTCTTTTGTTTTTTAATATTTTGCACCTTAGTTACAAGGAAACCAACATATATGTCTTTTTTTTTTCTTTTAGGATAAATCAGACATTTCAAGAGATGAAAATTTTCAGTGCCTTTATTTAAAATATTTGTAAATAAAAATTACGTTTCTCTTACTCAAAAAAAATATGTTTATCAAACTTCCATAAAATTATAAGAAAATTGATATACAAATAATAATCCTGATTCCTGACCGTTGACATCCTGGGAGGAGAGATCAGATAGATGCTTTTACTGTTTTACTTTGTTGAATGAGAGGAAACAGGTTCTGGATCCTCTCCAATCATAATGTAACAGTTTTAGGCTTTACAGAATCACTGTCAAATCTATACTGTATGTATCAGATCGTAAGATTCAAACATACCCAAATGAAGAATTTAGCTACTCAGACTATGCTGCAATCAGAACCATTGAATCTAAAACGGACAGTTCAGAACAGCTAAGATTACCCAATATACCAGTGCAATTGGAGAGGAGCCGAAGCCAATGGGAATATTCAGGTCATGCGATGAGTTAAACTCTGACAATATAAATTATACGCAAATTAGGCTAGCAGCGTTCAGATCTGATTCACTCAAGTCTCAGAGTGACCTGGTTTCTTTGTTTCTTTTTTGCTCCACTAGGTAATGTTTGTTCTCTGCTTTGTGTTACCTGAGAATATGAGATACGGAAAAGGGGTTCATGGCACGGAAACAGTTGTGCTTCCATTTCATTCATTCAATTTAAGTCTCATCATTATCTAGCAACTTTTCTCTATCCCATCCAATCTAATCTAGATCTATGCTCAGAGAATATTTCTCATAGGGATATTGTCAGACAAATTTCATTTTCAAAGCCATGAACTTTGGAAATAGGAAAGAAACTTAACTAGGTAGTGCTGACTAGTGACTACTATTATTATATTATTTTGGAACTATTATTATGGATAAGATTTTATATTTATGTACGTGGAACATTGAAGATATAATCAGTTTTTAGTAAGTTTATCCAGGACGTTGCATTTGTTTATTGATGGAAGAAAAAAAATTGAATATTGATCTTTCATCCATGTGCATGTTTTGTATAGAATGATACAATTTCATAACTTGGGCAAACAAAAAGTTTCTTTTGTTTTCTTGTTGGGGCTACTGACAACATTTATCAAAACTAGAACAAATTTGATTTTCCAAATGAATGGAAAGATATCTTTAAAATTTCTTCAAAAATAGCAAAAAAGAATCACCATGAATGTGCGTGGCTGCTGGAAAAGGCTGTCCTAAATGCAAATATAAATTAACTATAATTTTGTGATTTGTTTCATGTTTTTGGGAAAAAAAAAAAAAATTCCCAGTACAGGAATTAATAAAACTTAAACTGTGAAATATCTTACTGGAAATAAGAAAAGAAAAACCTTTCTCAATAAGAAGTTTGAAAATGTAATTGTAAGCAAATGTTAATGTCAACTAGACAAGATATTTTGCTACTTTGGATTATATTCTCATATTATATATCACGATCAAAGCTAATTTTTTAAAGCCACAAAAAACAAACATAAAAAGAAAACCAAGTATGCAATGAAAGCTTGATGGAATGAGGTTTAAGGTACTAAGATTCTTTTTATACAAGGGGGACAAAAAACCTAAGCCTACCATAAAGCCATCTCTTTACTTTTCCTTCAAATTGAACTCTCCCCTCCAACTCACACATGTGCATGCAGAAACAATTATGGCACTCTTTAACTTAAACTCAATTTCCAACTCATAAAGTGCTCACCATTTTTTAACATACACAACATAAAGCTTGAAAGGGAACTTTCATCTTTGCGTATATCTTTTCCAATTACTCTACAAATGGGTAAGAGATTTGAACACCCCAAAAGCTGGAACCCTTTGGGTCCAATTAGTACAGTAAATGCATGCAGCTTCTGCATTGCTATTTATTATCTGTCAAATATATTATAAAAGAACGCCTCGCTTCTAATATCTTGTCTGTTATATTAGCTCGTTTTTTATACATTACTTTAGTTTCACACATTTGAATTCAAAATAAAATAACCAACTGAAAATTGAAATGAAATAGAGTCTTCGTCTAACTTTGTCAATTTCAATTAAGCTATTGTATATCTCAATTTCCAGAACCAGAAGCATATATAGCAGAGTTTTTATGACTGCTGTATTTCATATATATATATATATAAAAAAAAAAAGATATTTGTCTATGAATATGACAGCGATGAAGTGCTAGTATGAAACCTTAGAAATGATTGAACATTATTTAAATAAACTGTTATTTAACAAAAGAGTCAATGCAATTAGTGCATCAAGATCAGAAAGTGGTGATGTTGCTGTCTTAAGTGCTAATCCGAATGTCTACTAGTAATGAATTTGTCACTTATCAAAAAACTTACATCATGACAAACTTGAATATTTGAACAATTTATTAAAGATTGTTTACTTTTTGTTTGAATTTTGAAATAAGCGCCCAATTAACTCCGATATTCTTTGAATGCCTCTTGCATGTGAGTCCCCTCACAATCCATGCCGAACTTGCGATTCATTTAAGATTGTTTAGTTGGAAAATAGATCTCCAATTAGGTGGAGAATTGAAAAAAATGTATAATGATTTCAAGAGGTACCATGTTCTCAAATTGAAACATATTCCCAAAAAATTGACAGGATTTGAAAACGAAACCAGCCGGCCACAATCCATTAGTTACTATTTGCAAGGTTTGTTACAGTGAAATAAAAGGTACAGAAAAATGAGCAAAAAATCATGCACTGATAAAGATTCACAACAGATTGTCAGAGGTCCCAGAGCCACCACTAAGCAGCAGATAACAAACTCAGGGGTAATATGGTAAAATCACCTTTCTTCTGTAGCAATATAAACAAAAACATCCATACAACAACACACCACTATATACTGCGACTCCTCAACTAGGCATACCCTCTCTCCATCCCCTTTTCACTATGGAAGAACAAGGCAGCAGAGAGGAACTCCGGTTACTTCTTCCTGCTCCAGTAACTCAGCCTACATGCAACTCGCCTCGACCAAACCGTAACTCAGACCTAAACTTAGATTTAGGTCTGTCTATGAGCATAGGTCCTGGGCAACCGCCATCGCCACCGCCTCCAAATGGAAGCCAAAAATCAAATATCAGTAATGGCAATAGTAATAGCAGTAGTAATAGCAGCAATAACAATGAGGTGATTCAAGGGATGCAAGAGCTGAAACAGCAAACAGCTGAGCAAGTGCGTTTGGCAGCAGCTGAGAGGGCGTATGCTGAACGTGTCAGGTACTAAGAACTGATTTTTCTACCAGCATTTTTCAGATAAACTGTCATTATCATTCTCTTTCTTTCATTTGTTTTTATTTTATTATGTGTAGTTTTGTCTTGACAATAAGCAACACAGAGTACCATTTGATATATAAGTTCGATTTATCCTTTATTCTAACTAATAATGGATTTGATTTCTACTTGACCTACACAATTTAATATGTTAGTCGGTCATTAATTAATGTTTGTTCTGGTATAAAACGGAACAGAACATCTCGATTAAGCCCCATTTTAGCTGAAAAGGTACTGAATAAGCTCTACCAAGGAGAAATCAAATCATGATGAATATATATATATATATATATAATAGCAATAATAAGGATAAAGATAACAGTAGCAGTAATAACAATAATTACAATAAAAACAAATAGAAGAATGATAATAGATAATTATTATGACAATGATGATTGATGATGACATAGATGGTGATAGAAATTAGAAACAATAACAAACAAAGTACAATAATAACAACTAGCTTGTTGTTTAACTTCATTCCTGCAAATGATTCCATGCAAAGTCCAGAATCCAGATACTCATAAAGAGAAATATAAAATTTATTTTTCACATCTAGTCTTTTGGATTTATATAAAACAGGGAGATGGCGAGACGGGAGCTGGAGATTGCAGAGAGGGAGTTTGCAAGGGCCCGACTGATCTGGGAACGGGCCCGTGCAGATGTACAGAGAGTAGAAAGAATGAAAGAGATGAGTGCTTCGAGAAGGATAAATACTGCTTCTCTTGAGATCACTTGTCATGCTTGTATGCAGAGGTTCTGTCAGTAAATTCAAGGTTTTTGGTGTTTTTATTTGATCTGGTTATTTTTGTCATAATGCAAATATAGATGTTAAGTTGAACGTGGTACTGGTTCCTGCATGTTCTAGCTGCTTTTGGTTTGGTCCATGAATTCTAAAAGAATGTAGATGCAGCATTACAATGGTATGATAATTGACTTAGAAACCAAGTATGCATCTTGCACATATGCGAATAGAACATGATTGCAAAATACTTGGAGGAGCCTTGAATGATAATCCACTTAATTTTGCATTTTTTTTTAATTAGCAGTTAAGCGGTTAAACTTGACGAATATTAGTTATGACATTAGTTTCGTTTTCCTTTAAATTTAAAGAACATAAAGTTCTTGTGAAAGATTTCAGAATTTGAACACCATGACTTTGGTTTTCCACCACGACAATTAATTTCAGATCAGTAGACAATAAAGCAGAGCATAAATGATAAGTGAGGTTCAGACTTCAGATAGGATAAAGTTCCATAAATACATGATACTGTTCAGATGTCCTCACTGGTAGTCATGATTCAATATATATGCATAAATAATACTTTCTTTCTTTTTTGGAGAAACAACTGGGAAATATATTAAAAACAGCATGACGATTGACGAGTTAAATTGTTTGTGAGAGACGGTATAAAGAGTCCTTGCATGCATGATTGCATCGTACGCCAATTTAAAGCATTTTCTGGTACAACATTAAAGCCTCTCCATGTGTAAACTTTAGTTAATCCTGTCTTCTCATCAACTGATCCTCTTGAAGTTCTAACTCACCACGTGTTATGTACTACAGTCTACAGGTGTAACTTCAACTTGAATCTTTTTTCCCTTTTTTTCTTTGTGTCTTTTTTGTTGATAAAAATAGCATCAATTGCTGCGTCAGAGCTTGTGCCTAGTAGTGAATTGAACTTTAATTATCAGAGTTTGCATGCAGCTAGTCAGCTACAGATTAAATTTCGCAAGATTTGAGTTGTATCTTAATCGTAAAGGGGCTGTTATAATAATATTAGCTTCATAAAAACAATATATTTTCAAATCGATATAAGAACAAAACTACACTACATGTAAAGAAACTGTAACGTTCTTCATTAGAACAAATAAAATGAAGTTAAATCGAAAAACCAACAGTTTCTTAAAACATTATAAAACTTGAAACAGTATTTGAAACAGTTTCTTAATTACAGGGATTTGTATAATTTACAGCTTGGTACTCAATATAGCCATTAGGCTAATTGCTAGTGAGCTGTTAGTTATTTGTGCAGATAATCTCATGATTTGGATTGATCGATGATGAATCTTCTATGAGATCTTTTGATATCACAATATTTTCTTCAACATCCCCTCAAGTTGGTTCATATATGTTAATTGATCCCAACTTGAAGATGATACTTTCGAATGGACCTTCTAACAAACGGTGTCTCGATTTATCCAGATTGGATTTTCTCTCTTACAAAGTGGCAATCCACTTCTATGTGTTTTATTCTTTTATGGAACACCGGGTTTGAGACAATGTGTCTTGCTGCTTGATTGTCACAGTACATTTGCATTGGCTCGTTGCAAGGTATCTTCATGTCTTCAAGCACCTGCTTGATTCAAGTCAACTCGCTTGCAGTTGATGCCATAGCCCTGTACTCTGCCTCTGCGCTAGATCTTGTAACAACACTTTGCTTTTTTCTTTTCCAAGTCACAAGATTTCCACCTACAAATATGCAATATCATGTAGTCGATTTTCGATTATAGCTACCAACCAAACCTGCATCAGAATAACCAACAATATTGTTAGTATTATTTTTCCTCATCCATATGCCTTGACCTGGAGGCCCTTTTAGGTACCTAAATATTATATCTACGGCCTCTAAATGAGTGGTCTTTGGTGCATGCATAAATTGGCTTACTAAACTAACGACAAATGCAATATCAGGTCTAGTAACAGTCAGGTAAATTAATTTGCCAACAAGTCTTTGATATTGTCCTACATCTTTTAATGGTTCACCATTTTCGATGTCAAGTATACTTGCAGCTTGTTTTGGTTGACAATTTTTAAATTTCTGAGGCCTTTCAATTTGGCTTTGATACCATATTATTTTTGGAGATGAAAAGCTGATAAGAGAATTGTGTGAATATCGTAATATTGAATGATAATTTTACAAGAGATTACAGCACCAGCACCTACTTATAGGCTCTTGGTGATACTAGTTGTTACTTCTTAATCTGTTTTTGCTAGCTGTCTGACTAATTACTTAATTACAGAGATTTGTATAATTCTAAGTATGATAATTTACAGCTTGGTATTCAATATAGCCGCTAGGCTAATTGCTGGTGAGCTGTTGGTTATATGTGCAGATAATCTTATAATCTGGATTGATTGATGATGAATCTTCTTTGAGATCTTATGAATCAAATTTTAGTTTTTTTTTTTTTTTTGGATTTTCACGATATAATTTGAAAGAAATCGCAATTATATATGTTAGAAGAAATGATGTTCTAATGAAGCAACCCAAATTAAAGGTGTGAAATTTGTATTGTGCAGTACTGCCCAGTGCCCACATTTGGATGTCTTGTATGGAAAATATACACTACATTTCTTCATGTCTATTAAAAATCCAGGTGCACATCTGGTAAGGACCGCACCTTCATCTGTGGATTATATGCTGTCACTGGCGATGCGGTTATGGTTGAGACAGATCGGTACAGTCAGCGGTACGGCAATGTTGAGTTTGCCTTTGTTTGGTCCTCATTATTTTTTTGAAGTAGTAGGTTTTGCCAACTAAATTTCATTAAAACAATAAAAAGAGATTTCGATAGAGATAGAGAAGGGGAAAAAAAAAAACAATATTAATTCATGGTTTTTCAAGCTTGATCCTGATTATTAATTTTTCGTTAATTGATTTTGATTTGATCGTCTGTTATGATCCCATTTTCTATGATTTCACATTTTTAGCTTCATTGTATCGATCGCAATTTGCACCGGTAAACCTCGTATTTTCACTTGCTTTTATCTTATAATCATTCCTTTTTTTTCATTTGTTCTCTTATACTTATTAATTTACTGATCTGTTCTAACTTATAACAAAATTAAGTATGTTTAGAGGGTACGAACCTACACTGTATTAAAAAGGTAATTAATCCTATATGCTTCACCAAATGTACAGGAGTTAGATTGTTTTTTTTTTATGGTTGATGGATAACCGCTAATAAATATATTGATTAAAAAAAATTAATTATAAAAATGTCCTAATTACCAGTAGAGGTGTTAATGGCACCCTTTTATCCGTTTACCCGACCTGTACCGTATCCAATAAGACGGGTACAAGTAAAAAAAAAAATTCCGTAAACTTATCGGGCACGGGTACGGATAAAACCTATTTCGTACTCGTTACCCGATCGGGTAATTATAAGAAAAAAAATATTATATATATTAAGAGGAGGGATCTGATTACACCGCTTTTTTGGACACATTTTGACACCTACCATTTTCAAAGTCCAAATAGTCGATCCAAACCGTTCAACATGATGGATATATTAAAATGTGCTTGGCCAATTTTACATTTTTTTAATTTTTTTTACTATTTATTAAGATGGTTACAAAACCGTTGTTTTCAGACCATTGAAAAACAGCGATTTTGTAACCATCTTAATAAATAGTAAAAAAAAATTAAAAAATGTAAAATTTGATCTCCAAGCACATTTTAATATGGTGATCATGTTGAACGGTTCGGATCGACTGTTTGGATTTTGAAATCGCAAAATTGACCTGTAAAAAAACAATGTCAAGATGTGTCAAAAAAAATGGTGTAATTGGATCCCTCCTCATATATTAATAAGCATTGAAAGAGTACTTTAACTGGTTTACTTGCACTCAGTATGATCAGATTTTTTTTTTTTAATAAAGTACTATACATGTGTGAAATAAATATATATGTTTTAATGTATTATTTAAAATAATAAAAATAATTATTATATTAGTATTACCAGTTATTTACCTGCTACCGTTTCGTTATCCGACAACAATAACAAATAAGGATAGAGTACGGGTAAGATAATTTGTAGCGGGTAAAGGTAGAGTACAGGTAATGATAATTTGTAACGGGTACGGATATAAAAATGCTTCCACCCGACCCTTACCGTACCCATTGACACCCCTAATTACCAGCCCTAATTACATGCTCTTCCTCAATTTACTATACAATTATTCCTCACATCATTCTTTAAACAAAACTGATCCATTGAAAATCTCAAAATTAAGCCGTATCGTTTATCAAGCAATGCACCACTCTTTGCTTATTAGAAAACACTCTTATATTCCTCAGCTTATATTACATTCCACCGTACCTCGTCTTGCAGGGGTGAAGTATAGAGTTTGATTGAACATGATTAAATTTAAATAAAACTTGTTCGTATAATAAATTAATTGCTGTACCTTTTATAGTGATGAATGATGATGCAATCCAGTACAATTAAACAAAGAAGTACGCAAGGAACAAATGAATACTAGGTTATTTTTGGCGCCCCGAAAAAATGTACGTTAATTCTTAAAATAAAATAAAAATTATAGGAAGTTTGAAAAATCTTGAATGCAAATAAATATCTTTTTGAATAATTCAAGATATATATAATGATAAATAACACAATTAACTGCACAATAACTCATCATGACAGAGAAATACAAAAATCATATTGTTTTAAAAGTTATATTATATCTTAGATACATCAATTACATTTTTTTTAGATAATACAATAGTCATCTCATCAAAATATAAGAAGAAAAAACTGAATCGGACAGATAAAAAAAGAGTAAATTTCGCTGGAGGTCACTAAACTTTGTCATTTGTTACGAATTAGTCATTCAAGTTTGATTTGTCTATTTCTAGTCACTCAACTTTCTTATTTATTCCAATTAAGTCACTATATATTTTTCCGTTCAAAATCTTAACGAAATATTCTTATTATGTCCAAAATATTAACGGAATATACTCATTCCGTCCAAAATACTAACAGAATAAGCATATTCCGTTAAGATTTTTGACGAAAAAGTATAAATTGATTTGATTGGGATAAATAACAAAGTTGAGTGACTAGAAATAAACAAATCAAACTTGAATGATTAATTCATGACAAATGACAAAGTTTAATGATCTTCAGCGAAATTTACCCTCAAAAAATATCAATAAGCTCTTTCAGATTCTTGCGTTTCTGCCTGCAGCATCAGCGTCTACTCTTATTTGAAAGCAAGATTCTTAATTAAAGGCCAGAATATAATGTGCACCATGCCACCATCAGATAGTACTCATTAAGCTCACTCCGCTCCCGAATCCGAATCCTCCTGGGTACCTGACTCACACACGCAAATTGAAACGGACGGTCCAGATTAACTAAATACAGTGCCTATTCGGGAATGGCGCAGGGAGCCATTACTAATTGTGATTAAGATCCGTGCCAAGTTAAAAGAACGATCCTGAACCGTCCGTTTCCAAATGTTTGAGTCAGGTACCTGGGGTGATCCGAATTCCTCCGGTCCCACTATAGTCCCAGGGTTGTTCCCACTTCCCACAATAAAAAGGGAATCAGAGTAGGTCCGATGCCCATCGGACCTACCTTGGTTTGATGGGTGTGATGACCATTCGATCTGCATCAAGATTCGTGTATAATGTATCAATATCCGTGCAGGTTGTATCAATTTCCGTGCGCATAGGTCTTGATGCTAATCGTACGGCCCTAGAGCTCATTGAACCTAAATGTAGGTCCGATGCCCATCGGACCTACTCCTATCTCAATAAAAAGATATGCGGCCTGTTGCACCCGAAGCGAGTCGAAATACATTTTGACTATTATCCCATCAGAAGGCCTAAACCCATGTTCAGCCTTTGTTCAAATACCATCCAACTTCAACGGCCCAAAATAAAACGGGTCGATGCGTCTCTTTCTGGGATAGCACGCATGATACAGGTGTCGGACACGACACGTATCACACCGCGACACGATTCTAAAATGTCTGTGTTACATTAAACTGACTCGAGTAAAAAATGACTTGAGTTCATTGACTCGGTTGTCTCACGAGTTGAATCCAAGTTACTCCCAACTCGGTTGACTCATAGACTTGATAAACTATATAATATTTTGTTAGACTTTATACTATTTAGTGATTTGATAAACTTTGTACTATTTAATTATGTATTTGTCACTATTTCATTATGTAAAGTTTTAAATTGTGTACTATTTTGATAACCTATGTACTATTTATTTTGTTATACTTTATTTTGGTAATTTTTAATTTGATAAATTATGTACTATCTATGAGTCACGAGTCGACTCGAGTTCTTCGCGAGTTGAATTCAAGTTAGAGTTTCTGACTCGAAACTCAATTAGCAACTCGGACTCAACTCAGCTCATGAGTTCACGAGTTAAATCTAAATTGCTTTCAACTCGGACTCAACTCGGCTCATGAGCAGCCCTAAACTAATAAGAGGGATCGCTGTCATATTTTAATAATCTTAACAATAGTGCCGCAAACTTGTAATAAATAAAATAGTCATGCATTAATTGATCTTCTATCGAGGACCATGAAAATAATTATTGTGCCCAATTTAAAGCACAATGTTCATGTCGTGCAAAATACGAAGCAACTTGTTACATATAATGCTAGTCAATGAATTAGTCTAATGCGCAATAACGTTTTATTTAAGAAACTCGTGGAGAAATTGTGTTTTGAATAATTTTTTTTTGGAAAGTTTTCCATGTTTGTTACATTTATTTCTTGTTTTTTCAAAAATTAAGGATCTAAATTACCAATTGCTGCTCTAGCACGAAAGATGCGATTTTGCCATGTTTGTTATTTCGTAGCATCACTATTATGTAATTAATAAAACTAACAGTGTGTATGGGCTGTTTTATTTAACAAATGTTTTCTGGCCAACTACATTTATACTGTCTTCGTGGATTTTTTTTTTCAGCGATGGAAAAAATGTAGTGTACACAAAAAGAACCAAAAGATGCTTGCATAGCAAATGGAACATGTTCACAATACAAAAGGGGTCCGGCTAATTTGCTGCCGGCAGCATTTTAGCCGGAGGTGCTGCCGCCCCTTTTACTGTTTTGTGATGTCCAAACAACAAATTCAAACCGTTAGATGTTTAATCTATATTATAATCTACTTGGAGACCAAATTTTACATTTTTTGGAATTTTTTTACTATATATTAAGATGGTTTGAAAACCGCTGTTTTTAACGCTGCAGAAATTTACTGAAAACAGCAGTTTTCAAACCATCTTAATATATAGTAAAAAAATTCCAAAAAATGTAAAATTTGGTCTCCAAGTAGATTATAATATAGATTAAACATCTAACAGTTTGAATTTGTTGTTTGGACATCACAAAACAGTAAAAGGGGCGGCAGCACCTCCGGCTAAAATGCTGCCGGCAGCAAATTAGCCGGACCCATACAAAAGTTTGCAAGAGATGAGTCATACTTTGTCTTTACGTACAATAATTAATCTCACAGAGTTATTTTCTTCTGGGCGACTGGGCCTGCAACGGTGTTTTTTCCAAATCAAAACAATACTGGGCCTAGATTGCTGTATCCGTTCTCAACAAATCCATACTCTTCGAGTTTATCCCAGCAAAAGAATGAATTTCTCAGTCTGAACGCAATTTGGATTTTTTATACATCCTCTAACAACGTGTCCTTTGAGCACACCCTGCTTGCGCCACGTGGAATTAAGAAGTTGTAAGAAGGTGCAACGTACATAGCCCACGTGGTCTTTTACTTACACCCCCATCTTTATACTCTCAAGCAATGGCATCTCTGTTTCAAAAATCCGGAAAACACAACATTTGTTTGGTTTCACTGAGAATTGGAAAAGAGAAACAGAAAAAAAAATGTCAGGAGTCTCGCTGGCAGTGGCCCCAAATTCGGATCATGATCGGAAACCTGGGGAGAGCACAGGAAAAGACGCCCCGAGAAGCAAACAACCACAACAACCGATAATCGGCGGCGTGATGGGCTCTTTACGTGTGATTGAACTGCAACTCGTGGCCTTCATCATGGTGTTCTCAGCCAGCGGCTTGGTGCCGCTTGTAGACCTGGTCTACCCGGCAATTGCAACAGTATACTGCACATTCCTCTCCCGTTTCGCATTCCCATCCATCGGATCTTCATCGGATTGGGAACTGTTTCAGGGCGGCAATGCATTCAGGATCTACGCTGTGGTGGGGTCCACTGTGGGGTTGTTCCTGCCTTTGGCATATGTTTTGGGGGGGTTTGCAAGAGGGGATGAGCATGCGGTTAGGTCGGCCACACCACACCTGTTTTTGCTGGCTTGCCAGATTTTGACCGAGAATGTTGTAAGTGGGCTCGGTGTGTTCTCGTCACCAGTGCGAGCACTCGTGCCATTGTTGTATACGGTTCGAAGGATATTTGTGATTGTGGACTGGATCTATGATGTGTGGGCCCACAGAGATCTTTCTCAGAATGTAGCAGTGCAGGTATGTTCTCTTTGAGCATGATTGTTTTAGAGTTGTATAGTTATTTGACTATTGTTTTTTTTTTTTTTATTTAGTTTTTATCTTAAGATTTTGTTTGTAAACTGAGCCAAAGATTCTGAGTTTCTGGTCCACACTTTAATTTACTGGTTAGTTTTAAATAACATGTCATACTTTCTAATGTGTAATTTCGTCCTAAACTTGTCCAATAACTGCCTTAGTTAGGATTTAAGGGGAACTTTCCTAAAAGTGATTTTGCTTAAATAGCCTACAATCCTCCCTCTTATTTGCATGTAAACCATGGTCTGATTTTGATGAAACTGCTTCCAGATTCCATGTAATTCTGAGGTTATCCAGTCCCCTTCTTCCAATTTCCATTTTTATTCTATTGAATTATTTGATGCCAGTTCACTGAAAATTAGTAGTTTATAACATCGAGATACAATGCAGGATGCGGCGTGGGTTTGGTTCGGGAGAGTGTTGGCTGCTGCAAATCTAGTCTATTTCTCCATCAACCTCTTTGGTTTCTTGATCCCATTGTTCTTGCCGCGTGCATTCAAGAAGTACTTCAAAATGCAGGATGAAGTCCGGGCAAAGACAGCCGAGGACAAACGTGCGGGTGCCAACAGAGGCACATCGGGAGAAGCCAAGCAGGATTAGTGATAAAATTATCAGATCATTATTTAGTCTCCTTTGTTTGATCTGTGTTTCAAGTTAGCACTAGTTGAGTGCCAGTGAACATTAGGATGGTTTAGGCAAGCTTTTCTGTTTTCTGGTTTATCTCCATGTATGTATATATGTGCTTTGTTTCAGACTTGTACCTTTCTGTCTGAGTTTATTGTTTTTTGTTTTACCTAGTAATGTTTCTGTTGAATTGTACGATCTTGGAATCTGAATGAAAAAATTGACCTTTTAAGACTTATGCACTTCGTTTTTGTATGCAAGGACGAAAAGATATCAATTGCCGAAGTCAAAAAATTTGATTTCTTTTTTCTTTTTACCATAATTTGTTCTGAGAAAATTAACGAAGATTTCTAGATGGAGTTTCGTTTGAACAACAGTTTCGACTTTCGACTCTGACTGAAATGCAAATCCACATCGTAGTCGCCGTAATAAATCACCACAATTTACCACAATTTGAGGAGGTACCAATTTAGTGTGCATCAAAACAAAAACATTAAGCAACGGAAGCATCATCTCTATGAGTTTCTTATCAATAAAACATTAACTGACAATTTAATGCTCCTGCATGAATCTCCTATAAAGTTCAGCCAAAATCAGAACCTACAATCAGAGCCAACTATGGTCAGTCCAAGCCTAACCCGATTTCTGATCCTGTTCGCGCTGTTCAGCACGACAGTCATGGCTGATACAGAAAGCAAGCCTCAGGAGCCGCCCACCCCCTTCCAACAAATGGTCGACCGGCTCTTCGCAACTGTTCCGCTGGGCAATGATTCAGAGGAACTGAATTGGACTGTGCGTGCAAGAAATAATTCCGATACAAAACTTCCAGCGCCAAAAAACTTGACGGAGTTGATGCAGGAGTGCTGGATCTACTTCGGCCACCCTCAAACGATCCGGGACGTTAAGGGATTCTTTAAGTGGGGTTGCCAGCCGTATCCAATCACATGCGACGTAAATCGTTATTCTTACATCTTTTTATTGTAGTTATATACTTTTTTGTTTCCTTATTTGGATCGAAGTATGTAAAAAATAATCTATCATTCAGAGAGAAAATAGAGTACACGATTCCTCAGCTAACCAAAGACATTCTGTTACAATTTGCAACAATGTATTTATAATAGTTGCATTCATAGTTGCTATACAGTAATCCTTCAATGTCTCTATATCAGTTATTTAAACATCATTGGGGTTTTCTGACAGGGCATCAAGGCGCTGCCCAAGGAATGCATTACCAACATGTTTTCCTTGAACAAGAATGTCAGAGCACAGCAAATTAAGGAGCTGTACAACCGGTGTACTATGAATTACCGGCCGATCGATGTGAAAACAAACCGGTATGTCAGCTACTGCGAGGATCTGATTACGGTTTTGCAAGTAAGGATTGACCTACTAGCTTCGAAAGGGGAAAGGCCGTCGTGGAGAAGGCGATGATGGCGGCAATGGAGATGTTTGATTAGATACAGCAGAAGCTGTCAGGAATGGGGATATTTGTAGATACAGATCATATAATTTTTGGATTTCCATACACTGTACACTGTCATATAGTGTCATACGATGGAATTAAATAAAAAGGAGATAATTTGGTTCTGCACTTCTGCTGTTACGCATATTGCTTCACATTACATGCGCATTTTTAATACACATTCAATCCCGTGTTAGACTCAGCAACTCAAATGAGTTTCTAAATAACTGTTAACCACTTTTTAGAAATTAAGGTCTCTAAAATTTCTAACTTTTACATTTCTGAAATTAATTTTAGAATTTCTATTAAGTCACATCAGCAACAAATTAAAAAGGAGAAGTAATTTGAGCCAATCATTTGGCCAACATGGACTTTATAAACAGTTTCTTAATAAGAAACTTTACTGCATAGTTTCTAAATAAGAAACTTTCCCACATCCTGACACTGAATTAGAAATTGCCACATCATATTAGAAACTCTAATAATACCAGAGATGTAGATGCTCTTAGATCTAAAATAAAATAGAAAAAAAAAACCCTCAAAGGGTGAAATGGTGTTTTTTGTATTAATAGCAATTTTTATATCTTTTGTTTAGGGGAAGTATAAAGTAAATCCCCTTAATTGTGCCCCACTTTCTTCAAAAATAAAAATAATAACTGAACTTTTCTGGTAACATCCAAATTCCAAAGTCACATCTCAATTTTTCAATTCTAATGTTAATCATACTATTAATGTTCAGATGTTTCATAAGAATTAAATACGCACTAAAAATTATCCATATTATTTCGGTCCTTCGGATGATTACTCATACACTTTTTTTTTTTCCGATTTTTTAATACAAATTGAGCGTCTTAATTTTAATTACCACTACCAAACCGTGGAAGTGTGTGTGAAGTGTGAACCGTTCCATCGGAACCCCTCCGCCTGTCCTTTTCCAGGCGGTGCAGCATGAAACATATATAAATGCTTTTAGAGTAGTAATTCAAGCATCTATTATTTTATTTTTATTTCTGGTACTTTTGATGATACAAAACTTAAATATACTAACACAGTATAAAATATTATAAATGTACTGTTCATCATTTAGATATAATATATACTAACTTCAACCTTTTAAATTCTCAATTATAAAAATTCTGAAATTAAAAGTCTCATGTAACGAGATAAATAGTTTAGATCAGGGTTCTAAATAGCGCGTTGCTGGTATAATGTTTTTGGACCATAAAAGCTATGACGCTATAGCGACGCAATATAGCAATATCGTCGTTTTTCTAACCGTTCCACTATGACGCGATAAACGCTATTTAAATCTTTGATTTAGATGCAATCTATATTATTTTCTCCTTCGATGAAAAGAAATTATTATCGTTAAACTTTGTTTTGATAAAAATCAATAACTTAAAACCATTATTAAGAAATTTTTCGCACCAATAAGCTCTCGATGTCAATTAAAATAAGTAAAATATTGTAAGTTTTAATGTGTGCATAAAAAAATATAAATTATATGGAACAATTTTAATTTAATATTTGAAATTAAAAATATTAAAATAATTAAATCCTCCTGATAATAACATGATACATAAATAGTTACGGGAATTAAATTACTAATTAGCAATGGTGTGGGATAGCTTGACACAGGTAATTGTGAACAAGCCCGAACTTTGGGCTCAATTGCCCAAATTCGGACCGTTTGGATCTGATCTAATAACTAGGACAAATTAATCCTCTTAATTAAGATCCGACAGTTCATTTTGACACGGCTTATGGACTTGAAACAGAAAATCGCCAGAATTCCACTGTAATCAAGCGAAGAATTGTAGAGAACTGGAAGCCTCTCATGTGACCGAGTAATTAATAAGGCGGGAATTCTCCCGCGCTCCAGCCTTTGTTCCATCTTCTCCCTAGCACTCTTTCGACGGGGCCAGCCATTAGAGATCTGAAGTTTGCTCCACTGGAGAGGGTTTATACTTCTCTGCTAGAAAATCTGTAAAATTAGCTCCAGAGCTACTCAGCTAGTTCTTTCCAACACCTCTCTCTATAAAATCCGACAAGAGGCGAATGGAGATCGTCCGATCCCAGAGGAGAAACGGGTCCGATGGTTCAGCCAGTGCCGCATCTCTTCCTCTCTACAAATCGGCGCCTTCTCTTGAGGTGCGGTTGGAGGAATTTGAGCGTTGCGCAATCGATCGCCTTCGTGGTAAATTATCTCTTCGTAATACATTTGATTTTGTAGAAAATTGCATGCTATGTGCTCAAGTCCAGTCAGATTTGGGAATGATATGCTAATCGGCAAAGTCATGGGGAACCCCTTTTTTTATGTCATATGTAGAAGTTTTAACTACAATAACATAGATTATTAAACTATCTCTCCTTAACATTAACTTGCTCTATCTAAAAACTACAGAGAATGTAACCTTTCAACTCACCTTAAATTTTGAGTTGCTAGTCTGCTTTGGTATCATAACACAAATGAGTTTCTTATTTTGTGACAAATCACCAATTAATTCCACAATGGACTCCAAATATACAGAAAATCTTGTCTTTTAAAAACTATAATAGCATCTTAATGAAAATGCTGATTTCATATTCAAGGGGGGATGTGGAATGCTCATAATTGGGAAGTTGGTGGAATTTATGTTTTACCTTCACATGAATGTGTGCTATTCGAGACCCAAGATCTTAAAACAGAGCTAACTAAGCAGTTATTTTCATGTAGTTCTCAAAGCAATTTCAGATGGTCTCTCCCGTGGAAAGAAACCTGAAGAGATGGACAATTTGGTAACTGTCTTTATAAGATTATAATTTTTCGCTTGGTATTTCCAAATTATATTAGTGTTTTTTGGGAATGAAGGGTACCAACAACTGAAGTTTGTGCCATTGTTGCATCTATTTTGTTAATTTTTTTGGCCTTGCTTTGATGATATCTCAATGAGCCTGAATTATGCATTTACAAGAAATAGAGATGGAGGGAAATAAGTAGTAAGTCGGAGATTGAATTCCTTTTACTTAACTATCCATCACAATTTTTTTATGTTGAAGGTCGGTGAACTATGGAGAGCAAACATGAAACATCAAGATGTGGATGAAACATTAAGAAAAGACATAATTTCTCACTTCGCACTTCGCCTCGTTTACTGTAGAGAGTATGTTCTTGCTACTATAGTTAGATTTTGGCCTGTCAATTAAAAATCCTGTGGATACCCCTGTAAACTGATCCTATTTTCATAAAGGTCTGCGGTATTCAACCTTTATTTATCTTTTTTATACTACAATGTGATCTTTTTCATGCCTGGCACTGTATTTCTTTTTCTAAGGGTTGGCGTGATAATTTCCCTAGGGTCTGCAGGCAATTGACAAAAACAAAACTTCAATTCCAAAAAATGGATCTTATTGATAACACAATTCAAATTGAATTTAGGGAGGAGATGAGAAGGTGGTTTCTTTCAATGGAGACTGCACTCTTTCGGTACCGGTTTCGCCTCCAGAACGCAGAAGCACAGGTTAGTTCTTCGTTTTTTCCCAGTACCTTTTAGCTAGCTAAAAATGTCTGTACGGATTGGTGGGGCAGGGCGTATTTGATAGAAGTAGCCACACAGAGTGAGCTTCTTGTCCTGCATAATCAATATTCTTATGTTACTTGAGGCCAAAAAATTTAATGATAATTTTCATCCCACCATTGTTCTGCTGTAAAACATGACGTATGGGAAGGAGGAAGAGATCTGCTTTGTACATGGTGGCAGAGTAATAGGAGAAGATCTTTTTTTTGCGGTTAATTTGAATAATATGAAAAGAAGGATTTTTCTTGGGGTTACTTTTTTGTTTGTTTATTATTCCTCTATAATAAGGACTCGTCTGTTTAGAATTCAAGTAGGATTCTTAGCTAAGAGCTCAAGCGGGCTCTTATTTCAAGTGCCTATGTTGGACGGTTGGACCAATTTCTACTGAACTCACTTTTGGTATTGTTGTGGACTTGGGGCAGTGAAAAACCTTTAGCCAACGTTTTGTTTTTTCCACAGCACCTGTTTTGAAATGAAAATGCAAAATCAACATTTTAAAGGTTCAAATTTACTGTTGCAAAACCTCACCAAGGTATCAGCTTGGCAAGGTACATTTGACAAAATAATACAAAAAAGAGAATATGGACACTAATATTAGAAAACAGTAGATTTTGAAATTGGTCTTTTTGTTTGTTTTACACAGAAATCATTTATGAATGAAAACAGTAGATTTTGAAATTGATTTCTTTGTTTGTTTTACACAGAAATCAATTATGAATGAGCTTCAGCTTCAGTACAACGTACTCAACCATGCAGAATACGAGGTAACATTTCAAATAAACGTGACTTTGCATAGGACATAAACTACAATCAGCATTTTTCTCATTTGAACCTTTCTATGGTTTTCTTGAGAATAAAAAATAATTTGTTTAGATGGTCAACTGTTAACTTTGTAAAATTACAAGTGGAATTATCTCTGTGCTTAGCAAATACTGTTGCAGTCTGACACCATTTTTTTGTCTTATTTTATTTGAATCGTTTGGTTTGTGTTACATAATTGAGGCAGAAATGTTGCTGGTTTGGTTTAAATGGAGATTTGATGGAGGAAATTCTTCTAGAAAACTCTTTATTGCATGGTCAAGTTTAATTACTGGTTAGACTATTGTACCAGTCAGACTGATTACTAAGTAGCAATCAATATTATCAGTTCTTTATTTTTACCCTAAATTTCAAATTAGAACTTCGGACCTGTTTATTATATTGGGATTGAATTTTTGTTATTTTTCTTGGAGTAGACTTTGAAAGATAAGTTAATCCAAGCTGCTCGATCTGTTAACTCCACTTCAAATCGTACGCCCTCTCTCTCTCTCTCTCTCTATCCCCGCCCTCTGTGTGTGTGTGTGGGCATACACTGCCGAGCATGTGATATCAGTCTCTACTGTACTTAACATATCCATCGCCTGTACCAAATCTTTCAACCTGATGTTCTTTTTACCCATTATGCACACTGGCACTGGATCTGAGGGGTGCAAATCCAGCAATATAACCTAAAAATATCATTACCCAAAATTAATAACAAAATGGACCTTAGTGAAACAATGTCATGCTTTATTCTATTATGTTGATGGGATTATTATATCGAATATTATTCATCTTATCGAGAAAAAATCATGCAACTCCTACAAAATCTCAATATACGCATCCCTCGTAACCCATTTGTTCAGAAAATTGCCAAACTGCTTCTATTCCCGTTTTTGCTATCTAGTTTGGGAGTTTTCAAAGAACTACAGAAGGAGGGATGTAATTCATATATTCTCATGTTTGAGGGAGTTGCATAGTGTCTTGTTTGCATAAATGATATTTGACGTCTTTAGGGCAAATACAAAATATTTTCTATTTATTTTACTTCATTATGTTGGGTGAATTACATCTAATTTTTGGTGTTTTTGCTTTGCAGCTGAAACTGTCTTTTACAAGGTATGCTAGTCATTTATTCTGTTCTATTTTTCTTCTATTTCTCATCCTTTTATAGATGACACCAGTAAGGGCTAGTTCCTATAATTCGCTCTTTTAGCTCAATTGGGCTGGTTCTTGCCGGAAAATGTTTATTTGCCAGTACCTAACCTGACAGGCACCAGGTTCTTGTGAAAGACTACGAAAACTATGATAGGCTGTAAATCCCTGAAATGAATGAAACTAAATCAATAAAGAGGAACACAGAGCATGCTACTGGTTTGGTAAAGGTGGTTCAGTACTAATTGTCTTCATTTAAAAAAGGTTCCTTTTGAAGACGTACCAGATCTCGTTGCCAGTCGAAGGGTTTTTCTTCTCAAGGGTTTTGCTTTTGTCCCAAGAAATCAGGTATTTCTTCTGCACCTCCTTTTTTTTCACTTCTAATTCTCCTTCACACTTCTGAATATGAAAAACACTCTTATTTCTAAGATGAAATTGCTGTAGACTCACTGAGCAACTTGCACAAGGCAGACGTCAAACATGCACAACAATAGGAACACAACTGCCAAACAAAGTCAACAAATGTCCCATGCATGACATACAATGATATTGTACAATCAGACATACCAAATACGAAAACAACAAAAAATATGCACACATACTTACATATGAATAACATGGTTGTATTAATTTTCTTTGGTAGGTGGTGTCACTTGTTTGCACAATATTTCGAAGCAACATTTCAAAGGCCCTTGCTCTAACCAATAGGTAATGCAACACCATCACAAGTGAAATGCTCCTTACCACATGTAAAGTCAAAAATATTATTGTACTGTACTGGCTTTTACTTGTACCCAATTGATGAAAGCAGTGTGTGAAAAAAGCTAAATGTTGTCCGTACATGGAGCAGTAGCAGTCAGTTTTGATACAGTGCATACCTTTTAATGGACTTTGTTTCTCCATTTGTTTCAGAAAATGGAGGGCTACTATACATGACCAGGAAAAAGATAGGCTAGCCCCCGTAAGTATTATTTTACCCCCCTGCTAATTTTGCTTCTATATGAAATACATTCTTTTATATTCAATTCCTTTACTGTTATACTAATGTTTGGGTTTAGCCATTTTTTATCCTAATATTTCTTTCCTTTTTGTAGATTGTAGAGGCATTAGGGAACAGCTATTTGGGTCCTGACTACTCACAGGTAACTTGTTAAGAATAACAATGCTAGTGATGCTTTGTTTAATGATGAGAAAGTTTTGTGTGGGCCCCTATGGCACCTCAAATATCATTTTCCCTTGGAAAGCATGAAATTACCATTTTTAGGTGGATACAAGGTTTTATTATTGGTTCAAGAAATTGCTCTTTAATAATTTAACTTGATAAGAAATTGATATTAATTCTTTTTTTATTTACAGCCAAAAGAATGTGCCGAAATATCTCTGAAGGATATAAATCAGCTAGCCAGTAGTTCTTTTCCACTTTGTATGCGCCATCTCTTTGGAAAGGTACTCAGTTGTTTTAACATTTTAGGCATACCAAATTCTAATCCATGAAATAGCCTGTACGGGTATCTTGGATTTGCCGCCTTTTTAAGCTTTTCTGTTTCTTGATCTTTGGCTGCTTAATTGCACAAGTGAGGACAGATTGAAGTTTGATCTAGTCAGGATTGAACAATTGACATTAGTTGAGGCAGAAATGGATTGACTCGATGTTTAGTCGAAGCACAATTTGAGCTTATAAGAAAAAATGTGAAGCCAAGGATCAAATGAGGCAAAATTGGATTAAATTTTGATGACAGAACTAAGTACCATTGTATGGGCTGCAATTTTCAGCTCAGCTGCTGACAGCTCCAATACATAGATATCTCTAGTCCCTTGAATGTACTTTTTTACTGAGCATTTGTTCTTTTTGTTGGGCTATTTGTTTTGTTTTTGTAGCTTAAAGAAGATCATCATCTAAAGCATGGAGGAAGAATGCAACTTGGCCTTTTCCTCAAGGTACTTTAAATATGACCTTGTGCAGTTTTATTTGTCATATGAGAAGGAAACAACCATAGCAGCACATATTTGTTTACAGAAAATTTGGCCATTATCTATAGTATTTGCCTCGTCATGCACGTGGCGCTGCTTGAACTCCAGATTCTGCTCTTTTGTACATGTTTTACTCAAATTATTTTTTAATTTTAATCTTATCTAGGGTGTTGGATTAAAATTAGAAGATGCTCTTGCATTTTGGAGGGCTGAGTTTTCTCAAAAGGTACTTCACAAAATAAACTTATAATTTGGTTATTGCGGTTTAATTGTATAATTGAATCTTTATTGAGGCTCAAATATGCAATAGACAATCCATTGTCAAGTTATAAACTGATGTTTAACTGGAGCCAAGTGTTGGTGAGATTTTTAATTGACATTCAGTTTTGCTATTGGTTTTTCTTTTGTGATAATTCCTTTGTTGCTTAGGTTGGGGCTGAGCGATTTGATAAGGAATATGCATATAGCATTCGACACAATTACGGCAAAGAAGGAAAGAGAACGGTACCATTCATTCTCTAAGAATCATATCTAAATGAAGAATGTCATGGTTGCTCCTAAAAATTCTTGTGACATCATTTATCCTCTTGTAAAGCCGTTATATTGAACATACTACAGAAAACATACAAAGTATCGCAGAAGTCCCCATTTCCCTAAAATAACCAAACTACACCTTGGTTCTCTCCTCATGTTGAAAAAACAAAGCCCATTTTGATAAAATGAAAGAGGGTTTCTGGATAAATATAATATTTTTTTATGAGTTGGATGATATCCTTTGCTTTACAGGGAAATATGATATTCTAACATTCTTAGGATACCTTTATACTGCACTCCTTGTACTCTATGGCTCTCTTTATTGTATTTTTCTATGATTTGAATAATAATTTTTTTTTAATTTTACATAAATCTAAAATAGGATTACACACCATACTCGTGCCAAAAGATTATTATGTCGACACCTTCAACTGGAGATCACCATGGCTGCCCCTTCCGCCATTTCAGGTACTTTTTTCCTGTTGTACCCTCCAAAATCCATTAATTATTGCACACCCTTGTAAAAGGGTAATATGACACTCCATATAATATTGCAAAAGCTGTGAGATGCTGAGCAATGTGTATTCCTTTTTCATATGTATGGGGGAAATATTGGGCTTCACACCTTACCCTTCCAAAACATATTCACTTTTTGCTATCTGCCAAAGGTTGAACTGATTCTGTCTCTCTTTGTAGTGAGGAAAATTTAAGAGCAGCTCTGAATAAAATGGGAGTAGGGGGGCGGGCAATGGACGGCATAATGGATAAAGTTCGGAATAGGCACTATCAGGTATCCCATTGAATCAAGATTTTCAGACATGCTAGTTTAATATTTTGGGGCAATTTTATGTGTGCCCATGTAGAATATAACAAATATTACATATGCCCTCGCAAAATTACAAAAATGTCATGGAGACTTGACAACACTAGGTAAATACATGCCTCTCCAGTTTCTCTAAAAAATGATAGGCAACCCCATTTGGTTGCCATTTCTCTAGATGGAGATAAAGGAAAAGGGTATCTGGGCACTTCTAAATAATATTTGTGAGGGAGTTTAGGTGATGTTATCTATACTTCAGAGGAACAACATGAACCAGAGGCTGTTTCTTGTATTTTAGATTTTTGGGAATGATGCATATTTTTTTGAGGTTCAATAGGGACACAAGATTTTCTTTGGCTCATTTAATTTGTTAAATTTTCTGAAAATGCTACAGCTAGCTTGCACCTTGACTTTTGAAGCAACACATGCTGCCTCATGCGAAACTGGTATCAACCATCCAAATCAATACTTTGTTGAGAGCAGAAAAATTTTCCAGAGCAAGGTAAACTTCACTCTTTTGTCGAAAAAAAATGCATTCGTTCTGTTGTGTACTTCAATTCTAAAGTTGTTACTTGGCATGAGACAATTTGTACCAGCAATTTCAGTTGTTTTGTTTATTCTTTGGGTGAAGATACTTGTTAGAATGCTAATCACCATTGTTTAGTGAAGCATAGGTATCCAGACAAAAGTTCTCATTGATCAATGGGTGCTATGTTTTATACTGCTTTACAAAAGTACCTGTCCTTAAACAAAGCCAAAATAGTGTTAAAGACGGTATATTAATTTTTTAATTATTTGACCTGCAGAACCAACAGAGCCAGCCGGCAGCATAAATGTCTTCTTAAAATATTGTGAAAATATGTATATCAGGTTATTATTTTTGCAATTTGATTTCTGAACATTTGATCTTCGGTGTGATTTCTTTCTGCATACTACTATTGACTATGATAAAAGTTGTCTGATACAGGTGCTTTTTTATGTCGAAATGACCATATTGCTCTTCTAGCAATGCATTGTATATTATCAATATATGTTTTGTGTTAGATTAATGATAACCTTGTCAGTTCAAAGAAATCTCCAAATTCTACATTATGACTATTGATGTACGAAAATTAAGTGCCAATCATGTTCAATTCTTCTAGATTTCTGTCATAGTTGTGAGTTTATTTTTAATAATTAATGATTTTATGGTAAAAAAAAAGTATGGCAATGCATTTTATGATTTCTTTTCTAAAATCCAGCTCAACATTAATTTTATAAAAAAATAATAAACAATAATAAACATCAACATTTTAGGTTCTGGTACATAGCAGAATTGGCAGCAGCGCCAGTACTGGTACTGATACGTGCCATCACCAGTAGTAAAAATCTCAGTTTTTTTCTTGCTTACTCTAGCTTGGAATTTAATTTTTTAGAGTTTAAACAAATTAAGATAGTTACGACTTCCAATATAGTTATTTTGAATTTTTAACAAACACTGTCCATTTTTAAAAATAGTTATCAAGTTCTGAAGCATCCTGATAGACTGATGGTGCATACGTTGTAGGAGGATTTTTTTTTTGTTTCTCTTTTGAGTTGCAATGTGTTTTCACAAAATCTGTTGTTATCAAAGAAAATTGAAGTACAACAATAATTGTCATTTGACTTATTTAAGAGTCAATCCAATATTTTAACCAATAGTTCACATTTTAGGCAAGTTTGATTAACAGTTATTGATACATGGTTAATACTTTGGGAGTTGCTTGCACTCGTCCATTTGAGTTTGGGGAAGTCTATATTTAAATAACTTGCGATTTGATTTTAACAGCTTAAGATTGGATACTTTTCTTCATTAAGAGTTGATACATAAATACATACGGATTGATATTAATTCTGTTTGTTCTTTTCACCTTTTAATTTCTTACTAAACAAGTCAAATCATGTATGAGCGTGATCATCTCTAACAAAAATGAACAGGGACACTATAATCAGTAAAAATTACAAAAAAAAAAAAAAAAACAGAATGCTTTCTGTTAATTTTGGTCAGACTTCAACATGCATCGTAAAAAACCTAACTTCAGATAACACAACCAAACATATAGCGGTTACTGCAGGAATATTAGTATCAATCTTGCTTTTAGCTTGTGCAGTTACTGCAGTATAGCGGTAGAATACTTCAAACTACTGATGGCGCAACAGTTATCAAATGCTGCATTTGAGTATACAAGGAACAGGAACCCAACGACATTTTTACCATACAAGTTGCCATAGAGCATCTGAAATAACATTTTGTTAAGCAGGTCTAGAACAAGATATTAAGTCCAGAAATGAAAAAAAAAAAAAAAAAATACAAGTAACACTCGTAGCTGTTAAACCTTGTAAGCGGTCACCTCAATGTTGCCAAGGAGAACAGAGTAGCTCCGATGCCCATTGGACGTACTTTTGAGTCCAATGAGCTTCAAAACCGTCTGATATGTTTCCAGATTTGTGCGCACGAAAATTGAAACATACTTGCATGAATGTTAAAGCAGAGTTCAAGTATCTTGAAGCGTATCGGACGGTGATTGAGCCCATCAAACCAACGTAGGTTTCGGACCTACACTCAAGTCGTTGCCAAGAACAAAACAGAAGGTGGAAATGCTACCAGCAAAAACAGACAGTAAGACGTTATAATTATATAACATGGAAGTGTTTTCTAAAGGAAACAAATGCCATGAAAACTCCGTCCATTGTTATACATTCAGGGTATCCAAAAGCAACTTACACCTTGCTTCCAAAATTACACAATCAAAGAAATCTGTTTTCCAGTCTTTTATTTCTAAGAAAAAAGACCCATTGAAACAAAATCAAACAAATGCTAATTCTCTCATAGGGAAACAGAGAAGGCCTTCTTTAGCTTCTCGACCTCCAAATAAGCAGTTGAATATGGCAAAAACTCAGAGAAGTGGTTCTGCATCAAATCATTGATAGCCACAGCTAATTTCGGAATCTCTACAATCTCTTCATGAGTAAGTTCACGCACAAATCGGGCTGGATTGCCGGCCCAGAGCTCACCTGTCGGCACCCGCCTGCCAGGAGGGAGAACAGAACCTGCTTCAAGAATTGAATTTGTCTCAACCAGAGAGCCTTCCATGAGAATTGAGTGTTGGCCAATAATGCACTCTGGTTCAATGGTGCAAGACCGAAGGAGGGTGTATGCACCAACTGTCACATAACGGTCGACTATTGTCTCGGCCGGGAGACCTGTTGTAGAATGGTGAGAGATAAAGTCAATTGCAATTCTAGCTGGTATGATACTGGTATTAATAGTGGCAGTATTAGATTTCAGCCAAACATGTATGACCCATATCTGAAATTTTAAGGCAGTACATATGGTATGATATCAGTACCAAAGGGGATAAATACTAAATTTAGCCCCATTGTCTAAACCGCTTTTCTCTCAAGTATCACTAATTCTGCTCAATACAACCCGAAGTACCTAATTGTGCAACTAAGCATCATGCAGCCAGCGATAAACAAAAAATTCAGATAATGAGATAAAAGAAAATAATAAGAGAATAAACAATGCTTAATACGGGTAAAACCGGTACTGGTTAAGTTCCATACATTGAGGCTTGCCAGTAATGAACCTGGTGGAGATGGTACTGAAATTGGGTGAATCAACTCTCAAATTAGCCTAAGTTCTCAGCAGATTTGAGAGGCAAAGAAAATTGATTGGAATTAATTGTCATATCTCTTGACACCAGGAAAGTCCAAAATAAAAAGCCTTTTATAGTTTTCTTCGGGGTACTATTTCTCTTTTGGTTTTGAATATTTCAATATGGTATGCTTAACTACCAAGGCGCCAGTGAACTAAAAAAACTACAGTAAGTTCTCTTAAAGTTAGTCAAACAAGATTCAATTTTCCTCCTGTCTGAACAGAACAGTACAGGTATAACTTCAATAATTGGAAATTTCAATACGAGTTGAATTCATGGTAGCACTCTTCTAATCAATACAACTGAATTCTAGTATTTAACCCAGACGTAGTACTAAATTGAGCAACGGTTAAGAACAGCTACGCAACCAAAACCCTTTCGTTTGCACTACTTAAGCCAAACTCCTTCAATTAACCCAAATTGCATATTTAAAAAATGTATAAAGAAAACCTGAATTCAAGTTCAAAAAATGTATAAAGAAAGCCAAAATTGGGGCATTAATAACTAAACTAGCCAAACTATTCTGAAATGGCACCCAGTATGTCCCCCAAATTTCTAAATTTTGCATTTTACGATCCAAGCTCATCAATTCAACAAATTAAACATAGACTCCTCTGTAGCCAATTGAAACAAACAAGTATTCATCCAAAGTTGTAGAAAGAAGATAAAGGAATACCCATTACTTAATTTTACAAGTTTCTAAAAAGATCATTTTCAAAGCAGTTTAAAAAAATGAATAGTTTGATGTGGGGCTAACCTAGGAGGTATACTCAACAAAGGTTGTATGAAAAACATTAAAGCAATCCTTGTCCTTCCCTCTCCCCTTGCCCCAGTTATCCTCAAATCAATCAAGTCACTGAATTCAGTCTTAAATAACCTACATTTGGACTCTAAATGAGGTATGTATTAATAAGACTAGTTAGAATTAAGAGTATTATGTTTCTATTGCCACTTTTACCTGCAAAATCAAGTACCGGAAAATACACTTACAGACAATCAACTGACAAGGACAATGCAAACAGAACAAGTGGAATAAATTATCAAAATATGTGGTTTTGTTCTTACAACAAAAGCGTCTATCAGCTGAAGGATTTTATCAAACACAATTAAGTCTGAAATCCACCTACCAGTAGAAGTGGACCAGGTGGCATGGAGAACGCATTTCTCCTGAATATTCGAACAAAACCCTATCGTGATCTTGTTCAGATCGCCTCTTAGTACAGATCCGCCCCAAACGGATGCGCCGTCGTGCACCTTGACCTGTCCTGCGAGCACCACATTAGGCGCCACGTAGGCATCAACGGCGACTTTAGGGACCCACTGGCCCAGCGGGATCACACCCCGCTGTCCTCTATAGTCCCATTTCACCCGATCCGGGTCAACGCTCACGGGATTTGAAATCGGCGGCGGCGGCGGCGAGGCTGGGGATGGAGAGGGAGATGTGGTCGTGGTGGTGGAGAGGAGGCGCTGGAGAGGGAGAACCAGAGGAGAGCTGGAGACGAGCGTCTTTTTTGAGAGGCGGAGAATAGAGAGAGACGCCATTGTTGAGAGCCTGGAGTAGAGTTCGGTCCGATTGATCGATCCCTATTAGAGTTCGGTCCGATAGATCGATCCTATTGGGCTGTGCAGGGGCCGATTTTTTTATTAATAGAAAAATAAAAAAAATAAACAACTAAAATGGGGAACGAATTTGTAAAATTTTGGAATACAGAAAAACCGTTATCATTTATAACGTTTAGCGGACGTTATTGTTCGTAACGTTCAGATAATTTAAGTCTCGACATTGTTAATTAAAAAAAAAAAACACGCATAACGTTCAGCACTTAGGATTTTTTTTTTTTTTCATTTTTTGGTTTCATTTTTACAGTATCGGCAAATTTTGATATATGTCACTAATAATTGAGAGAAATAAACTGACAACTGGAGCATCCAATTGGATTTCTTTTCTGTACTGGTATGGGTCATGCACCAATTAGATTTCTTGTACTATGTTCCTCTTCAGCTTGAAGTAGTTTTTTTATCACTAGGAGCAGTCTGTGATAGAAGACAACGGTCAGGATTTTTTTTTTCACTAGGAACTAGGCCGTGATACTCCATAACGTTCAAAACCATCACATAATTAGTGGACGTTATAGACAATCACGTTTTTCTTATATATCGAATTTCAGTGAATTCCTTCTCCATTATCGATATTTATTTATTTATTTTTCTATTAATAAAAATTTTGGGTGCAGGGGTGGGAGGGATTGAGGGAGGGTAGAAGAAAACTGAACAGGGAGGAAATCAGATCCTGTGCAATGCCGGACGGTGCCGAATGAGATCTAAGTCATTCGTTTTAATCTAAGTCATTTGTACTGGCGCTGTTTGTTAATTATTAGGAAAAATTTGCCAAGTATATATTATTCTTGATTGCATGTAAGATTTAGGTCTCTCTTGGCCTATCAATAAGTTAAGACTTTGGAGAGAGGTTCATATTTCTCTTATTTTTTGGAATTTTGATTATCATTTTTAAGGATTAAAGAAATAGTGTATTAATACGATTATGCAGAAAAGGGTTGGAAAGCAAAACCAAGAAATATTCCAGTCTTGGTCAACCAAGGTTCAGCAATTCATTATGAGGCAAATTTGCAATTACTATCTTTCACATTTTCACCAAAAGGAGGGTGGGTGCTAATTGGGACAAAATTTTCCTAATGACATCTCCGAAACTCATTTTTTTTTTTTTCTCTTTTCTATTCGTTGACTCTGAAAAAAATAATAGAACACTTCGAAGCTTTGGCGTTCACATGTAGCATACGAAGTTCTTATGAATCAAAAAGTCAATTTGAATTGTTCAACATGGTCTTCATATTAAAATATGTTTAAATATGTTTAGAGATCAAATTTTATATTTTTTTTAAGTTTTTATTTACTTACTTTTTGGAATTTTAAAATGAGAGTTTAAAAAAAAAATAGTACATTAAGATGAGCACAATTTTTTTTACCGCTTGATTTGATTTCAAATAAATTCAAATATTAAAAAAAATTATATGTACATGAACTTTTCAATAATAGAGCACTTTGAAGCATTGGCATTCATATGTATCATACGTAAAGTTCTTATGAACCAAAAAGTCAATCTGAATCGTTCAACGTGATCTTCATATTAAAATATGTTTATATACCAAATTTTATATTTTTTTTGAAACTTTTTTTTAATTTTTTTTTGGAATTTTTAAAATGATTTTTCTTTTTCTGAAAAAAAATACATTAAGATGAGCACAAAAATCTTTTTAATTCCCGCTGAATTGATGCCAAATAAATTCAAATATTTTAAAAAAATTGTATGTAAATGAACCTTTCAAAAAAATTGATTCGAACGGTTTGAATATGTGATTTATAAGCATATGTCTTGAAATACTTATATAAGTAGCGCAGTCGGACTCTCTCTCTCTCAAAATTTTCTACTATGTTTGTGTTATCATCTGATTTCATCATTACAAATAGACGCCGAACTATATTTACTATATTGAGGGCTGAATTTAATAAAAAAATAATATTCAGTAAAATATATTTAAATCCAACATATTATTGTTTTAATTAAACAAATATTTTATTATAAAAAGGAAAAATTATAAAATTTTATTAAAAATAACCAAATTTACAGATAAAATATATGACCTTTTTGAATTATAGAGAGTTTCCCTTGCTCCATCTTAAATGTGCCCTTGACTAATTATTTTCTACGAAAAAATTATGAAACATAAGAACTACGAACAATAAAAATACAAAATAAATAATAAAAGCATCAAAACTCATAAGCAAACAAAACTCAATTCTAAGTTACACTAAAAAAAATTACGGAGACTTACTGTAGTGGCGTAAGTTCCGTTTCAATACAAAAGAACGTGGATTCAATTTTTGAGAAAAACATCTAATAGATGACGGAGTGTAACAGACTCCTTAATAAAAAAAAAGTTACGCTGAAGAAAAATATTGGAGTTGCACAGCCTACTATTTGTTCAAAATATGATACCAGGTATTAATGGGTAAACCAAAATAATAATCCTAAAAAAAATTTAACTATCAGTCATATTATAACCAACTATACACCAAAATTTAACTAAATAGTATTTTAAGATGAAAGCAACGGAAAAAAAAAAAAAACAGTTTGATTTTGCTTTTTCTTTGCAAATGGAGAGTACCTTGTATGGTGTGCAGTATAATTTAATACAGTTTAAATTTTCGAATAAAAGATCCTGTCAAAATGAAGCTTGAACTGAAATATTTGTAATATGACGGTTAAATTTATTTTAAAATGTTGTTGCCAACCACATTTTATATCCAGTTTTCATGTTTCAGAGAATTAATTTTTAGTTAGTCTGTAAAATAATGTCTTTTATGTAAAATATCATAGGTTTAAAATTTAACAGAAATTTTTTTCTATATATTTTTAAAATTAAAAAACTTCTGATGTTGGTAGGGTCGGATCTAGAGTGGGAAAAACGTGCTGTGCCGTGACTAACACACCGTGACTTTGGTCACGTTCCGTGCCGTGCCGTGCCGTGCCGTGACCAAGTAAATTTTTCACGTGCCGTGACAAAAATTACGAGGGATGGTCACGGCACGCGCTAAGTCGTGCCGTGACCAAACGTGCATTAGTCACGTTTGATCGCATTTAACGTTTAAAAAAAAATATGAAACGGTTCTTTAAAATTCAAATGTTTTAATTGAAATTTAAATGTAAATATTTTAATTAAAATAAAATTATACCTTATAGGGAGGTATGTTAGTGTATTGCCTCGTGACTGGCGTGACTAGCGTGTCTTCCGTTCCGTGACTCGCGTGTCCCGTGCCGTGCCGTTCCGTGTTTCGTGTCGTGCCGTGCCGTGACCAAGGCAATTTCCGTGCCGTGCAGTGCCGTGTCTTCTTTGCCAACAATTAGTCACGGCACGTTACCGACACGCGTGCTGTGCCGTTCCGTGACGGAGCCGGCTCCAGCGTGCCATTTTTCCCACTCTAGTCGGATCCCATCTGGAATTCTGGATCCTAATAATCGGGTAAAGCGTAGTTAGCAAAGCCGAAACTGGTCCAAGGTGGAACTAATAATGCTCGTGGATTCAACGTTGATAAGAGCAACAGAAAAATGATCCAATATTCAGGCCCAGTTGGAGTTAAATGGGCTCGAAAACTTTGAGCCCAGTTGTGGGGCACTCTTGATTCCAACACGTTTGATGGTCTGATAATATGATTTGAGTGAGTCTATGGACTATGGTACTATGCATAGTACGATTTGGTCCGTAATACGGATTAATATTTTCGTTTCAAAATTCTAACGGTCGATCTAAACCGTTTAACATGATTTTCATATGAATACGTACTTGCAGACCAAATTTTATATTTTTTTATTATTTTTTTACTTTTTTTAAGATAGGTAGAAAATCGTTGTTTTTGGATGGTCCAGAATTTTCAGATCAAGTAATATTCTACCTATCTTAAAAAATAGTAAAAAAATTATAATTCGGTCTGCAAGTACATATTTATATGGAGATCATGTTGAACGGTTCAGATCGACCGTTAGAATTTTAAAAATGAAAATATTGATCCATATTACAGACCAAACCAAAGACTCGTATGATTTCTATTAGTCTAAAAGTGTAATTTGTCCCAAAGAACTTTGACAGCATAAAGTGTCGATTCCTGTTGGAGATACTTAGCATAGCTCGTGGGTTTTTTTCTTTTTTTCTTTTTTTTGCAGATTTAACCCTATCTCTACTCTTTTTCTTTCTTCTGTTATTTTCAATATAATCAGAACAGGCTAAAAGGAATAACCATTTTAGGATAATTTAAAAGTGCTATTAAACCATGTCAATTTATAAATAGAACAATTGTACATTGTAAAGATATGAGAAAAAAAATCAATAAAATAATTATTCAATCAAATTATAACAAAAAAATATTAGAAAGCATAGTTAATAGTATTCAAGTACCAAAACAAGATACATGGTAAATCATTTTTTTAGAAAAAACAATAATTAGTATATTACATGCCATCTTTTAATTAACCCCTTTAATACAAAAAGTGTGAGGCTACGGTACTATGCATAGCACGGATTGGTCCGTGCTACGGCTCAATATTTGAGTTTTCAAAATCCTAACGGTCGATCCGAACCGTTCAATATGATGTCCATATGAATATGTACTTGCAAACCAAATTTTACATTTTTTTTAGAATTTTTTTACTATTTTTTTAGATAGGTAGAAAATCACTTGATCTGAAAATTCTAAACCATCCAAAAACAGTGATTTTCTATCTATCTAAAAAAATAGTAAAAAAATTTGAAAAAATATAAAATTTGGTTTGCAAGTACATATTCATGTGGAAATCATGTTGAACGGTTCGGATTGACCGTTAGGATTTTGAAAACTCAAATATTGAGCCGTAGCACGGACTAATCCGTACTATGCATAGTACCGTGGAATGGACTCTGCTGCTTTTCCGACAGAAAAGCAGGGTCCTGCTTTTTCAGATCTAACCATTCAAAATTTTCATTTTGCGTATCTCGACAAAGAAACTTTTTTATGCACAAATCTCGATAAATTTAAATAATTAGATTTGAAAAAACTGATTCCTATTTTTCTAATAGAAAAGCAGCAGAGTCGGACCCTAGTACCGTAGCCTCACTCATACAAAAATTTTATTTTTATCAGAATCGTAGTTTGTAACTTGGGCCCGGTAAAAAAGCAACCCGTTTTGTGGAAAATGGATGATGGCCGAGATAGTGTTTGATGCTTTATGCGGGTCCCACTCATTAATAGGTATTTCTATGAATTGCCGCTCGTGTCCAATTGCCTCACTCGCGACCTATGTTGCTGCACGGGTACGGGTATCGTATTATATACGATACGGATACGATACGTCTATTATATATAATATTTTTTTATTTTTTTAATTATATTATTAATTCAACACATGTATTATATGAATTAATATTCCAAAACAATATTATATCAAAATATATATTTAATATAATAAGTACTCTATTGTAACAACAAAATTAAAGTGGTATAGTGGTAGAAGGCTATGGTTGTTACTCCTCAGCTCTCAAGTTCAATTCACGGCAGCAGCTAAAAAAAGTTTGGCACGGTGCACAGTGGACCACACAGTGCGTGGTGTATTTGTACGGTCCACGATGGTCCAGGCGTATCCCAGGCGTATCCAGGTGAGTCGCGAGTAAGGATACGCTAGCTGGCAATATACATATGCAGATTTTAAAAGGAGAATCCACATATATATAAACAAGCGGTAATATACGGTAATGTGCGGTATCATATAAACATGTATGCGTTAATATGCGACATCATACAAACAAGTATGCGGTAATATATGAGTACATTATATCATATGCGGTAATAATATGTGGTCAAATATGAATAACTGTATATATAGGACTGCATGAAAATTTTCATGTGAAATCCAACTACAAACGTATATGCGACAACACTGACGACATTCTATGAAAAATAATATATTTTGAGCCCCCCTCATTAAATAGGTGTTTTTTCTGAATTGTCGCTAGTTTCCAATTGAAAATAATATATTGTGGCTCCAACGATAAAATAGCACCACAGTTTGAAACTGCGATTCCAGTAACGATAGGATTACAGTTTCAAATTGCGGTAAAAATTGAATATTTTAGGAAAAACATATTTTGTTTATTTTTTCTAAGATGTTAAAAATAAAGTTTGGCATTTTAAGACATAAAAACGGAAAAGATAATTAGTGATAAATGTTTTTGAAAAATGGGCTATTTTATTAGGATTATTTAATCAAACACATTTTGTACAAAATTCTTGCATTAGTAGAGATAAATTATGACATTATGGGTGAGGGTATCTATCGGATAATGTATTGCGGAATAGTTTGTATTATCAAATTTAGATTTAAGTTGTTGTATTGTTTGTTAGTATTCAATTCAAAATTTCAATTTCTCAAAGTAAACCTAGTATTTTGATGTTTGGAGTCCTATCCCGATTGATTCATATAATGGTTTTTGAAATATGAATGGTTTTTGAATATTTCATTACATTCATTGATGATTTTTCACGAGTTATATTTACTTAAAGGAAAATCAGAAGTATTTTTCACATTTAAAAAAATGAGTAAATTTAATATCGAATCAATAATACTAATATTAAAATATTATGTGCAGATAATAGAACCAAATACGTAAAGAAAGCTTTCTCATAATTTCTTTTAAAAACATGATATTTTACATCAAACCATGTGTGTTGGAACTCCACAATAAAACAGAGTTACCGAAATAAAAACTAAACATAATTTAAAGATGTACTCATGGCAACATATTTAATAAAAATAACTTCTATTTTAATTTTTTTTAAAATAAATCGCCCTTAGAACCCTTAAATAATATGTCCATGAACTTAAAACATTTGTGTATATTTGCTTGTACATGTTTAAATTTGTATATATTCAAAATAAATTCATAGATAAATTAGATAAGGATTGATGTAACTAAATGCATATCTCTTGGATATTTATTAGGGATATAAGTGTTTTGAACCAAACTTTAAGAAATTGTATATATATATCCATATATGTTATATACAAGGTTCTAAATAGCGTTTATAGCGTCGTAGCGGGAAGGCTAAAAAAAAAGCTATAGCGAATAGCGTCGCTATAGCGGAAGCTATTCCAAATAGCGTTTTTTTTTTTTTTACATTTCGTATATTCAATATTTGTACTAAATATCAACATTATCTAAAGTCTCATAGAACAATAAATAACACCAAAGTAATTAAGAAATTATAATATTCATATTGAACCCGTACAAAGTCTAAATTGCGGTTCAAAATATCCATAGTAATATCATAAACTATCGATTTTTCCTATTAAAAATATCTTAAGCATCATGATTCATGACATAATCTATTTTTTTTTCTATTCAAATTTTAATTTCGGTTTGGACTTTTTTTCTATTCAAATTTCAATTTCTATTCCCAATTTCAAATTGATTTATTTGTAACAAGTAGCAACAAATTCAATTTCGGTTTGAGATTTTTTTTATCTTTATTTAAAACTCATATAAATTGCTTAAAAATAAAAAATAAAAAAAAACCCATATCGTATAGCGCAAATAGCGGACCGCTATAGCGCTGTAGCGGCCGCTATAGCGGCCGTAGCGCAAATAACGCATTTTGATGTCATAGCGTAGCGTTTGGGGTCCAAAAACGCTATAGCGCGCTATTTAGAACACTGGTTATATATATATATTTTTTTAAATGAACCATTTTTTCAAGGATCCAAAAATAGAAGAAGTATTGATTAATGAGATAGATATCAAAGAACCTCAAACGGAAAAAAAAATGAAGCTCAATGTAACAATTTACAAGCTCGAGGTTACACTACTAATTCCAACACGCTACGTTAGTCAGTTCCCTTTATGATGCCCTTTCCGGAGGCTACAAGACATTGTCACATATATATCATACTACCACATACTATATTCAAAATCATATGTTAACAATGTTTCCGTAATTTTTGTACCTATCTAAATTCTACATCGAACTAAAAATGAACCATCCAACTAGGGGTGTTCAACCAGTCGGTTCGGGTCAAACCGACCTTTTTTTGCCGAATCACAGTTTGAACCGAATTTTGAAAACCCAACCGAACCGACCGAATTAAAATTCCAAACCGATCTAAAACCGAACCGATTAAACTGATTTAAACTTTGGTTTGTTTGGTTGAACCGAATACAAACATTTCAAGTTACAAATATACATTTCAAAACCGGTTGGTTCGGTTCAAACCGATTTGGATAACATTTTTGATAACCACACAAGCAGGCTTTTTATAAACCGATCCATTATAAACCACACAAAATAAACCGATCCATTATAAACCAATCCATTTTTTTATTAAACCGGTTGGTTCGGTTCAAACCGATTTGGAGATTCCAAAACCAAACTTCTTCAAAAACTAAACCGAACCGAACCATTTAAACCAAACAACCGATCCAATTAAACCGAAATTTGCCGGTTCGGTTTAAAACTGAATAAACCGATCCATTTGAACACCCCTACATCCAACTACTAAGAAGCAATTGTAAATCCTTTGTGACCATATGCCATGAAAGAAGAGTCTTGAAAAATAAAACCTAAACAATTGTTAAATTTCCACAAGGAAAAAAACCTCGTAAGATATAAATGTGTATATAAAATTAAATACAAAAGTGATGATTCAATTAAGAGATATAAGCTAGCTTGATTGGTAATACAAGGGTTCACACAAATATATGGTATATATTATAAGAATTTGTTTTGCACCGATTGCAAAAATTGAGTACAATAGAAGTATTATTATCTATTATGATAAATCAAAATTGATTGCAACTTATATCAAATGCATGACAAGAGTATGATAAATTGCACAAATTTATTTATGACCTTAAACACCATCGTGCATGGTATATCAAACTTAGTCTTACACTTTTAGAATTTGATTTTGTCAAAAGTTTGACCAACTCATCCATGTTTGTAAAATTAATGAAAAATACGAGTATCATTTTATTGGTTTATATAGATGATTTCATAAATAACAAATATGGAATTAAATAAATTAAAGTCCACCTAAAATATTTAGAAAATTTTAATTATTTTGTAGGCATTAAACTACCATATCCACACAAAAAATATACCAAGATTTGTTAAAAAAAATCGAAAAATTGGGTGTTAAGTCTATAAATATCCTAATGGAAATATATAAAAAATTGAAACTTGAGAACGGTGAACTCTTAGATGAGCAAAACTAGGTTGTTGTTAAGTTTATCAAGTGCTTTTGTGAACTCATATCTAAAATCTATTTGATTTACTTCAAATGATGAATTTAAACTGTTAAAACCCATCAACATTACGAGTGATGCGTTTACATGTAAAATTTTTAAAATTTTAAATTAATTTAGTATAAAGTCAAGCGGTCAAAATTAAAAGGTTTATAAATTAATTTTAATGCATTCATTTTTTGGCCACTTGACTCTATACATAATTAATTCGAAAATTTAAAATTTTCGCATGTAGACGCATCACTCATAAGGTAAATGAGTTTCAACGGTTCAGATTTGTCGTTTGAAGCCAATCCGATAGATTTTAGAGTTGAGTTCACAAAGGAGTTTGGTGAACTTAAGAATACCCTAGTTCTACTCCTCTTAGATAATGTTGAACAATTTCAAAAACTTGTTAGTAAGATAATAATGATATTGCATTTGCGCTTAGTGTAGTAAGCCAATTTATGTGTGCCCCCCTACAAGTCATGAATGTCAATGTTCGCATTGTTAGATATCTCGAGAGTTTACCCGGTCAAGGTATATGGTATATGAAAAGTAATAATTTTGCTATTGTAGAATACTAGAATGCGGATTAGGCAGAAAGTTGTGATAGACGATCCACTACTAGTTACTGCACATTTATCTTATCAGAGGAAATTTCACGTGGAAAAGTAAGAAGCCAAATGTCATTGCTAGATGAGGAGGGTTCAAATGCCTCCATTTTTCATGCCTCCACCATGCCTCCACTTTTAAAAACTTTAATAACTCAAAATTTAAAACTTCAAAGTCAAAATAAAACCGTTGGATATGATCTACATTATTTTATCTATGTGCTCATAAAAAATTATCACATTTTGATTTTGTTTTTATGTGAATCAATAAGTTGAAAAATCAACGTCTAGAAATTATCCACATTAGTATGTTTTTTACAAGCTCTTGATGACAACCAAAACAAACTTGAAATGTCATAATTTTTTACACGTGCATAGATAAAATGATGTAGATCATATCCAACGGTTTTATTTTGACTTTTAAGTTTTAAATTTTGAGTTATTAAAGTTTTTAAAAGTGGAGGCATGGTGGAGGCATGAAAAATGGAGGCATTTGAACCCTCCTCTTGCTAGATTGAGTGCATAAGCAGATTATTGAATGATGCATGACATCTATAGGAAGTGAGCTCACATGGCTGATCTATAGATGCCATCATTCAATACTCTGCTTGACTTCATATAGATGCCAACCTCTAAAGATGTATTGCGACAACAATTGAACTTGACAAATAGTTTCAAATCTAGTGTTATATGTTTTACGAAAGAACGAAGCATATCGAAGGTAATTATCACTTCGTTTGAAAAAAAAATACAATAAAAAGAAATCGAAACTTCCTACATGTGTAGCAAGAAGCAATTAGTAGAAATATTTACGAATGCACTAGACGTCTCAAGCTTTCAAGCAATCATACGCAAGTTGTGTTCTATTAGTCTATACAATCCCAACATGATGAGTAGTGTTGGAGATATTTAGCATAGCTTGTGAGTTTTTTTGCAGATAACCCCACCTCTATTTTTCTTTTAACTGTTATTTTCGATATTAATTACCAGAATAGTCTAAAAACGCATTCCTTCTTCCATTTTAAGGATAATTTCTAACAGATATTGAACCATGCATGTAAAAGTATAAGAGTAAGGCTAAGGTGTTATTGATAGCATAAGGTTTTTCATGCTACGGTCTCAAAAACCTATCGTATAAACTTCAAACTTTGATTTAAGTAACTCAATAAATTGTTTATATAATGAACTTGTAGAATACTAATTTTTACTATTTTTAATTTTTTTTTACTAATTTTCATGATTTATGAAAGACGGTAAAAAATAGCCTAAAACATTTGTAATTTTCTTTTATTTTTAAGTCATTTTTTGTCATATTTCATAAATCATAAAAAATAGTAAAAAAATTTCAAAAATTTCAAAAATTAATATTCTACCAGTTCATTATATAACCAATTTACTGAGCTACTTAAATCAAAGTTTAAAGTTTATATGATAGGTTTTTGAAATTGTAGTACGAAAGGCCTTATGATATTCATAGCACATTAACCTTACTCAAAGTATAAATAAAACAATTGTATATTATATATATATGAGAAACAATCAATAAAACAATTATTCAATCAAATTCACTGAATAATCAATTCCGAACCGGAGGTTAGTTACCAACATATAAACTTAAGAAAATATAAGCTGGCCGGGTTCCGCCTTTGCAATTTGTATGAGTTTATCAACATAAAACGGTAGTACAATACTGTAATAATGTTTTACCCCTCAGATTGGTATTTGCACCAGAAAAGCAAAGAAATGATAGAGAAAATTAGATGCATGTTTGATCGAACTCATTAACTATTCATTTAATATTAGTAATTTTGCACATATGGGCCCTTCTTGGCTTCTTCCTTATTAATATTATTAACACACTTGGCAGCAAATTCACAATTCACCAAACAACGCACTAACACGTAGAAATATAAACACTCCACAAATTCATTAGTCTAATTAGAGTACTTCAACTGCTAATGCTTCCTCCGATGTTCTTCGTGATCAGACATCCGTTCGCGCCTGAACCTCTCTTGCACCGACAGTATGTATGTTGCAGCCCTCCTATCGACTTCACTGCTCATCAGTTCTCCGCCGTTGGATTTCTCCACGTGCACATCGACCCCAACAATTTCCCTTTTAGGTTTCAGCTCTGGTGGGGATGGCTTGACGGCCTTGGCAACGGTCTGAACCGGTGGCGCCAATGGAGCGGTCGGTTTTGGTGTCCGGTAGAAGGGCATCGATATCTTGCCGCGGATGCCTCTACGCTTGTATCCTACGTCCATATATTAAATAGCTACTAGATTGATAAGGGAATGTGAGTTGGTCTGAAACATGTTTTTAACATGGTTCTATTTATAAGGATGGACTGTGCGATTGAATCCGTATACCGTACGTATTTCCGGCTAGAATTGGTGTACGGTATTTTATTTTACATGGCTCTATTTACACTTGTGAGTATTTTACTATTATCTATTAAGTTTATATATTTTGAGAATCAATTTTGATTTAGTGACTAGAATAATATCTTCTGATTTAAAATTCAAATGAAATATTACAAAATATTTAAAGTTGAAGATTTGACTCCATATTTCTCTGAAAATGATTTCTTAACGAGATTCCAAAAACTGATTTAATATAATAAATTTATTCATTAATAACTAGTGTTATTGGTTAATTAATTTTTATTAATATGAAATTTGATTAGCAAAAAAAAAAAAAAAAAGAGTTTACATGAGAATTATTAGGATTGGACGAGAGGTGATAAATGGAACTTGTCTTTTTGTCTAAGCGGTCTATATTTCCAGGTGGTAGACCAGAATAGGCTAAATATCTACGATCCTATCTGTTCATTCATGAAGTTCGCATGATTTGATTTTTGATATTAGTCGCCAAAAAATATCTACTTGCCACGGCATAATGGCATATGGATATGGTAGATTTTTTCCTCGCGTGCATCGGTTGATATGCTCGTGTAATCTTACCGGTCTAGAATTCTTTCCTCTATAGACCTGATCAGAATAAAATTTTACTAAATTTCAAATGACTTCGGTAAATTTGATTGCAATAAAAATAATTTAAAATTGAAACTTATCGATCGAAATAACTATATACATAAAAACTTTAGAAGATTTAAAAGAAGTTAAAAAATAAAACTTCCATTGACTTTGTTTTTCTATAAAAAATATTCAACTAACTAAATATTAATTACAATTGTATTTTGTTTCTCTCTCTATGTTTTCCTTCTTTCCGGTACAATCCATCCAAATGAAGGTGTAAAGAAAAGAGTGAATTACAGAGGTACAATTCCAGGGGAGTTGAGACTTGAGACCATCCATGTCGCAATTCAGATTCGTTGTAAATGGACAGATATTTAGATTGTGCGGCTTATGACTGATGCTGAAATCATTCCTCAAGAAAGCAAGGACAGTAAATTGTGATACCATCGCACGCGCAGTGCATGTCTCAGATGTCTGCCTCATAAAATCAACATTACGTATGTAGTGGAGAGTGCAATGGAGAGCTTCCTTTATTGAAAGGGAGAGATAGATGTTCTGATTCCATCATTCATAAAGTTTGAGATGCTTAAAAGAGTTCTATTCTAATCACCTTAATTAATTTGCTATACTAGGGGTTAATTAGGCTTAAGCATATTCTTCAATCATTTATCTCTTTTAGTTAATCACACGCTTTCCTAATCCTATTTAGTGCGCTTAATTATCACATGAAGAATTTCTTGAATTATTTTTTAAGGGATGTTTCGGTGGACATAAGGACCTATTTGTAAAATGAGTCCTATTTTCATTTTTAAAGTTCAAACAGTCGATCGGACCGTTCAACATTATCTCCATATTAAAATGTACTTGGAGGTCAAATTTTACATTTTTTTGAATTTTTTTACTATTTATTAAGTATTTTACAAATTCAATGGTCTG